>JABXJD010000015.1:5247500-5575000 GCA_013375575.1 Percina caprodes
ATTTCTATATGAGCTTGTGTGTGTGTGTGTGTGTGTGTGTGTGCGTGCGAGGGTGGGGGTGTGTGTGTGTGTGCGAGGGTGGGGGTGTGTGTGTGCGAGGGTGGGTGGGTGGGTGTGTGTGTGTGTGTGTGTGTGTGTGTGTGTGTGTGTGTGTGTGTGTGTGTGTGTGTGTGCGAGCGAGGGTGTGCGTGCAGGTGTGTGAAATTCAGAGCGCATAGCAGTCCTGCTGTGCCTCATTAAGCCCATGTTGTGCGCAGCTCCGGACCTCGTCATCTCCCTCTCAAAGCGCTGCGAGTGTGTGGTGTATGTGTTGCAGCATGTCTGTGTGTGTGTGGGTCTGTAAGCTCTCGACATTGATTTCCTGACAAGGCGCCCCCCCCCCCCTCCCCGTACCAATCGTCACGCCACAGACTGGCAGCTCTGATTTCACTATTTATATCTCTCATCCCACCACCACACAGACACAGGATAGATCTCTCTCTCTCTCTCTCTCTCTCTCTCTCTCTCTCTCTCTCTCTCTCTCTCTCCCTCTCCCTCCCTTGTCTCAGTTTCTCGATTTCTTTCTCTATTTTAGCGCTTCCACCATTTCCTTTTTCTCCCTGTCTCCCTTGTTTTCCCTTTCTCTCACGCTCCCTCTTGTGTTTGATCTAAACTCTTTCTCTCTCTCTCTGGATCCATACATTTCCTATGTCTCTTTCCCACACACTCGCACACTGTTGTCTATCAGGGATGAGGGTAGAGAGGGTAAATACAGTGTGCTCCAGTGAAATTACAGTGAGAAAGTGTGTATGTGTGCCGCACAAGTCGAGAGGGATTGAGTCTATGTCAGCTGTGTCGCCACTGCTCAATTGACCACACTTGGAACAAGTCAGGGCAGGACTTCCACTCTATTGACCGAGCGACACTGTACGCTCTATAAAGTATTGACAACCACACCGGGGCCCGAGACATGGAACACACACACACACACACACACACACACACACACACACACACACACACAGAGCAAGGTTTTTGAATTTCTTAGAAGACTCTCAGTATTAAATAAAGCCTCTCCAGCTTTCCTTACCATTTTCCTTAAAAAATAGGTTATACGTGCAAAAAATTTCACTTAAGCCAACTTTGTCTGCAGATTTTGTCACTAGCACCTGTTGTGTGAGAATCTGCATCCTGTTTGTGTTTTTGATGCAGTCATATCCTCTGTAAATCATCTTTGGCACAACAGTGAGAGTAATTATTATTTATATTACCATGAGTAATTGGCACTCTGGCTGTATGGGCATTTGTTTGCACCTGAAAAATTACCCCAATGTAAGTGCCAACAAAGGGATGAACTGAAGACGAAAAGAATTGATTTAGTCATACGTTGTTGTTTTTTTCTTAGGGGGAAAGCTTCCTGGCCTCTGTGCTTATAATGAAATCAATGCCTGCTTTTTATCAGGTCGTACCATCTGATGGCGTGGGGGGTGCCGCTGGTCATGGCCTCTTTGCCACTGCTAAAGGGTTACTATGGACCTGCAGGAGCCTGGTGGTGAGTACTGTATAGCCAACTGTCCTGCTACAGCATAGTATGTTTGTTCAGCAAGCCACAGCAGATTTTCTGTTAAATGTATTTCCTTTTAAGGAGGGCCACAGCACTGGCCTCATTCCAGTTCCAGACATGATCCTTCCCTCATAAGATTTTATGTGATCAAAATTGGCAATTATCAGCTCATCTTTAAGCAGTAAAATGTCTTCTTGTGGTGAAAAGGCATTATTTGTTTGGAGGGTAGTTAAAAGGTGAGGAAAAGGGGAAGAGACTGTCACGAGGAGGCAGTGGAATAAGAATTGGGACAGGGCCCTAATCTTCAGGCTCGGCTCTCTCTTTCCACTCTCGGCTTATTAATAGTTACAGCTGCACAGCTTTTCCCCTACGCAGTCACACAAGTCTCACTTCCGCTCACGCTCTCCCTTTCCTTTGTAATTCCCTCATCGCTCTCTCTCTCTCTCTCTCTCTCTTTGTCTCTCTCTCTCTCCCCCCAGCTGGATCACAGACGATCACGTAGCCTGGAGATTTGGGATGTAAGTAGACCCTTTCAGCGCCGGCATCAAAGCTTCCCCCACTGGGGGTGATGAGGAGGAGGAAGGGGGAAGAAAGCTGTCTCTGTGGGGAAATGTGAAGGGTTACATGTCAGAGGAGCCTGCAGGGTTTTTTCCCCTTTTGGTGTAAGGCCAAGGTGTGTGTGTGTGTGTGTGTGTGTGTGTGTGTGTGTGTGTGTGTGTGTGTGTGTGTGTGTGTGTGTGTGTGTGTGTGTGTGTGTGTGTGTGTGTGTGTGTGTGTGTGTGTGTGTGTGTGTGTGTGTGTGTGTGTGTGTGTGTGTGTGTGTGTGTGTGTGTGTGTGTGTGGGTATGCCTTGTCAGATTTAGGGGAGTTGCTACACTGTGTATTTAAGTGTTTAGAACGGCTATGAAGGATTATGCCTGTCTACTGATTTCTGCAACTAGCCCTAAGTCTGCAAGGGCTCTGCCAATCCCCCTGCACAGACGCTTAGCCACACACACACACACACACATACACATTCACACAACAACACTTTGCAATGAGGCAAGGTAATCGCGTTGCTGCTCGCAGCATCAGCAGGGAATCAATCTTTCTAAACAAATAAGCATGCACACACACAGAAAGACTCACACACGCACACATGCAGAACAACACATAGCTATCAGCTGCGCTAAACAAGCCTGTGTCTCTTTTATCAGTGCTCCTCTGCTCCCCGGCTCTTTCTAGTTTTCCACGCTGTCGTGGCCCAGGGGGACGAGTCGCTCAGAGGATCAGGGAATCTTCATTAGCTCTAATTACATCAAACCAGACGAGAGATTAGAGGCCAAGGCAGCATCAAGGAACAAACACATACACTCAAACACACACACCCTGCTGACAGCTTTCTGGAAAAACGCGGGAGAGCAGAGGTTTTAGTATTTAAGGTAAAAAGTGGGAAAGGTGGGAGGGGAGACATACTGGGTACAGTTAGAGAGGCGGGGAATTACTCAGCAAGAGAAGAGGGGCAACATAGCAGGACAGGAAGGAGAGCGGAGAGTGAAAGAAATAGATTGCCCTCGTCTCTGCCCACGCCCCATAGTGTGTCTTCATCAGAGTTCAGCGAAGCGGCACAGACAGGACAGAGCAGGCGGGGGAGGCTCAGAGGAGGACAGTGTGAAAGGGGATGAAAGAGGCAGAAGAATGAAAAGCAGAGGACAGCGTTTTGTGACGGAGGTGCAGAATTTCAGGGGTTGAGTCAGCAATTGGAAGCAGTCGAGCGTAGCTGAGTCACCGCTCTTAGAGGTCCCCATTGGTGTGTATCATGGGCCGCAGTCAGACATAGCACAGAAAAACAGAGAAAATGACATTCACAAATGAAAGTTTATAATTACAAAGGTGGCTCTAGGGAGGGTAAAGCCGTTTGGTTGGTCAGTTGGTCCGTCCACCCCTTTAATACAGATTAAAATATCTCAACATTGATTGTATGGATTGTCATGGATTTTTGTACATATATCCATGGTCACCGGAGAATGAACCATAATGATTTTGTTGATCCACATTTTTGGTTTTTATTGACATGTCTTGGCAACTATTGGAGATATTTATGGTGACCAGGGGATGAATTTGAATGATTTAGTATTCAACTTTTATTTAACTTACTTTTCATGTAGTGCCACAAGTTTTTACATATTCAATGAAATATCTACTAAATGGATTGACACAAAATTTTGTTTAGACATTCATGGTTCCCAGAAGATGCATACCAAAATGTCACCGTTTTGTTTTTGGGGTTTTATGTATTTTTTTTTTTTTCTTTCAAAAACTAGATAGATGCCAGGAAATGAGGGGAGAGAGAGGTGGGGAATGACATGCACAAAAATCCCCAGCTGGATTTGAACAGGGAACGTGATGTTTCGCGGTCTGCACCTGAGCCCTTTGGCCATTAGAGGGCTAGACCTTTGTGGTTTGAAGTGAAATCCCTCGACAACTTTTGGATTGTCGTGAAATTAGGGTCACACGTTCATGTTTCCCACAGGGTGAATTGTAATAACTTGGCTGGGAATTTGTCCAATGCTTTTGACAAAATACCTGCAAACCTAATGATATCAATCAGTCTCAGCTACATTGTGTTTAGTGATAATCAGCAGTTTTTAGCATGCTAACACACAACTATGATAATGAACATTGTAAACATTATACCTGCTACTGCTAAACATCATTATTTCAAAATCGTCAATGTGAGCATGTTGACGGTTGTAGCAGTTAGCTCACAAGTACAGCCTCACAGAGCCACTTGGATGGCTGTAGAATCTTAGTCTTGTTTCCTTTTAACTTTAACATTAGTGCATCTGGTGAGACGCACCCTACACACCCTGCTCTTCCTAGTCTTTGTGTCTCCTCCTCCCTTTCTGTCTTTTGCAGTGTCCTGTCGCTGTCTGAGTGGTTAAACAGGTAGATCGTGATCTTTTACCCAGCAGTAGGATCTTGTTTGTCAAAGTTGAGCACAAACCCGCACAGACGGGTCCCTACAGTACTCTCATCTCCTACCAAGCACTTCAATTAAGGATTCTTACATCCAAGCCTCATTCTTCACTTCAGAGTGGTACTGGAGGGAGGGCCCGGCTGAGGCTGAGAGATTGAATCTTGAGCGTCTGTTATAACCTTTTTTTTCTGCCAGTTTCAGGCTTCCATCCTGGCTCACTGTTCTCTCCAAACCACTCTGTGGTTATCCGTCTTTCTATCCATCCTTTCGTAGTCAATCTATTGGCTGCAGCCTCTTTCTGCTATTCCTTTCATTGTCATAATGACCTTATCCCTCTTCCTGTCTTTTAATCACCCAATGTTTTTTTCTTATTTCTGCTCTTTCTTGTCCAGACTCACAATCTGATGTCATCCATCCACCTTTCCATCCTTACCTCTAATCTTATCTTCACTTTTATCATCCCCAGCCCACTCAGAATCTCCGCTCTCTCTCAATGCCTCTATTTCATTCTCTCTCTCATTCTTTCCCTCCCATCTCCCATCTCCCTCTTGCTCTCGCTCTCTCTCCGGGTAGTGCTCAGCTGTAGAGCAGAGCGGACTCTAATGGCAGATCATTATCATGCTAATTAGAGCACTTTGTAGCTGCCGCCCGTCATTCTCTCCTCCTCGCAGCCACCCACGCTATCGTTAAAAAGGCCACCCCCATCCCCCCATCCCCCCCCCCAACCCCCCTCGTTTCCTCTCTCCAACAATCCACCCACCCCCTACCTCGTCTCTCCATCATTACCGGGACGTGCGCTGGCGTAATTGGACGCTGTTTATTCCGGAGAGCAGGTTATTAAATCACATGAGGTGACGCTTGCGCAGGTCTCCCCTGAAATGCTTTCATCATTGTCCCATGCCAATTTTTAACCTGCGTGGATGCGCAAATACAAATGCACTCACACACATGTTCAAAGAGGATATTCTTTGTATATTGATGTTCTCTACAAGGCGTGAAGTAACATGATGTGTAAAGCAGCCTTTCCCTCCCCCTGTTTCCTGCTGTGAAAGAAACGCCTACCATCTTGCATTCCCCTGCTAATAAAAAGTTTAATTTGATAAGGCTCAGTGAGTTATTCTTTTGATTTGAAATACAAGTGTGGACAAAGTTAAATTAGGCCAAAGACCTACTATTTACCTTATAGCTGTTGCTAAAAGTTCAGTTTTTAGCACACATCAGGCACAGTGTTGGACATTTATTCCCAATCCATTTTCCTTAGGAACCATGTGGGTTCTTGTATTTATGGGTCAGAGACAAGATTCAGTCTCTCTGTTTCAAATGTCATTTGAACTTTTTTTTTTTCTTCTGTGGATCATGATTAAGCCTGTGCTTACCCTTGATGTTCTTCCTCTGCTCGTTCTAAAATGTTTATCACGTAGGGGCATTTGGCCGGTGTCTTCCTGCATGTGCCAGGTGCTCAGGAGGACTTGGGTGACGCATAGCACAATCTCGACTGCTAAAGAGTTACTGACCTGAAGAGAGACGTAGTGGCCAGAAACCTGTCTATCAAAGCGAGACAAAGGCCCGTTTCATGATTACAGGGAGAGGTTGAAACTCCTCCAAGCTGACATCACCTCCCAAGATGTTGCATAACACAAGGCTTGCCATTCCAACGAATCCATCACCCCTGTTTTCTTAGCTTGTCTTCCTCTCTTTCATCTGCTCAGAAATACCTGACATGTTATTGTCACCCAGATCTCCCTCGATTGTCAACTTGCATTTCCGGAGTTGCTGAGTGACTGAGTTTTGAGTGACGTTGCTTGTAGAATTGTTGGGTCCAATATGCATCAGCTATGTAGAACAATGCCGTCCAGTGTCCACCAGTGTAACAGTCTAACAACCTAAACATAAACACGCTTAAATGTTGGTAGAAAGCCACGGTTACACTTGAAGGTATCTACATAAAAGTGACATGACACTGTCATAAACATGTCATAAACATTATCAACAGGTCAAACATTTGTGACCTAACGCTTCTTTTAGTAAGTGTCATTCGGTTTTGTCATGACAAGTTATGGATATGGTTAGGGTTAGGGTTCATGTGTCATGACAGTGTCATGTGTTCACGACAGTGTCATGTCTTATGTAGAGACCCTCAAGTAAAGTGTTACCGATTTTGTTTTTAGGGAGGACATGAATTACGAATGTTTCATGGTTAAAAAAGAGCAGCAAGATAATTTACAGGCTGAATTACAATGAAACTTCAAATCAGAACAAGCTTCTGTCCAGACACCAAATCAACAGCGATGGCCTTCTCAGATTGCAGTCCTGCAGAAGAAATCTTGTTAGATGAGTTTTTCTCTAATGAAATTTAGACAGCCCTAATATCTCAACTTTGGACACCTAATATGTTATTACGTCCTGTCAAGGTATAAATTCCATTAGGATATATGGCACTCTACTTGTGGATTAGAAATTAATTAAATTCTGGGTGTTTTTCTTTTTCATTATACATTTTCTTTTGGCTTGAAGAGTATTCCAAACCTCCTGTTGCTGCTCCTAAAACAGGATTACAGGAATGATTTTTTTAATAACATTTTTTCTTACGTCCTGCTCTTGTTTGTTCTTTTGCAGATGGTACGTGCCTCTGTTCAGCATCATCTTCCTGATGATCTGCTGCTACGCCAGGATCATCTGCGTGGCCAATGCGAGGGTGAGTGCTCAACATGCGTGCAGTCAGCCGTGGCAGCAGCCCAAAGACAATTTAACAATTAAACTGAATCCAAGTGTATTTTCACCTTTTAGAAAAGTGACATTAGTAAAAGCTGACGTCTCTCAGAAATAAGACAGGATTGCTGTTTGTGTGTCTTGTATTGCTCTACATGGGCTCACTACTGTAAAAATTCTCACAAAAATAGAGTCGCGAAAAATTACCCCGAAAGAACTTCCTGTGTGTGATATATTATTTTAGGGTTAAAATACAAACACAAAATTTGTGTGTAGAAAGTACATATGAATGCATTTGTTTTAGGGGTCTGTTTTCATATACAGGAAGGCAGTAAAAAGTCAGGAACTCTTATTTGAGTATTACCGTACGCGTAGAGACAAAATGTCCACCGGTCGCTCGTTCCAGCTATTAAGAAAAGTCTATTTTTTGTAGGTGATCAATTGATTAATTGGTTTACCACTTATTTGATTATTATTTCTTATCCATGTCAGCTCGTAGCTCTGTGTGATTTTCCGTTGTAAGGGTGCAGTTGGAGCCCAGAGGCAGCATTCCACACAGTTCACATAGCTTTAATTCCCCTGATCTGACAACACCACACAACGTGGCTGTACCGCCAGTGGAAAGGTGCTGGCAGTAATGTGTTGCAACAACAGGTTTGTGGGTGTTGGATGTTTTTCATCAATGGAGAATCAGATTAAAGCCACATCAGACTCGCAATAAATTGTCATCGTTAACTTAGTAGCAGTCTTTGTTTGGGTGGCAGAGTGAGTGATGGGACGGTGAGACAGATTTAAAGATAGCTGCAGACGTACAGACAGCAGGTAGCTAAAGGGAAGCAAAAGGAAAAGAGACTACACAGCTCTTTATCATGAATGTGATCAAGAGAATAAATTGAATGTAGCTGGTTTGCAACCTTCATCTAATAACTCATTCAGCTCACAGTCTTCAGCTGTCCCTCCCTCAATCTCCTGTCTCACTCTGTTTCTCTATTTTCCACCTTTTCTTGTTTTCCCTCTCCCTCTCTTGTCCTTTTAACATCTATCCGTCCCCCTCACTCTTTCTCTGTCTCTTTTCCCCTCACCCCCCCCTTTTCTTTCCTTTTTTTCCTCCTTCACTCTGCCATTTTGCTTTCTCTATCATATTTATGAAGAGCTCAAGCCTTATCTCTTTTCAGCTGCAGGCTGTCTCACTTGAAAGAATTTTAAAAGCTTTGAAAGCAGGGTAGGTGGCGACGCATCGGGGAAACAGATAAAGAAGAGGAGACTGAGTGAAGAGAGGTGGGATGTTAGCTGGACGGAGAAGTTTCTCCGCTTTCCAGAGACAGACGGGGGAAAGAGAGGGAGGATTATAGCTCATTAGTTTACCAAGTCCAAGCCATTTACAACATGATTATTTAGAGAAACATGGACACGTTCTGAGTGACTGTGAGATCATACTGACTAGAGGGATTTGAAAGCTAATGAGTCATTATCAGGCCAGACAGAGAGTTCTAAGAATGTGGTGGTGTGTTTGTTTTATTGTTGTGATTTGTACATGCCCACTCCTTCCCTCTTAAGACTCATGCCACAACACTTAACTGTCTGAATTGCTTGACTTTCGGTGGCACGGCTTAAAAGAGATTGCAACAAAAGCTGGATACGCACACTAGAGACCTGGCCGAAGCCTACTGATATTCCACTTATTTTCAGTGTTTGTTGATTTTGATGGATAGTGGTGCTCTGGAACAAGTTCAGTCTAATGACCAAATGGCTCTTTTTTTTCTTTCTTTCACTGCACAAACACACCACAGTCACACAGATTTACAATGACAATCACGTCAGCGCAGAGAAACCATGGCAACATTGAGTTAATAAATTGCACAACAGAAGAGCTGTTAGTGCATATCGTTCATGCTCTTCACTTCAGTCTTTGTACGTGCATGTGAAGCTCACACTGGGCCTCCAGAGAGTTGTCTATGATGTCTTGGGTTACATAAACCTTCTGGTTTCCTACTGCCCCCCCCATCCCACCATTACAAATCCCAGTCCTTTGCATGTGTGTGTGTGTGCGTGCACGTGTGTGTGTGTGTGTGTGTGTGTGTGTGTGTGTTTTTGTTTTTCTGCGTGTGCCTGTTGACATTTTCTCTGCATTCCCCCAGGAGAGGATACGGAGGAAGAGCGAAAAGTATTCCCACAGTCTCTCTGGAGATCTCAGATCTGCCATGTTGCTCCACTTTTTTCTTTTTCTTCAACACTTCTTCCAAAAATGTCTCCTCTTTCTCTACACCCTTTGCCTTTTCTTCCTCATGTCATATATTGTGTGCACTGAAGCTGATCAGTTGCCAGTTTTTTTAGTGAGATGCTGGGAACTGTCTTAAGTGCTCCCTTCTGCCTCTAAGTTCTGCCCTCTGCTGTGAATTAGGCAAGTTTGCAGGGGTGAGAAAGTGGAGGGATTTTGCATTGGTGTGATAGCCAATATGATATTTTTTTCAGGTGGTCACTGCAGGCACTCACCTCTAAACTTCAGGCCACTTCTCTCTAGGAAAAAAAAAAACTGATTTAAATGATCATACCACTATTCTGCTTTTTTTGGTCAAAGTAACTACCCTGACCTTTTCCTTCTGTTTTGTGTCTTTTCTGCACAGATGCAATCCTGGTTGGGAACCTTCAACCCAGAGAGAGAGAGACGAAAGGTAATGGCCTGTCTGACCATCACATTTCTCAACACACACACACACACACACACACACACACACACACGCATATACACAGAACGTGAGGATTAGTGTGTGTGCAGGATTAGCTTTTGTGGTCACGCTGGGTAGGTGTCAAACAGCTGGAGCAATTTGACCTTGTGACACCAACGCTTGTGCCTGTGCATGTATATTTAAATGTAAGCACGCACGTGTGCATGTGTTTAAATTTGGGAGCTGTGGTGGCTCCATGACCTTACTGAAACAGAAGGGGACAGGAGAAGCTATCTGTAAAATAGATGAATATCTAGAGAAGTCCGATTGTGAAATAGAACATGAGGACTAGGGCAATAGAGAAACAGAGAAAGAAAATTAATTTTAACTAATTCATAATAACGGTATTAAAGATGTATTTTCTTTGTAGCTTTAAGAAGTTCTCCATTGATTTGACATGTGACGAGTTATGCTCGAACAGTAGTAATTACCGACAGAAATCAAAATCGTAGTGCCACTCAGCTTACCAAAACAGGGCAGCAAGGGTCTATCAAAATATGTTATTGAACTTATTGCATTATGTTTTGTTTCTAGTTCTTTAGTACTAGGGATTAAAAGTTAGGATATCTTGACCTCAGCTCTTTGAGTTAAAATATTCTTTTTGAAATGTGTGTTTTGTGAGTCCCATACCGTATTAAATTGTTGGAGGGGCCCTTTAAATTAAACAAGGGATTTCTTGTAAAATACTGGTTACAGACGCTGCATCTTGTTCATGTGTCCTCCAACAAGACACTAAACCCTTACCTTCCCACACATTATACATAACTGTGGAGTCGCCCAATCATTAAAATGTAAAGCCTAAAACAATCCACCAAGCATCCTCTACAAAGGTGATCAGTGTCACAGTGATGAAAAGTTACCTCCTCCCTCTGCTCAGTTGTTACACCTCCACCCTTTAGGGTGAGGTGTGTGTGGGGGGTGGGGGCAAGATAGGGTTAAGGTTATGTAGATGCTGCCCCTAAGTGGCAGATGTAATTACTGCACACTGAACTGGTGTAACCCTGACAAGTGATGTGTGTGCATGAATGTGTTGCAACACACACACACACACACACACACTGTTCATGTGGGCTAATTGCTATGTGTAACACAGAGTGTAAATAAGTCAGCAGTGGTTTTTATCACACTCTCCGTTTCCTCGTGTTCCTCTTTCCCAGTTGCTCTCCTCGTTTCCATCTGTTTTTCTCTATGCCTTTCACTTTGCCCTCTCTCTCTTTTTCTTTCTGTCTCTCCTTTATTTTCTCTCTCTTTCTTCCTCCCTCTTTCTCTCTTACTCTTGTACACCCAGCATGAATAAAGCAGCAAGCCAGGTTCATGGACATGAATATTTATGAGAGTTTATGCACGCGCTGTGATGCTTTAAAACAACAACAACAGCCTCTCCGATTGTGCTTGCCAAGCCAGCGAGCTCTGGCTTGTGTGTGTGTGTGTGTGTGTGTGTGTGTGTGTGTGTGTGTGTGTGTGTGTGTGTGTGTGTGTGGGGGGCAGGTGTGTATGTGGCAGGTGTGTGTCTGAAGACCGCTGGCTCTGGTTATTTCCATTCACTTCTCCCTATCTCTGTCCTTCTGCGCCTCACATGTTCCCTGTTACTCTGTCACGCACACACGTACGCTTCTCATGTTTTGTGTTCACTCATGTAGTTTCCTCCATTTTCCTCTCTCTGACTCAGCCCGCCACCATCCCCCTCCCTTGCTATTAGTGTGTGTGTGCGTGTCTGCGTGTGTGCCTCTGTGTAAGTGTATCTGGCTGGAGTGATGACGTACATAACTACTGTTGGCAGTTATCAGGGCTGTCAGTCACATGGTTGTGACACATCTCTGTGTGTCTCGAGCAATTTGTTTGTGGTCACACACACACACACACACACACACACACACACACACACACACACACACACACACACACACACCACACAGGCACCACAAGGTCTTGCAGCAGCACAGGTCAGCGGGAGGATATTCAGAAGAGGGTGTTTAAGTCAGGCCGGGCACACACATTTGCACAACTGCACTCACAGCAGCTCAGTCCCATCGGGTAGCAACAAAGCTGGCTGAGCAAACAGCGTGCTGCTTGTTCGTTATCTTCCCAGGGTGTTTGTTGACTGATCCACACAAGCTTTGCCTTGAGTCACAATGCCATGTGTCTCTGCTTGTGTCTGTATACATGTGTGTAAGTGTGTGTTTATGTGCCCTCATGCCCAACCTTGTTTCTTGGTGAGTGTTACCTTTGCATATGTGCATCCTGCATTTACATATCACCAACATCCTGAGAAACATCCTTAGTATAAGTAAGCTATAGGAATGTTGGGTTTGTCTCTCAAGAGCTCTGGCTTCTTGATAAGATGCAAAAAAATATATTTTTGGATTTAAAAAACAAAACAAATTAAGCAATCAACGTATTTGAAGGAAGAATTATGGAAATAATTAAAATATGGCATTTTAGTTGTCAGAGCAGTCTCATTCTCTGAAAGTGCCATTGTATAGCTGTTCTGGAGCTTTCAATTATATCACATCATCTTCCTTAGTTTGCTTAGCTGTCATAGAATTGGAGATTTTTTAATATTGATTTTTCTTTTTCTTCAAGGACTTCTTGTCTGTGTTGGTTTAAATGTTTAAATTGAAAGTTGGAAACAGCAGTTGTCAAAGCAATAATATATACATAATATGATAATGTACTGATGCGCTCTAAACCTTTTTTTTCTTAAAAGAATGGATACCTCACATCATGAGCTATGATGGATATTTGTGTTAATACTGCATCGGATGATTATAAGATCACATGGAAAGACATTTCTTTGGAAATTGTATTACATTTTAAATAAGTTTTACTGCTTAATGTTCACCCCAAAAAGACCTTTTTGAAAAGTCCTTGAATTGCATGTACAAGTGTGTTTGGGAAACCTGATATTATGATACCTGATGTTATTTTATGAGTGGGTTTTTCTCTGCAAGTGAGGGTGAGTGCAGTGGGTGGTGAAGGGGACGGGTTGCCCCTGATAACCATCTGTAATCTAGCGTGCGTCATTAACATTGGGACCACTGCGTCCGCCGCACATAATTACGGTTTCATTCCCCTCTGCTTCCCGAGCAGCGCAAGGGCCTCTGACACGGGAGGACTGTGATTAAAAACACCAGGCTCTTTAGCTGCGCTCCTCCTCCTTCTTCCACACCTCCTATTCCACATCCTGTCTCTTGCACATTGAAATTCCACAAATGCCTGCTTCTACACCTCACCTAAATTTTTATCTGAGATTACTGGCTCATACACTCGCAAATCTCCTTTTCCACTTAACATCCTTCAGACTCCGGGCTTGCCCTTTTCCTCTAACAATGACACATTCATCCCAGCATGCACGCGGGCGCACACACACACACACACACACACACACACACACACACACACACAGATGACAATAGGCAGAGCTTGACATGACCAGTGATGTCAGAGCTTCCCATCATGATTGACATTAAAAGGCTAAGCTTAATAGATGTGATGTGGAAATACGACCTATCTCTGTTCAGTTGATCACATACAACCAGCATATGTTACACGATGGAAACTTGGCTCTTATTTCAATATATTCAATTTGGACCCACGCATTCACATGCGCGCACACACACACGCACACACACACGATGAAATACCACCGGGGGGGGTTTCTCGTGATTTTCATTTGAATTGTTTAAAATGCCTGCGTTAGAGCTTGCACGCCTCTGGGTCTTTCTGGTGAGTAATTAATTTCCAGCATGTGGGGGTAGAGACCAGAGCTTGTGGGCCTGCCTCTTGGCTCTGACTATGTGTGTGTTTTAAAGAGAAAGAAAGAGGTTTTGCGCTGCTACTGTGTCCTAACCTAAGGGGGGGAGGAGAAGGAAGAGGAGGAGGAGGAGGAGGAGGGGGAAAAACAGCACAGCGCAGAAAATCGATCCAGGGGCCGTGCTTCTCAGCCTCTTCCGGGCGCAGGAGTCCTTTTCTCCGGGGAATTAGATAACAGCTTGTAAAAGCTCTCCACCGCCTGGCTCTCCCCCTCCTCGACTTTTAGCTGCTGCCGCATCTCTCTGTCTTCTTGCCTTCCTGCTTCTCTGCTTGTCCACAAGATATTGAATTCATCCTGTTCACATTACGGCATAAGTATTGGCTGCCAGTTTAATTGGAATCCCCTTTTCTTCTCATAACTGTGTGTGGATATTGCATATTATCAGCAGGTTAATATTTTATTAGGGTTTAATTGGCCTTTTTTGTTTGCCTCAGTGCACAGATCTTTCTTCCAGTTACGACACACACACACACACACACACACACACACACACACACACACACGCACACACGCACGCACATTTGTGTGTTTGAGAGACAAGACTGTTAATATGAGCATTCATTCTCTCTACATGGGTCAGTAGCCAATTTTCTCTCCTCCAGGTTTCCTTGGCTGAGGAGATCAAGCCGTTGAAGTGGTATCCTTCTGTTTACCTGCTGGTGTCTATCTTTCCCCTCATCAACAGGTAACACACGCACCTGTATAGCACATAAACTCTGCGCGCCGTTGTTTTATTTGCATGTTGGCTTCACTCTGCTATCTTATCTCTTCTCAACTCTCCCTCACTCCCTCCCTCCCTCCCTGCTTTACCTATCCTGTCCTCCTCCCTTGCTCTCTCTTATCTGAACTCTCAGAAAGCTTTGCTCTCTCTGTAGCATCCCGAACACTAAAGGAGTGTGTGTGTGTGTGTGTGTGTGTGTGTGTGTGTGTGTGTGTGTGTGTGTGTGTGTGTGTGTGTGTGTGTGTGTGTGTGTTTTTTTTATAGGCATAGAGCTGTTTATTGGCATTTTTAAATCCCCAGGGCTTCGTTGGCTGAGGGTTGGTGGAAGGAGGCGGGTGGTCCGTAAATGATAACCCCGGTGCTGTTATTACTCCTTCACTCCATTCCTTCCTTCCTTCCTCTCTCTCTCTCTCTCTCTCTCTCTCTCTCCCTCCCTATTTACTACCCTCCCTCCCTCCAAACTCAGTGTGATTGACAAGTCAGGGTTACTAAGTGATTAGCTGCAGCGGCTCTGCTTGTCGCCACGGCAATGTAGGCGGAGACACAGGTCAATTACAGGGTCAACGTCTCAAAGGCTCCGCTTAAACACTACCCATCCCCCCCCCCCTTACCTCACCCTCTCACCCTCTCCTCCTCCTTCACCTCTCTATCCATTCTAGTCCCCTCCTCCTCCTTCCCATGCCCTAACTGTAGGCTGATGAAGATGACCAACTGCATCCTGTGCAAACCCAAAACCACCCTCCTCTCCTTTCCTCCCTCTCCTCACTCTCCCCTTCCCTCCCTTAATGTCACTTTCTCTTCCTGTCTTCCTCTTTTTACGCTCAAAACATCTTTGTTATAGACTCCTTTTATTTCCAGAATTTCTGGCTCTGTCTTTCTACTTAAGTGTTTTGATGTCACCTCCGCACCACCACCTCCTCTTCCTCCAGTTTTCCACCCCTATGCCACACAAAGCCCTCTCTCTCTCGCCCCCTCTTCTTTTGTGCAAACACGCTCTCGCTCGCTCAGCTCCGCCTTTTTCCAGAGAGCGAACGAGGAGAAAACGGGAATGAATTGGTCTCTCGTCGTCGTCGTCCACCACCACCTTCTCCTCCTCCTCCCCCGTTCAGCGGCGCTGGCTGTGTATATCTTTGGCTCCTATTAATTTGTTAGCCTCCCCTCCCTCTTACCCCCCTTCCCCTGCTCACTCACCTCCCCCCCGGCTCATATCCTCCTCCGCCTCCTCCCCTCTTTCTCCATCTCTCCCTCTTTTCTTCCCTCCCTTCTGCTGAGTGCTGGAGTGTGTAAAGTGTTTGTCACGGTGCCGTGCTGATGTCGCTGTGTTCTGTCGTGCGGAAGCAGCGCACGGCAGACAGCATCAGTGTGTGTGTGTGTGTGTGTGTGTGTGTGTGTGTGTGTGTGTGTGTGGGGCGGGCGGGCGGGCGGCTGGTTTGTTTCGTGTCATGCCGAATGTGCTGTCGCTGCTTGTTGCCGTGTGTGTGCGCACTTGTTTGTCCGCCTCGACTTCAGTATGTGTCTTTTTGTGCGCATTCCCGTGTGTTTGTGTATATATGTGCGTTTTTATTTTGTGGTGTGTACATGCCTAGCATTTGTGTATGTGGGTGTGTGTGTGTGTGTGTGTGTGTGTATGTGTCTGAGTGGGGGATTATTTCTATCTGAGCTCCAAAGCCTCCTAAACAGGGCTTAGAGAGACGGCCCAGGGCAGCAGCTAAAGCTTTCGGGTAGAGCTCTTTCTCTCGCTGTCTCTCTCTCTTTTTCTCCCCCCTTTCCTCTCTCACTCTACATCCATCCCTGCTGCTCTCTCTCTCTCTCTCTTTGCCTTTTCTCTCTGCCCTGATCCATTGCCTTAATACACAGACACTCCCACACACAAACACACTCTTGTTTTTGGCCCTCATCTGCTACCACACACACAAACACGCACTCACTCATACACGCATATACACACACACACACACACACACACACACACAGACACGCAGACAGTCACACGCCACACACAATTTTAATCTGTTCCAAATGCACACTGGTAAATGTGTTAATTCGACACCAGCTGTTGCGAATTGAAATGGGAAAGCGTTCCTACTTTTTCCTCGCCCGCGCTCACACACACTTGCATGAACGAGTCATTATACATCATTTTACCGCACACTCTCTCTCTCTCTCTCTCTCTCTCTCTCTCTCTCTCTCTCTCTCTCGCTCTTCCTCCCATTCACATGCCCTCATTTGGCAACACAAAAGTAGCACCAGACACTCACACCTTCGCACTTATCCCTCCTCCTTCTCCTCCTCTCTCTTTGTCCTTCTTTTCGCTACCTCTTCGCCACTTCAGTCTCTCTCAGCTCGGTGTGTGTGCCCGTGTTTGTGTGTGCGTGTGCAAGCACTGAACGGCACGACTAGAGTTTTCACAGTCTGCTTCTCACATCGCCTCCCCTGTGTGCTTTATGGTGTGGGTGTGTGTTTGTTTACAAGGCTTGTCTAGATTCCTACTGTGCACGCTTGTGCGCCTGTTTGCATAAATAAGCCCTCTCCTCGGAACCTAGCTACTGATTTCTGTGGCGCGTCGCAGCTTGATGTGAAAGCACTCCTCCTGGACAGCCTGCTCCTCATCTTTCACAAGAACTTTTCACTCTCTTTAAACACTTCCCTGTCTTTCTCACTCTTTAGTGTATTTTTTCCTCCTCCTATCTAGAAGCCCTAACCTCCAAAGCAAGGCACATGACATAAGAGCTAGTTGCCTTCGAGCAATCAGGGTTAGGTGCCCTCAAGAGGGGTGCTTTAGTATGGATGCATTGGCCCTAGCAGCGGGGCTTGAACCGGTGATGTGTCTTTAACCTTGAGTTTACCCTGTCGCTCCAGGAGGCAGCTTGCATCCTCCTAGTTATTCTTGGTTTCCATCGATGCTGCATGTGGGTTTTGTGGTGTGTATAGGCCTATACGTGCTTGCAGGGTTTTTTGTATGGGCTGCCTACAGCACCTAAGTCCCCCCCCCGCCTTTCTCTGGAGGAGATCTGATTTCCCTGCTCCAGGCAAGCAGCGAGAACAAGACGGTGTGTGCGTGCATCTGTGTGTGCTTCATTGCGTGTCTGTGCTTTTGTGTGTGTCTGCACTCCCCTGCACGCACAACCCGGGCCAGGCAGACCTTCCCCATCTCCGTTCTGCGCTTTGAAAAACGAGGGAGGAAATCTCAGAGCAGCAGTTATTATTCATCCCTCAAAGCAAACGGGGAGGAGGCTGCGGAGCAGGAGGGAGGGATGGATGGAGGGAGGGAGAAAGAGAGAGCCAAACTGGAGGGATAAAGAGGGGGTAGGGGGGATACATTAACTCTTATCTCACTGTATTTGGCATTCTGCATCCCAGGATGCGCTCTTTCTTTCTCTCTCTCTCTCTCTCTCTCGCTCTCTCTCCCTCTCTCACTCCTGCTTTCTCTTTCCTTTCTGCACTCCCTTGCTTCCGTTCCTGCTTTTCCGCCTTGCATTCAGCACTCAGGGATGTGTGTTTGTGCCTTAGTGTGTGTAGGCTGATGTGTGGTTTGTACTCTATACCCTAATATCTTTTGTGGTGTTTTTTGTTTACTTGAACCATAGAGCTCCTCAGATGCTGAAATGCAGAATGCAATGTTCCAACTCTCATCTTTATTTGTCTCCAAGCCTTTTTTATTTATCTATCTCCTCACATTTAATTTACTGTGTTTACTAAAATAAGTTTTGAGCACGATATAGCTTGCAGGTATGTGATGGGTTGTTTTTTTATATTCGGAGGTAAAACTATCATTACTCCTTTTTGTATGGCTTCTTTCGCTGATCTTTGCAGGAGTGATTCTCCAGGTTTCTGTGATTGGATTCCAGGAGTTCAGGATTAGCTAAATTTGAGTATTATTTCATAAACTAGAATTTTGCACATAGAATGACTGCTCTAATCATTTCCTCATTTTTTCTGATGTTTTCTTGACTGTTATTCACACTCAAATTTCAAAACTCCTTGTAAATCAAAGATGTCTCTGGTGTCAGATGTCATGCCCTTTTAACACCCTGATTGCCAGTGTGATAGCTTAGCCACATCAGACTGAGTGGCCTAGATAATATTTGGGTGGATATATGCCGTGTGTGTGTGTGTGTGTGTGTGTGTGTGTGTGTGTGTGTGTGTGTGTGTGTGTGTGTGTGTGTGTGTGTGTGTGTGTGTGTGTGTGTGTGTGTGTGTGTGTGTGTGTGTGTGTGTGTGTGTGTGTGTGTGTGTGTGTGTGTGTGTGTGTGCGCACTTTTGCATCGCAGACAGTGATCGGTGTGTAACTGGAGACGGAGAGCCCCGTAACCATTCGTCTCCTGTTGAGCAGCAGCAACCCTCTGCTATTCATCCCCATTTAGCGAGACAGAGAGCTGGCCTACAGGGCTGTGTGAAGTGCAAACACACACACAGGGCAGGCATCCACGCTGAGGCTGGACACACACACAGAGGCTCTGGATTTAATATTGTAGTGGGCACATATACAGTATATATACACAAAAATATATCACTATGCAGAGAAAAAAAGCTCATACATAAACGTAGAATACAGGCACATGTACATTCCCATAGATGTGCAAACATTAACACACATACACAGGAAAATGAAATATATAAGTCCCTATATACCTACCTATAAGCTATATAAATACATCTAGTCTTATATAGACATACAAACTACATGTAGGCACATACATTCATAAACATGCCTAAAGTATTCACAATCACATGCAAAAGCTAAAGGAGAAACTAGATAACCTGCTTCATGCATGCATGTGCACACATTCACAGGCACATGCAAACACATACATATATGCATGCACGCATGCGCACGCACGCACACACACACACACACACACACACACACACACACACACACACACACACACACACACACACACCTCCCTGCTCCCCCTTCCACTGCTCTTTCATGCACGTCTTTAAATATTCATCACTCTGGCTGCTCTGAGAGTGCCGTAAACGCTGCCTCACACTCCAGGGAATCGCTAAAGCCTACTCTATCATCTGCTCTCCCTCCCTCTCTCTCTTCCTCTCTACACACACACAAGACACATACTTCTGGCCACAGCCTCTCACAAGCATGAACTCACGTGCACCAACACTCTAAGTCACAGCCAGTGGCATCGCTGGACACACAGACACACAGCGGCACATGAATCAGGGTGCAAGGAAACATGTGCGGCATTGAACAATGAACTGATTTTGTGTGTGTGTGTGTGTGTGTGTGTGTGTGTGTGTGTGTGTGTGTGTGTTATTGGCTGCTCCCAGCACAGAGGGTTGAGTGGTGTTGTGTTCCAGGAAACAGGATGTCTCTTTGTTTGGGTTTTATTCTGTTGGTGAACGTTAGCTGCTTCAGTCCCCAAGGTCTATGTGTGTTGGCATGTGTGCGTGCGCTTACATGTTTGTATGAGTTTTTGTTTCGGTACAACAAGCCTGCCCATTTGTATGTGTGCGTGTGTTTCAGAGTGTTGACAAGCTGTGCGTGTGTGTGCTGTGCATCTGTGGGTGTGTGTGAATAATGGGAGTCATACTCATAACTTGACAGTAATCCCCATGTTGACCCTATGATCAAAGTAAATCATTCACATGTCAAATACACCATATTCCTGCAGCTAGTTCGCCACTATAACAGCTTTATGCCCATTTGAGTGGCTAATCACATGTTGTCACTGGACAATGAAAGGCCTGTCCTCTGTCTCTGCTGTCCTCAAGGCTGCCACAAATGCACAATAGACAAGTAAACAAGTAACAGAAATTGAATGACAATCATTGGGTTTAACTTCTTTATAAAAAATATCAGCCCAAGTTATTTATAACTTTGTTCTTTTATAATTGTTGCGAGTTAAAACCGCAGACATCGGATTGTGCTTTGAAGGATTTGGATTCAATAAGTGGGTTCTATTTGGTTTAAATTCGATAAAGGGTTATCATGCCCCAAAGCATCATGAAGCATAATTAGACTTTAATGAACTCTGGCAATTTCTAGTTATTGTTTCCTAGTGTCTCTTTGTGGAAAATATTTGTCTTTTTTTCATTTTGGTGTTAAAATTGATATCTCTAATTGGACCTAAATTTAATTTTAGGTGCATTCAAATTGTCTTAATAACCCTAAAAGCTGTTTAAAAACAGGTGAGCTGTACAGTGAGTATCATCATAGGTGGTCATACTTTTTTAATTCTAGTATATAAATCCTCCCAATACAGTGCACCATAGTAGCCGTGATTTATTCTCAGAAATGAATTATCCATTTTAGTCAGAGCACTAGGGCCTTGTTATCGTACTGCAAAGCATGTGATTCCTCTGGGGGAAAAATAAGCAAAAAAGAAGTCAGGCAGAGGAAGAAGTGCGATCAGGGTCAGGATGACTTCTCTGTCTGGCTCCCCTCTACTCTTGGAAGGGAGTTTGTGTCCAAGCTGTTACAGTACGCTTCTCTCACAGCTCTGAGGATGTTCGTCACAACAATTAAGAGGCAGACAAAAAGGTGAACTCTGATGGAGGGAGCAGGGAAATTGATGGTTGGAAAGTGGTATAGACTGGCAGGGTGGGATATTGGAAGAGATAAGGAGAGGCAGCGGTTGAAGGCTTTTGCTCAGAATCTGGAGGGTGAGAGAGAGACAGAGACAGGTTCAAAGAATGACTGACAGCATGATAGATGGAAGGTCTGAATAAGTGAGCAGGGCTCGGAGACGCTGTGCGAGTACAAATGATTGACTTAATGCTTACAGGTGGCAGCAGGCTTCCACTAAAAGCTAGATATGGCTGCTTCTATGTGTGTATAAGCGTGTAAGTATGTTTATTGTTGTTGACCGTTTGCTCCTGAGCCATACAGTATACACAATATCATCCCTGTTGTCCAACACCAGCCGGCCAACTGTGAGACTCGCTCGACTGCGCCACACACACAAACCCCGACAAACACACACAGCAGCAGCTCAGCCAGGCATCGCCCGCAGCCACACTCTCCTTCCCACCACTGCCTCCCTCATTCATCTTTCATTAGCCCAGCTCACACAGGAGAAACAGCCCCCCTCATCCTCCACGTGCCTCCATCCATCTCTTCATCTCTCCCTTCTCTTTCTATCTAACCTCCTCGCCTTTCCCCCCCCCTCCTGTCTTATCTTGGTTTCTCTAGCACGTAATCTCTTTTGTTTGTCTCACTCATGTCTTGCAATCTGTCTTTTTGAATATCTCTCCTCCTACTCTTCCTCGCTCTCTGACTCCTCTGCTTTTTGGTCTTTTCCATTCGGCCTCACGCCTTCAGCCCTTTTCCCTCCTCTTCCTCCTCCATTGCTCTCGGCCTTCGTTCCCCTTCGCAGCCTCACTCTTGCACATTCTCACCTCTTTATCGTGTTCTCCTTTCCTCTTCCACTCTCCCTCTCTCCTTCCTGTGTGGTGCTGTTTCTCTGACACTTGTCTCGCCCCCTCCCCTCTTCCTGTCTCTCTCTCTCTTGCCTGCTCTTTCTTTCGTCCTTTCATTTCGCTCTCCGTCTCTCCCTCGATGGAGGGGAAAGGCTCTTGCCTCTAATTGCGGCTGTTCCGTTGCCATGGCGCGTGTTGCTCGGCACTGTGTGTGTGTGTGTGTGTGTGTGTGTGTGTGTGTGTGTGTGTGTGTGTGTGTGTGTGTGTGTGTGTGTGTGTGTGTGTGTGTGTGTGTGGCAGGCAGATGATTGCTTGCTGCCAGCTCTCGTTTCCCGGATGCCGATCGCATTTCTTTGCGGCAGCAGGGGAAAAAAAATGAGACGCCAGGAATAGCCCCCCTTCACGCAGACCCACTCACTCTCACCGTTGCGCTGTCAGAGAAACACACAGAAACACACACACACAGGCAGACGCTCGCACAAACACACATTGATTGCATTTCCTCTCCACCTTACATCCTCAATGCATATGACCTAAGTCATATTGTATGTACACACCGCTACGCACATGCACGGCCAGTGTTGTGTGTTTATGCATGTCCGCTTGTGTCCGACTTTCTCGTGTGTGTGTGTGTGTGTGTGTGTGTGTGTGTGTGTGTGTGTGTGTGTGTGTGTGTGTGTGTGTGTGTGTGTGTGTGTGTGTGTGTGTGTGTGTGTGTGTGTTTGCTGCGTCTCTAAGGAGGTTGTGTGGGGACTCCTGATTTATTTCACCTTTAATGGGAAGTGAAATGAATGTGAGCAGCAGCTGGTCTGGTCCTCGGAGATACAGCAGTAGGCTAACCCAGAAAATAGACAGCGTCGCTCTGAAATGGTCCTTACTCCGACAAGTGCCAGGACACGCCACTCTACGCTCCACTAGCTGCACTGTTGGTTTTATTTTAGGCTGCATTTAGGCATTTAGTTGACACCATTACCCAAAAAGACTTACAGCAGTTACATTACAGGTTGGTCCGCTACCTTCACCAACCCAACTTGTGGTTTCTTCCCTGTCACAACTTTTAAAAGGGTAGTTGGAAGATAAATGGAGACAGATTAGTAGCAAATAAACCTTGCAACCTCGTGCTGCAAAAGAGGATCAGAAAGGATTATAACCAGATTTGTGGACGAATCTCCATAATCATCTTCTGTGCTGTTCACCTGGAGTTCTCACTGGGTTTTAAAGGGAAGACAAATGATCATAATGATGTGCTTGCTTAGTTTGACAAAGTAAAACTGCCTCTAACCTGTAATTTCAAGGTGCAACGTTTTTTGGGGCATTTTCAGCCTTTATTTTGATAGGACAGCAGGAGACATTGGGGGTGACATGCAGCAAAGGGCTGCAGGTCGGAGTCAAACCCAGGCCCGCTGCCCGGGTTCGACTCCCACTCCACTTCTAGGAGATAGGTCAATCCTAAACGGAATAGATAAGCACCATTTTGACCTGTATGACTAATGTTACTGCCAGCCAAAGAGGAGAAGAAATTATATACCAAAGCACAAACAAATGCTGTTCCAAGAGTGGAGAGCTGCAGATAGAGCAATGGTAAACTAATGCTATTATCTTAAATTCTTCTGACACTAGACACTAGTCTATATCCACGATGTTCCACTTCCGGGATTGGGACTCTTTTCGGCCGGAAGTCCGTTATCTTTCGCTTTCTTTGTGTTGGAATATTAAACTCTGGTGTATTTGTGAGGACTATGGTTAACTGCTCCTCAGATCTCTGCAGGGTAAATCCTAACAGATACAGCAAGAGCATCTGTTAAACCTCAGTTTTCTGTTGCACAACTAAAACAACCGTTAAACATACATACACCTTCCACAAAAAACAGGTTCCTTCCCGCCCATGACGATTGTGATTGGTTTAAAGAAATACCAATAAACCAGAGCACATTTTTCTTCCATCCCAGAATGCTGTGTGGACTCGCCAGACCCTCCTCTACAGCGCTGTGGAAAGAGAGTGTAAGAGATAAGCATGGTGCACAAGGATGTCACACTATTGGCAACACTGTTGTGAAATGATTATGGGGAGAAAAGTTCAGTTCAACAGTTGTGCTGTTACCAATGATTTCAACAAAATAATTATAATTTTAATAACTGTATACTCTCATCCTGTGACTGTTATGAAGGGATGAGTGACTGTGGGGTATTATGTAACTCCTTGTAACCACAATACAACAGTGTTTTTTTCTTTTCTTCAAATGGTTGGTTTTGTATCTTCCTTCCCTGCGGGGCACAAGTAGCTTGGGGATGAATTTTCTAACCCTGATGTCAACTACCACCGCCACTTAGTTCACTCTGCACACCCAACCCAGGACCACCGCAAACAGGGAAAACGCTGCGAGCTGTGTGTGGTTTGATTCTCTTGCTAATAGATCAATAAAAGACATTAGCGGCAGGCTAACCCGACGAGCAGCGCTAATACAGGGTTAATCCAGGGTTAATGGCTGAGCGGCATCATTCTCAGAGGCAGCCATTAGTTTGCAGCCGCACCACACAATATCAGGTTCTCCTTCTAGTCATGCCCCAGGCTCCCAGAGAGATAGGCACAGGGAGGGGAATTGAAAAGAATCGAGGATCACCCTCATGAGTCAAGATGAAAGTGAGTAACCCAGACCGATGAAACCGAATGCAAAGAAATGGAAGAGATATCGGAAGGGGGGAGGCAGTGTGTAGGAAACGTGCATGGAATGAAAAAGAAGGAGAAGATTGGATGGTGAAATTGTGGTCAGAGGAAGCTGGAAACTGAGATGAGAGAAAGGGGAGAGATGCAGAGGAAGGGAGTTGAGCGCTACACTTCTCCCTGTCCTTGTAAAGTGCTGCGTGCTGTCGAGGCGGCAGCCAAGAATGTGTCAGCCCAGCCGTCTCACGCTGCCTAATGGGCTCTTAAACGCTGATATAAAGCTCACTCGCTCTTTCGCCCTCCCCTTTTCCTATCTCTCCCCCTTTCTTTTTCTGCCTCTGCTGCTTGCTCTCATTACCTCTTGTTCTCACCCTGTCCCTCAGCCTGTCACTCACTTGTCCTCTCCCTCTCTTTCTCCCTGTTTCTGGTGCTCTGTCTATCACCCATATCTCCGTCTTTCCCCTTTTTTCCCTGTTGCTGCCTTTCCACTCCTTCTGACTTCTCCTTCAATCACTCCGTCCTCACCCCTGAAGCTCTATTGCAGGTTGTCTCTATGTTTACAACTTTTTTTTATGGATGAACTCTTCATTTCAATACTTCTGTTTCTCTCTCCTTTTTTCCCCTCTCTCCTCCCACAGGGTCCATAATGCCTTCTACCCAAAGGATCCATCCTTCTCGCTCACTCTGTTGCACGTCCTGTCAGCACCACTCCACGGTTTGGCCAACGCCTTTGTTTTTGGTCTGGATAGGGATTGGTGGAGCCTACTGAGCCCTACTGGCATGCAGGTACAGCAGCTATACACACACATCTATAGCCCCGTTCAGACATGCAAATCAGTATGTAAATGTGTTTGGAAAATAACTTATTGATCATGTTTGAATCCTCAAGTCATTTTTTACATAAAAGTTGATTTGCCAATCTTACTAGGTCAGACCTGGTAACATTTCCGTAACACTTCCATTTACATTATGGAGATATTTGTTTGACAGCACTAATAGCACATTCACAGCAAGAATATTCGCATTGCGTCATTTGCGTCACGTCATTTAACGCCCTCTTTTTGCATATTTGCATTGATTTTGTATGTTGTAGCGCCGCTGTGAAGGCACCAAAAGAGTCTACAGCCACGATTGACAGAAAATTAATTTGATAAGTAGTAATTTGTCAAGGAAAAATGCCACAAATCCACCTGATTCACTATTTTCTGACAGTTTATAGAATAAGCGATTAATCGAGAATCCGCTTAATTGATAATAACAAATAACTGTTAGTTGTAGCCCTAAAAATATTTCTAATGCATCTGTTTTATATAATCATTCTGTAAGAAGAAAAAGGTTAAGCAACCCAAATACTTCTTATAAGTTTAAGTTAACTGATGTTCCAATTGTACAAAACTCAGTTTATTTTTTTTTCATGTTTTTAGCCTTCTTCAAAGTACCTTGCTTCAGAATTTGTAATTAGTCTACTTAACTTTCCAAATCGACTGGTTCCATCTGTCACAGGTGTTCATGAATCACCTACACAGGAAATATTTGTTGGGTCTGTTGCCAAATTCCCCTTATTAAAGAGTGAAATTACAAATCCACAAGGCTTTTAATTTTTTATCTCTTTCATAAATTGAGTTTTTAGGGAAATGTAATGAAGACAAAATTGATGTTTATGATTTTTTTTTTAACCTCATTGAATTTTCAATAAACTCCACAATCAATACAGTTTTCCACACATTTGTCTCAATTTACAAACATTTTGACAGTATCTGCGAGTATAAGCCAGAGCTGATATTGAACCACAAAGAAAAACGTCTCTGTGGTCTTAGTTTGCGCGCACGCACGCACGCACGCACACACACACACACACACACATTGTCACCTACTCAGTGTCATCAACCATGCTGATAACGGGTCATGAGCACAATGTGGAAGACTGGAATGTGTGGTATGACCTTCAACCCAAATGTCAATGTAGCACTGTGGTGAGTCGGGAGAGAGAGAGACAGAGGAGTGAAATGTAATCTCAATGTGTTCGTAAATCACAGAGAAAATGCTGTTTGTGTGTGTCAGAGAGAGAAAGACCGAGAGAGAAGGTGTGTGAGAGAGAGAGAGAGAGAGAGGCAGCGTGTGTGTGTGTGTGTGTGTGTGTGTGTGTGTGTGTGTGTGTGTGTGTGTGTGTGTGTGTGTGTGTGTGTGTGTGTGTGTGTTCGTGCTCTATCGTGACTAACAGCCGGTTGTTATTCATCTTGGCATGCAACTCCCAGCAGCCCCCACACATCAGGTGTGAGATTGGCGGGGGAGAGGCGGGGTAAGGGAGAGAAGGGGGGGGTTGTAACAGCGTCAAAGCATTCCTCCCTCAACGCAACAAATCTGCACTTTTGTACAAAACACCCCCCCCCCCATCTTAACCCTGCCTCTTATACTTTAGTCACTGGTGCTGGTGCTCTCTTTCTGTTCCTCTCGCTGTTTGCCTGTGGTGCATTTACATGCATTTAAAGGGATTGGCTCTGATGTTTTCAAGTCTGTCTTAAAACACTTCTCATACAGTGGGGCTCGAAAGTTTGGGCACCCCGGTAAAAATTTTTATTAATGTGCATAAAGGAAAAATCTCCAAAAGGCATCAAATGACAGATTAGACATTCGTATAATATGTCACAAAAAGTTAGATTTTATTTTCATCATTTACACTTTCAAAATAACAGAAAACAAAAAAATGGCATCTGCAAAAGTTTGGGCACCCTGCAGAGTTTATAGCATGCACTGCCCCTTTGGAAAGCTGAGACCAGACAGTGTCATGGATTGTTCTCAATCATTGTATGGAGGTGATGTCAATCTTAAGGTTTTAAATGTCCAGACTCATCCTGACCTTGCCCCAACAATCAGCACCATGGCTTCTTCTAAGCAGTTGTCTAGAAAACTAAAACTGAAAATAGTTGACGCTCACAAAGCAGGAGAAGGCTATAAGAAGATAGCAAAGCGTTTTCAGATGCCAATATCCTCTGTTTGGAATGTAATTAAGAAATGGCAGTCATCAGGAACAGTGGAAGTTAAAGCAAGATCTGGAAGACCAAGAAAAATATCAGACAGAACCGTTCGCAGGAGTGTGAGAAAAGCAAGTCAAAACCCACGTTTGACTGCCCGATCCATCCAGAAAGACATGGCAGACACTGGAGTTGTGGTTCATCATTCCACTATAAAGAGATACTCGTACAAATATGGTCTTCATGGAAGAGTCATCAGAAGAAAACTTCTTCTACGTCCTCACCACAAAGCGTTTGAAGTTTGCAAATGAACATATAGACAAGCCTGATGCATTTTGGAAACAAGTTCTGTGGACCGATGAGGTTAAAGTAGAGCAAAATTTGGACGCTAACTTGATGCCATCTGTGAAAAAGCTGAAGATAAAGAGAACATGGCTTCTACAAATGGATAATGATCCTAAACACACCTCAAAATTCACGGTGGATTACATCAAGAGGCGTAAACTGAAGGTTTTGCCATGGCCTTCACAATCACCTGACCTCAACATAATTGAAAATCTATGGATAGACCTTAAAAGAGCAGTGCGTGACAGACAGCCCAGAAATCTCAAAGAACTGGAAGACTTTTAAGAAGAATGGGAAAAGATACCTCAAACAAGAATGGAAAGACTCTTGGCTGGCTACAAGAAGCGTTTCCAAGCTGTGCCAAAGGGGGCAGTACAAGGTATTAACTCTGCAGGGTGCAGATGCCATTTTTTTGTTTACTGTTACTTTGAAAGTGTAAATGATGGAAATAAAATCTAACTTTTTGTGACATACGAATGTCTAATCTGTCATTTGATACCTTTTGGAGATTTTTCCATCTTTTCTTGGCTTCTTTATGCACATTAATACAAATTTTTACCTGGGGTGCCCAAACTTTTGAGCCCCACTGTATGCCATGTGTATATTGAAAGTGTTTTTCGATCCCCGCATCATACTCTCTATTAAAGGATTCCACTCCTGACAAGCGAACAGTGTAACTGTAATTTTGCAAGATGAAGGTGACTTATTTTATTAATAAATTGTACACCATCACTCAGAAACTAAAGTTATGCCGAATATCCACCGCAGGGTACGGTTTAGCTCGGCGCAACTTAACTTGCTTTTGATACCAAGTACTTCTCTTGATTTAGTTTTCGAGTAGAGATAGTACCCCCTCAATTTATGCGGGATTCTTAGCTTATTGTCATAGAAACGCTGCCTGAAAACTGCTGTGACATTATCTTCAACGCGACACAAACACAAATAGAGTGTGTTCTCTCGCTGGATGCTTTCATCTGCAGCCAAACAGAGGATCGTGTGTACTTCTTCAATAGACCATGGCATGGTTTTTTTTGTGCTGCCATGTTTTTTAACCCTCATGTTGTCCTCAGGTTAAATTTGACCCATTTTCATTTTTTTTTTATCACAAAAAATGGGCCTTGGAAATGAGCTTAAAATGTCAACATTAGAAATATCAAGTAACTTTGGAAAAAACATAAAAAAGCACCCACAGCATTGTAAAAGTGACAAAAATTTTAAAAAATAATAATAATAGTGTTGACAAAAAAAAAACATGGTACCTTTTTGACTCGCCTCAAATCTACTCGCCTTTTTTGGTTTTCCTTTATGAAAAAAGTCCCTGGTATCTGCCAACAACTAATTTTTTAGTACCACCTTCATCAAGGTTCTAAGCAAGCTGAGGCGATACCAAAAGGTGACGTGAAAACCTGCAGACAACTGATTGGTCGGAGAGAATCGTCACTAATCACGACGTTCTGTGTGTGTTGCGTTAAGTCACAGCAGTTTCCTGCGTCATCGCTATGACGACCAGCCACACTCGCCTCACACATGAGGCGGTACTAAATCAGCAATAGAAAAAGGAGGATGGGGCACCGCGGCCGAGCCAGGCCAAGTAGAGCTGGTACTAGCAGTGGGTAAGCGCCATTAGCATGAGCTCAGCCTGCTTGCAACCTCGACCGAGGTGATACCAAATAAAGGGCCTGGTACTATCCACAACTTTTACCAAAGGAAAACCAAGACAAATCATTTGCAAGTACCATGCAGTGGAAATGTGGCATTGGTGAGCTAGCAAACTGCGAGCCAGCTAACCAACACACATTGCACCAGTTTAAGTTGGTATAATCTAGTCCATAGGTTTTCAAACTGTGAGGCAGAACTCCCAAGGGGGCACCGATGAGTTGAAGTGGAGTTACGGAGGAAGAGATGTGGGGCAAAGAGACTCCAAGAGGTAAAAAGGACAGACGCATGCTGGTGTTCTGAAATCAAGGCAAGTCTTGCCGATGTGGCCTGTTAGCAGTTGAAGCAGTTGATAATGCCAATTTGATCAAATTTAAACAAATACAGGCCAGAAAAAAACAGGTCCACAGTGGCGCTCACTGAGTGTGGATGTGGTCGACGTATTGTAGCTGTACAGGTTTATTGTAAGTCGCCCTACAAAAAACCCTAAATCCCTGGATTATTTTATTGTTGTAAATACATCAGGTTAACTGCCCCTAGCTACTCCCTGCTCCGTTTCAACTGAAAATGACATTGTTGGGATTGATACGTCACACACTACCAATTGGTTATGGCAAAACAAAACACCCCCCAACTCCCAGGCTGTGCTCCCCTAATGGGGATATAATGTCAATAACAGCACAGCAAAGCACTCTGGATCCAGAACACATTGACCAACTTGTGTTTATAGAAAAGAACATAAACATTGAAGCCATGGGTGGTCTGTAAAAAACGCATTCGCCTTCAGACAAAAGACTAAGATGTTTCTAAATTATTGCTAACTTTTTTAAATTAAGAAGGCTTCATACTCCCACTCACTTGTCTGTTGTGCTTTTTTCTGTTCAGTTAGACAATGACCATCCCTAAGACCAGTTTGCCTAACTGCCAGTTATGTTTCATGTTTTTTTGTGTGTATGTAAACGGTCTCTCTGCCTCGTATCTCTTGCTTGAGTTGTTTTTTTCCTCTTTTCCTTGTGGTCTTTGACTCTTCTCCGTCTCTCTTCCTATCTCTATCTCTATCTCTTTGGATGTGGATGTCTGTTCCCATGCCTCTTCTGTTCCCTATACCCTGTTACAGCATCTCTGGCATTTATCTCTTACATTATTTCTGCCGCTCTCCTTTGTGTTGCATCTCCCTCCCACCTGTGTACTCTCCTTCTCACTCCCTCTCTCCCCCCTCTTACACTCTCTCCTTCCCTGATATTGATCTGCATTCTAGCCACACAGCTGAACTGCCTGTGGCTCTGCATTGAGCTCACCTCTTACTTTTTCTGTGTGTATGCAGTGTGCATGCAGAAAAAAATATGTCTCTGTACCGTACGTCCACACTAAGCCGGCTAATTTTGAAAATTATGTTCATGTGAAAACAATTTGTGTCTACGTTTTTATAAAGATCTATTCTTTGTCCTATTTTTGGTTACTCTGCTGAGTCTCAGCTTTCCTTTAAACATCTGTGTGTTTTAAAATGGCTGAAATTTAATATTTTGTTATTCTCTTTTTCAGTTTCTGTTGTCCGACAACTGAATGAGCATGAAATAGAGATTTGATTGCAGGTCATAAATGTCACCTGTTAACCTGTTTGACAGCAGTTCCAAAGTCTTCTGATAAAATCAGCATTAATACAGGTTGATCACACCTTTATTGCATGCTCAACTAGTTTGACATTTGAGATAATTGACCAGAAAAAGTTAGAGGTGACAAAGAGTTGTCTTCCTAACTTAGCTGCTGTACAGTTTCATGATCAGGCTTAGATCATTGTTTCACACTAAAGGTGTCAGTATGCTCCACTTGGCTTTACTGCCCTTTTTACACATACACAAACTTAAAGTAGCAGACTCTCTGGCCCCATTCCAACCTGGTTTTAACATCCGTCCTGAGTGATCTGATCACAAGTGGACAGCTCTAGGTACAGGTGTTTTCACCTGTCAGTAGAATGCGTTTTGAGTGACCAATTGTGATCGGATCTCACGTCCCCGCTCTATATGCAAATACACACAGACATTGTTTCCGTTTGCATAGGCTGCTTATGTGTGTCTATAAATGTCAGTTGTTCCAATCTCAATGCGTGTCCCTGAGAGCGTTTTCACATGTACCTAGAGCTTTCTACTTGTGATCAGATCACTCAGGACGGATGTTAAAACCAGGTCGGAACGGGGTGTCTCTTGCATGACTCAACTCAAATATTACATTTCAACTCAAATATTCCAAAAAAATGAAAGCAACTGTGCTTCAGTTTCCAGAGTGAATCAAGACAAACATTGTTGCTCCCGCGTGTTAGAGTATATTAGCATGAAGTTGGACATTTCTTAACTTCTCCAGATTTGCACTCCGATTTTTGCATCTTAAATGGCAGCACCAGGTTGCCATTTAGAGGTTTAGTTCACAATCAGTTCAGCCTGTCTTGCCTCTGGCGTCTGTCTGAACGGTCAGCGTTTTTTGTGTGTGTATAAACAGCAATCATAGTGTGAATGGATGGCCAGAATAATGAGGAAAAAAAAGCTGTATCTTCAAATTCTTGTTTTTCATCAAAAGGGTTTAGTGTGGACACACTTTACACCAGTGCACACGTGTGTGTTAATCTCAAACTGTGCGTGTGTTTTCTAGCTGGCTCTGCAGTCACGGCTGTGTGACAGGACAAGGATCGGAGAGTACCACCCTGGGGCGGTGCGCTACACACAGGCTGACCTGGTCGACCTCAGCGATGACGACGACGACGATGGCACCAACGTGCTCTTCTACTCTCCTGACATGACCCTGAAAGACAGAGGGCCCTGAGAGATAGCTGGAGAGAGGGAGAAAGAGAGTGGGAGACGAGCTGGAGGTCACAGCCAGAAAGAGACGCAGCGGATTAGAAACTGAGAGGGAGGAACAAGAGGTAGGGAGGGAATGGAAGGGAAGATTGGGGGGGACAGTCAGGCAGATAGAAGGCGGAGATGAGCTGTCAGGTTCCATTATTAATCCCCATCCTTTACTATTTAATATCCTAAAGACACACACACAGACATGCACACGCACACACACACACACACACACACACACTAGACAGAGCTGCAGCTCCCTGCAGTACTACCATAAGAGTGGAGAAAGAAAGGAGCAGCTCAGAAGATCCTTCTAATGTTAAAGGCATCTGCTGCATCCCAAAGGTCTAAAAACGATTTCCCTTCTCTGCGCTGCCTGCTTGACTCCTGCATTCTGCAGCACTTTGGCATACTCCCAAAATGAAAGGGGGAAAAAAGACCCATAAAGAACGGCTGAAAGGCAATCATAACAAGGTGTTCGTTTAGCATTCAGAGCAATTACCTTTTCACTTCTCTACAGGGGAGGAGGTGAAAAGCAGGCTTTTTTAAAAAGCACCCTGTGTGTCACACGTGAAAGCATCAATGCTGAGATTGATCCCAGTTCTGAACAATTTTCTTCGCGATAGGGGTGAGGGGAGGTGAGGTATTGTGGATATATAGTAGTTGTTGTTTTTTTTTTAAACTTGGTAGGGCAAATAAGTCCCAAAGGAGTTTCTCCTTCCTCAGACAGTATTTGATTTCTGTTTTTCCTTTTTAGCATTTTGCATTACTGATGTTTGCATATTGCATTACTTTTGTTTCAACTGTCGCACATGTATTACTTTGAAAGGTTGTTTTTGCATTTTTATGAACTACCACATTTGTTATACTGTATTTATCAATATACTGTATATATCTAAGTGTATACTCTATTTTTGTACGTGCCTCAGACTAGAATGTGCAGTTTGATCCAAAAACCTGCTGCTCTCATGTGACAGTCAAGCTGATTAAATACAAATAGCCTTATGAACAACTTAAACACATGTAATCGGTCAACACATGCTTTCTCTGCCTGTCATAAGAGGTTGAAAATGAGGACATGCACATAGCATAACAAGAGCCTTTGAGGGTTCATCACCCCATGGCTCTTGTCAGTGGTGCTGTGAATGGACACACTAAGGTGTGATTGGCAGAATAATAGAGTTGCACTATATCCAACCTCAGCTTATTTGATTTTTCCACACACTGAGGTGGTTTCATCAGCTGTCTCTATGAGAAGTTGAACTAATGAATGACACTTGACCCTTTTTACCCTTGAGTTGTTGAACTTTTCAGCTGGCCATCAATAACACTAGAGTGCAACTTTGGTTTGCAGTTCACAGTCCCTTGACTGGATTACATACACTTGTACTGTGCCCCTCTACCCCTCTTTTGGCACTGTTACTGGTATTACTTGACTGTGCACTCCATCAAATAAATGAGCAGGAGAGACGTTTTATAACAAAGCTGAGACTGGGTGTGTTTATTTCATTTTCACATTGATGCAATCCCTCATTCCCTGGTGTCACTTCCCTGCATCCTGTGAAGTGTCCGTTGATGGTGTGTGTGCATGTGTGTGTGCGTTAAGACCTGGGCTGCTTACATAATGGATATTAATTATTGGTCGGATTCTGCTGGCCCCTGCCGTGTCTCCAAATCTGTTTAACTGGATTTTGATTAATGAAATATGGGGCCATGTCCTCTAGAAAACCAGACTTTTCCTACACGCACCTACATAGCTCTCCTGCAGACCCTTGAATGTATCGAGCCCTGCACCCCCTCCATATATAGAGCCCGGACAATAAGCGAATCTCCCTGTCACGCAAGAAGAATTATTATTCCCACCTCATATCGTTGCATGCGCCGTAATTGGATACAATTTAACACCCGCGGCCCACGGGCATGTCGGCAGGCGCACTGCCTATACTATTAGCTCGCCTCGCCACCCTATCATTTATCTGTGTGTGGTGTGTGTGTGTGTGTGTGTGTGGTGTGTGTGTGTGGCGCTTGTGCATGTGGCTCGAGAAACCGGAGCCATTGTTGGAGTCCGGCCATGACCTAGCTGTGACGCACAGAGAGAGGAAGAGGGAGGGAGGGAGGGAGGGAGAGAGGCGACAGCAGCAGCCCAGACGCTGAAAAACAAGCTGGAGTTCTGTCACCTCGGAGCGACAGCTAGGCAAGCCCGATGGGTGTTTGCTCCTCTGCACGGCTTCCACCGGGAGCCTCGTCTGCTTTTTATTAGAGGCCGAGCAGTATTTACAGGCAAGGATGTGGTGGAGGGTATAACCCCTCCTAAACTCTACTCACCCGCCGCTTACAGTAAACATAAGTCTGGAGAAGGTTAATGGGGAGATTACAGCCTGCATGGCAGATATCTTAAAAGTATAAGTAATTGACTGGAAGTTCTTTTGTATCCCTTTACATCAAATGTTTTAATTAGATAGCTCTAGGTTGTTTGTATTGAACTGGAGATTTACAGACCTATCAAATTACATTCTTTTTGCCGATATGCAGACATAAAAGAATGGCATTTCAGATGCAAAACTTGAAATACTTGTTAAGTTAAATTTATGTTCAAAACGTAAACCTAAATATTTTACAGAGATCTAAGTGTTCTTCTGTACTGTTTCTATTGTCAACCAATTCTGGGAAAGACTAAATCCAACTTCCCTTCTCTGTCTGTGGCACTCAGCGCATTTGTTCCTACTGGAGAAATTCATGTTTAATAACAGATTCCAAATACAGTATATGTAGGGTCTAGTTTAATTTTATTTTTTTTATAGCTTAGTCATTTTCAAAAATAAATAAATAACCGGCACTGTATGATTAACAAACATACTCAAACAGGAGTTATACAACATGAGTTGGGGACTATTTTCAGTTGTGGATTAATACACATTTTATGCCTCATTGAGTATTTATGGCAGTAGGCTGATGTATGTGCAGTTGCATCAAAAATAAACTACAGTGGTCATGTTCATTGTAATGAAAAAACGCCATCTTGTGTGGCTCATTGATGTGTTTTTAAACAACAACAACAACAACAACATAGGTTTGTTGACAATAAGAAAAACATAGCACATTAGTAACAATCAGAGATGCAGCCGTTTACAGCCATACATTTTTTATTCCAATGAATGCATTTGCCATGCTCTGTGTACTAAAACTGATTTAGTTACTATTTTCCAAAGGACTGAAAAAACACTACACAATACAATAAACTAACTGGAATGTACAATGAACCCATCAACTATACAAACACCTCATTTCAAATGATCAGGTAGTTTCTTCTATTGCACAGTGGCCGTAAATGAAAAGACAGGTTGTAAGACGGTGCTTCTCAGGATTTCTCACTCACCTCTTGACACTAAACTTGAATCTGTGATTTTTTTTTTCTCAGAGCAGAGCTAAACAAAGCTCCTCAATGGTGCAGGAGCAGTATGTTGAGAAATTTGAAACTAATTGAAAATACACAAGATTGTACAAGTATAGGTAATGTAGTTTCCATAGACCTAAAGGCTTGTGATTGGAAGGAATTCCAATGGTTCCAAAGCTTGCCTGTGACCAACATGATATGCAGATTAAATGAGAAATTTCTTTTTAGATGCATCAACTGTGAGTTTCTAATAGGCTATGTCTAAAAGTGGCAATATTATACTTAAGTATATGTCCCAGCTTGACAAAATCTGAAATAATATCAATTTGACCATACATAAATGTTTAGATCAAAAGGTCACTCAGGCTCCTTTTCATTAAATATTGGCTCCTTGACAGATGTTTGCCTTGTTATATGGTAGATGCAGCCATTGCCCTACATTCAGGGTTGTAGACAACATTTTAGAAATATTGAACTCATGAGTCCAAATTTCCTCAGCACAACCCCCCCACACACACACACACACACTCACACTCACTCACTGAAGAGATTTTTAATTAATTACCAACTAAACAATTTTCTGAGTAGGCTATTAAATAAAAACGCACGTTCCATATTCTGCTTATCCCAAACATGAATGTACAACATGTGTCAGTATATGAGAGCATTTGTGAGAGCACTTGTATGTGTGTGAGGTTTCAGTATAGTAGGCTATGTGAGCGTATATTTATGTGAATAATGTCCTAGTCCAAACATTTTTATTTATTTTTATTAAAATTCCATTACATTCGTATTTCTTGATAATCGTCTGTTTAATGTCTCTCTTTCTCCTGCGTCCTGTCTAATAACAGCTCGGCTGTGCTGCTGCTGCTGCCTGAGTGGTGTGCAGCAGCGAGCGGAGCTTCAAGCGCTGCGATCCGGATCCGAAAGAGTTAAATTAATCTCTCTCTCTCTCTCTCTCTCTCTTTTATTTTTTTTTTCTCTTTCTCTCTCACACACACACAGGCTGCCACCGCCCCAGATAACAGAGGGGCGCCTCTCCCTAGCCAGCCAGCCTCCGCTAATCGCAGTGGCAGGAGGGGGGAGTTGAGTGCCGGCGGCCTCTCACAGCGCTGGGCTTTTTATTGACGCTGCCTGCCTCTGAGTGTGTGTGTGTGTGTGTGTGTGCAAGGTTGTGCATGCTTGTGGGTGCGTGTCAGAGCGAGAGAGCTATAAAGAGGTGGGTGTGTGTCTGTCTCCCTCGCTCTGTGTGTAAAAGTGTATGTGTGTGCGCTCCCCGCCAGCAGCGGAAAGCAGGGAGAGGCGGGGAACTGGGAGGGTGGGTGGCGAGGTTATGAGCGGAACTCGACAGAGGCCGAAAGACGAGAGGGGGAGCAGGAGGAGGAGGAGGAGGAGGAGGAGGGAGGGGATCTTTCTTGTGTTGCGCTGAGAGCCGCCACCGCTTCTCCTTCCTCTCAGATAAGGTTCGTTTGAAGGTTTCAATCTTATTCTCTAAAAAAAAAAAAATTACGCGTCTGTTCAATGTTTTTGTCCGCGCGTTTGGAGGGGGGGGGGGGGTTGCCGCTTGTGATCCCCAAGGTCGGAATGAAGTGTGATTGATCGTGTTGGTTATTTTGTCACGGGCCCACTGATTAATTGCATCGATGAATTTAGCAGCCTATTGATTAGGGTTTAATCTATATGTCCATGTCTCTCACTGCTCCAATAATCTTTCTCTCTCTCTCTCTCTCTCTCTCTCTCTCTCTCGCTCTCGCTCTCGCTCTCGCTCTCGCTCGCTCTCTCTCTCTCTCTCTCTCTCTCTCTCGTGAGCAGCAGTGTTTGGCTCGGAGCCACGCTCGCCCTGCCGCGCCAGGCTGTAATTATCCCCGGTGAGGCCACGCTACGCAGCGTGGCGCGCCTGTGGGGAACCGGTTAGCCACAACACCGGTGGGGGTGCATGAATGCGCGTGACCCCCGTGCGTGCGTGCGTGCGTGCGCGTGTATGAGTGATTTTGTGAGTTTGTGTGACAGAGAGAGAAAATGGTGCTGTGCTGAAATTTCAGTTGCTGTATCAAGGCATTTTCAACCTTTAGAGCTTTGGAGATGAATTTTCGATTAGAAAATTGATTTTAATACTTAAATTAAATAATTAAATTGACAATTAATAAGCTCACTATAAAGTCACCATTGACTATCATAAATAGCCTACACAATGAGTTCCCCAATGGGAACTTCCCATAAACATTTTATTTTAACATTGGGTGATTTTCAGACTAGGCTACCAGAACAATGCGTGGGCTAATCAACATTGTGTGTGTGTGTGTGTGTGTGTGTGTGTGTGTGTGTGTGTGTGTGTGTGTGTGTGTGTGTGAGTGAGAAAGTGTGAAAGTGTCTGTTCATGATTGTACGTGCGTACGTGTCTGAGCCTGTGCATGCTAGTGATTGTTCAGTAAAGTTATGTGCACGCGCGCGCGCGCGTGTGTGTGTGTGTGTGTGTGTGTTTGTGACTGTGTGAGTTGCAGTAAGCGATCCATAACGATCTGCAGGTGGATTGTGCTGATTAGTACCGGCTGCTGTGGACTGAGCTGCGTGCAAACAGCTTCCTGAAATCTGAGCCTGTGTGTGTGTGTGTGTGTGTGTGTGTGTGTGTGTGTGTGTGTGTGTGTGTGTGCACTCAGCCCCTTCAAAATGTGTGTCTGTTTTGAGGACATCACGTGTATTTGGTTAATGTGTATGTTTGTGTGCTTATGTGAACTTGTCATGAATACTTGTGTGTGTGTGTGTGTGTGTGTGTGTGTGTGTGTGTGTGTGTGTGTGTGTGTGTGTGTGTTTGTAAGGCTACCCCTTCAGTGTCTGATTGCAACAGCAGATGGTTGGATCACTGTGACCTCCCAGAGTGTGGCTCCCTCTACACCTGGGTGCACGCACGTGTGTATTTACGCTGTTTTGGTTTATACAAGACACTCACACCTATGCATGACAAAGAATAACAGTTAGAGGACAGGATCACAGATTTTAAGCACGTTTTTGTCACCATTATCCTACATGAGTGTTTTCAAAGGCGCATGCTGTTCTCAAGCTGGCTTTTCAAACCACAAAGTTCACAAACAGTTGTAAAAGTGCAACCATAAAAAGGCCTGTGCTCGCTCTCCAGACCTGTTTTTTGTGTCTCCCTTAGACTCTCAGCATAGGTGTTTTTTTTCTGTACCTACTACTGTGTGTTTTGTGTTTGAGTGTCAGAAACTTGGTTCGCCCTGCGGTTCCTCAGAGCAATATTCATCCTAATCCAGTTTTCCAGTGAGTGATGGAGAGAGCTGTATGCCTCTGAGTCAGAGCAGAAGGGAGAGGAAGACCTGGTGTCTTGTGCTGTGATGTCTTTTCATCACCTATTTGACCTGTAATTATTAGTTGTGTGTGACATCAGTAAGAGTCTGTTTTTAACTGCGTAGTACCTGAGTATCAAAGGAGTTTCAGCATTTAGAAAGAATCCTCCTGACTGACTTCTTGGTGACTTGGTAGTTTATAATTAATTAAATTGTGGCTTACAACAGAGCAGCTTCTCAGACTGCTTGGAGACAATCAGGTTGCATCTGAAAACCTCCCTGCTGACAGTTCCAAAAGGGGCACATCAATTGTTGTTATTACCCATTATGTATACTAACAATACAAACAGTTGGTAGTGGGTAGGGCTGCCAGGTTGGATCCTACCTGCAAAAAAATTGGGGAGGGGAAGTGAATGGGACATATGGTGCAGTGTGGATAAATGTGTAGAGCATGACACTTCACATTGCCAAGGCTAAAGATGGTGGTATCCTTACTGGGGAAAGGCATGTTGGCATATTTCTAAAATAGACAAAAAGACATGCTAGCAGAACCAAACAGTGCTATTTTGACTGCAGAGAGTGCAGGTATGCTGATTGAATGAGTGCAGCTCTTCGCATGCCAGCTGTCACTATGTGACCACATTGAAAAAGAAAATTGGTTGCATTCTCTTTGTTCATGCCCGTTGTTTACTTCTCATCTTGTGGTCAGCATATTTGGAGCCTCAGCAGTCTTTGTTTGAGCATGTTGGACCAAACACCTCTAAATCTTGATAATATATGTTCCAAACTTCTTGATGCTGCTATGAATGTTATTACTGTTTTATTAGGATACTGAAACCTAAGATTCATGGAGTGGAAATAAACAAAACAACACCACATCACAATAAGTTAATATGAAATTGTATGTGGCCGTACACTGTGTTTTTATTTTTATTTTTTTGGGGGCATTCACTGTCACCATCCTGATACCTGTTATGCTCTGTAGAATATTCTGTAACCTGAATCCTGTTCCACTGTGCCTCTACATACTGTCAGCCTCCGACAAGGTTGAATCACAGACTATGTCCACTCTACCTGGATACATTTGAAAATGAATCTTTTTGTCATCCTCACTAAGCCGCTTTCTTTTTTAAATTGAGCTTTTTAAAAATGTCTCGAGAGCGGATAAATGTGAAATTGCTGGCCTTGTGTTTTATTGTGAACAGGGAAAACAGAGCTTTTGGAGAACAATGACCTGAGGCTGGTCCAGGGCTGTGTGGCAGTAAAATTAGGATCCCTAATTTAAAATATAAACCCAGCCAATAACAGAACAGCTGTTACCATCAACCTGCATTCATGATTATTTTGTCAGGCAGTGGAACCACAAATAATGATTTGATTGATGTATTGGTGCAGCAGCACAGGAGTTAACACTGGCACTTGTTTGGTTAGCCATCTTGTCAGGTGATTTCACTTTGCAGTCCAGCAAAATTTAAACCGGGTACAACCCGATGACCATTGTTTTTTTTGCCCGAGCCCTCTGTGTTGGCAGACAGACTGGCCTTACTGAAATGAACTATTTTTGTCTAAACATGGCCTCACTGTAACAAGTATTATCTATAAGATGCAAGCAACTCAGTATTTTAAGCTCTGTCAGTTGTCTGAAAACATTATATGAATAACTAAATGGTGAGTTTAGCTTGATTTAAACACAGTTTATTTGATCATAAAGAGCAGGCAGGAGAACTGAACAGAGCTTTAACCAGGGTAACCAGCCTGCTGTCCCACTGCTCGTTGGCTGTGACTTACAATTTTGTAGCCTTGGTTGCCTCGTGGTTTAGTGGCTGTGGTCATAGTGGTCATAGTTATGAGAGGTAGAGGGTGGGGCTAATTAGAACAAACATGCCCAGCAATTCAACCTGATTTTATACAAGTTTTTTAGAAGAGCTTTAGAATGCATTTGTCACTAAACGTTTTATGCATGATTCAGTTTTGTCCAGAGATAGCAAGTGGCTTTTTTGCTCTGTGCTGTGAATGAATACACGGACCCTTCTTCCCTTTTCTTCTCATCTCAAAGACTCTCTTCTTCTTCTCACTTATTTTGTGCTTGTCTCCAAACTTTTGGAGGATTTGCCCTTTAAGATGAGATTTGCTTTTTAATGTGCCCATATGTGAGTGCTTTGTGAGCTTTGTGTTTGTTTGTGTATGACAGTCTGGTCTAACTCCTACTCTCAACAGCTGTGGCGAACGCAGCCAGATCTTCCATGTCCCCCTCTCTTTTCCTACTCCTACTCTGCTTCTGTCTGTCTGTCTGCTGGCTTTTCTCTCTCTCTCTCTCTCACACACACACACACACACACACACACACACCTCAGGCTTGATATTCATAGCCTCCCTCCTCCTTCACTTGACATGGGAGCCTTAACAGATGTGCCCCAGCCTTGAGCTGCCTCTCCCTCTCTATTGCCTTGTGCTTCACAGATTTACCTTGTTGGTTTGGAAAAAACAGAAGTGACATTTACTTTGTATGTGTACTCACAGTCTATTTTTTATACAAAAAATTACAACAACAACAAAACAATACAAAGAAATTGGGTAGCTAAGGTACAAAACCAAAATCAGTGATTGTACCACTATAAATAAAAACACCCAGTTGGTTACAGTGTACATTCTGGTGTCGACCATCAACTACACTCAATGTATAGCATGTATGGTTTTATATATATATATATATATATATATATATATGTATATGTGTGTGTGTGTGTGTGTGTGTCTCTCTCGCTGTCAACATGCCTTTTGGATTTGTGCACTTTTCCTTCAAAAAGCAATTGGCTAATTGTTTCTTTATTTTGAAAAACGTTTTAAATATTATTATCCTATTAATTGTACATAAAAAAACATCGCTTATTCTTGTTTTGGAGTTTCAGCGGAGCTTGCTTGTGTGTGTGTGTGTGTGTGTGTGTGTGTGTGTGTGTGTGTGTGTGTGTGTGTGTGTGTGTGTGCGTGCGTGCGTGTGCGCAGCCAGTGCTGTGCGCTGGAGGTTTATGGTAATTGCGGTCTCCCGACTGGCCTTCTGGGTAGAGTCTGCGCGAGTGGGAGTGGAGCGAGTCTCTCGGTCTCGGCAGCTTTCATCCATTCTGTGCGGCACTCCCCGTACAGCTCCGTGTGTCCTCGGTGCGAACCGGGGTGTTGTCTACGCTTCTCGAACAAGACGCGGGACGAAAAGATACACGGAATTACCTTCAGCAAACCTTACGAGACACAGAATCCGCTATCGGAGGGGACATGGAGTGACGGAGAGCGGGAGAAAGGGGCTTTTTCCGAGGACGGCGTGCTCCGCTGAAACCCAACATGGCGCTGCTGCGAGGTACGGCAGAGCTGAATTAATTTCTCCGCGAGTCCGCCGACCTCGCCACCTGTATCCTGTGGGGGCCCGGGCCGTACGGCGCATTGGCTCTCCGAATGAAAAGACCTTCACGGATTTTCTTTTGTGGATTTCTCTACATCCTGACGTTTGTTTTTCCTCCGCGCAGGATCTTTTTGGTGCTTTCTGGCAACACAAGTGACATTTGCAGCAGCAAAAAAAGTCAGCTTGAAATATAGGGTAATGGATGAGAGTTGCCTGTAAACAATAGAATAAGGACCGAGAGCTTTATATGTAAGACTTTTTGTTTCTTGACAAGTGGATAACCTGTTTGACACTTTTAGTTGATTTTTTTTGGCCGGGATTGTGTGTCTCCAGCAGACAGGATCGTAACCGGGCTAGTCTACGTACGCACGGATCGCTGTCCCTCTACTTAACTAAAAAAAAAACAACAGGAAAAAGGCGTGAGTTGGGGCGCACGGACAACGACTGGAACTAGCACCAATTAACCAGGTGAGGCAATCAATGACAAATCGAAATGTATTTTATTTCACATGAGTCTGGCGATGTGAAATGTCCTGCATAAGGACACAAAATACATAGTGCTTTCTTTTTTCTCTCAATTGTAGTCTGTTGTCTAAGCTTTTAAACGATCCAGTGTTTTTAAACCAAGGATAGTCTTCATGTAGGGTTGACTGTAAACGCCATAGCCCGGTGTTGTGCGCAGAGACTGGGAGAGGATCGGCCACTTCTAAGAATAGCGCATAGGGTGGTCTTTGTGCGTTTCGGCGGGGCAGTGGCATGTGGTTGATAAATAACAAACACACACACACACACACAATGATCCGACCCTGAGCTTGGCCTTTTTACAACTGTCCTGTCAGCCGGAGGGAGGTGAGAAGGACGTCCCAGAGATTAGCGGACTTGAAAGTGGCGCCGTCCTTGATGGTGAATATTCAGGCTTTTCGCACTCTGTTTAGTGACGAAGAGTGTGAGAGCCTCTGGGGCGAGGGTGGGAGCGTGTGTATGTACGCGTATACGTGCGCGCACACGGACCTTCTGCGCTAAACAAGGTTACGGAATCCAGCCTCGCCCTGCCAGAGGAAAGCGAGCGGTACTGCTCCGTTTATACACGGTTCAGTTGGAGGGCATCCCCGCGGTGTGTGTGTGTGTGTGTGTGTGTGTTTTGGTGTGGCAGCTGAGTGTGTGTGTGTGTGTGTGTGTTCGTGGGGGAGGTGTGGGGAGCTTTGTTTGGACAGAGTGGACGTTGATCAGTCGCTTATCAGCCCCAGTGGGGGAGGCTGCACCGCTCACCTTTCTGTCTAGTTGATGGAAACCGCTCTGGCCACCACACACACACACACACACACACACACACACACACACTCCATGTATTGCAGGTGTTCTCCGATATGACTTTGCGCTGCAGTACGTTGTCTTCCACCCTTGCACGCAGTGTTGCTGTGTCTAGTCTTTGCATTGCCGGGGGTACAGACTATCCTTTGCGCACGGAGGATCCATGTAGCGATAGTTAGGTCCCTACGCGCTGCTCTTGTAGGGAGAAAGTGATCAGTCCAGACTCTAAATAGGCTATTCAAATAGTTTAAAAAGTGCATGCCACTTATTTATGTCTCTATAATTTTTTCATTGCAATTCGCATTTTAATCCACTCCACCAATTGCTATACTCTGCCGTTAAATAAATCATGTTTACTTCTTCCACCGTCATCTTTCCCCTGCACCAGTTTGTGGGCGGCAGCGATCAGTATGAACAACATCTTATAAAGTTTATGTTTAATTGAAATTAGTGCTGCAGGGCGTGTTGGATTTGTTTCAAACTAAACCGTTTTTCCTAATTATTTAAAGCTCCTCGGCGGGCTGCGTTGCCAATATTTCTCGACCAGCAAAGGCGCATTTGTCTTAAAATGACTGTCAGTGCCACACTCCATCACAGAACGGCTCATATCGCGGGAGTTTTCCTCGTTCCGCTACGCCTGCTGCCTGTCCTGGAGCCACACAGGCACTAATTAGGGGACGCTCTCTTAGCAGGATCGATGAGCCTCATATTGGCTGGCTCCAGCTCATTGACGAGCTTAGTGAGGGAAGCAGCTACTAAAAGACCACTTCAGCCCCGGAGCCAATCCACGCACGATATAAAGTAGAAAGTCGCCCATAACGCGGGCGGCTGACGCTCGAGCAGGTTGGGAGAGGAGGACCTCATGTTGGGACCTTTCGAGGGAACGTAGCAGGGGGATTAACTGGTGGAGGCTACTTCAGGGGGATTTGATGCAGAATAAAAACTTAATTTAAATGTAACCCCAACACCCATAGGTACTTTGAGTTAAATAACTATTGTCACTACTTTAAGTTACATTGGATCTTGTGGTTTTTAAAGCCAAAAAACCAAAATAAAACCATTGAAGCTCTTGAAAAGTTAGACCACTGTTCCTAATTTTAAGATTGTGAACAGTGATCAATAAAACTATATGGCTAATTATTTACCAAAATCCAAACCACCACCACCACCACCAAACAACATATTATGCTACATTGCTCCACTTGTTACCTTGAACTTAGTTTGTTTTGGTGGAAATAACAGGGATACGTATGAATTTATTTCACTCAATGTGTATTAAGGCATGGCTTCAGGTTTGGATGGGCCTTTTTGTGTCATAACAGTGGGTTTTCATCTTGATTGTTCTTGGGACTTTATCACAAAAAATGAAATTATGCAACTAAGAATGACGTTTTCTTACCTACATACCTCCCCACCTGTTTTCAGCATCTTTCTCAAACCGCAAACGTTAATGCAAAGATAGCCTTGTTCATGGCTGGCTTTTTTAAACTGATATTTTGGTAATAAAGCATGTTCCCCAAGAAGTGCGTTGTGAAAACGTAAAATAAATAAATTTTCTGTGGGCCGAGTTTATTTATAGTGTAGCCTCTCGAGCGTTTTGCGCATCATTTTTCCACTGTGCGCAAAGTCAGTGTGGGGTTGATCTGTTTTCCAGGTGTTGAAACACAGAAGGGTAGGGCTGCTTACCAGAGATTGATGTAATGATTTTTTTTCTCTCTCTCTCTTTTCATGCGAGAGGATTTCACGCTTTTTCCGAAAACAGTGTTTTATTGCTTAGGCCCGTTAGCTGTCAAAGGGTGGCCACCCAAACAAAATAAGGTTTTCATTTGGCGCTTGGCTGGTTTCCGTTTCCCCTCGGTCAGCCTCGTCTCTCCACGTAAGTACACAATCCATATATGAATAGGTGTTTGTTACATTAAAACATCCGAGGAGCCAAATTTTACGGCATTGTGTGGGGAAATCCAGAGTTATTACGAGTTTAAAAGGATCTGCATGTTGAGGTGGAAGGTGCACCTGAAGCTATCACCAGCCCCGTGCCTGCTGGGCCATATTGTCATGCTGACTGACGTGTGACAGTGGATGTAACAACGTGGTGGGGGGGGGGTCTGCTGCTGTGTATAGGGACAACCACACCACCTCCATTTTTAAACCCATTAACTTGCTGTTTGTCCGCTTTTCTGATCTGGAATCAATAAGGAGCACGCAGGGAGTATTACGCACAGAGAGCACGTCAATAAAATCACAGGAGGACCACTTTTGCATATTAAACATATTCTAACAGGCAGGGGGTAAATGTGTAAAAACATAAAGAGAAATGCCCGTGTTCTGTTTTATATCCAGTCGGAGACACGAGCTCCGTCTTATTGTTGTCGTGCAGTTTTTTTTTTTTTTCTTCTCTCTCACTCACGCCTGGATATAAAACAACAGTCTCCTCGCTGCCGGCGCTGCACTCGCTGCTGAGGCGAGGTGCGTGTGAACAAAAGCGGAGGCAAGGCAGAGAGCCGAGGAGAGATCAGTTTTCCAGGCGCTGCGCAGCTCCCGGAGGAGACGTCACGGTTTGATTGAAGCTATGCTCCGTGCTGGCCTCCCGGGACCTCGCGATGAAACGGGAGAGCTGTCTCCCCTCCCCTCTCTCCCCTCCCCTCCCCTCCCTCTCCTCTCCTCTCCTCTCTTCTCTCAGCGCTCCACAAAGCTTTTTGTTTCGACTAGGCTTGGAGCGCACGGATCACTTCCCCGCAGAGATGTGTCGGTCCCCACTATACTGTTTCGCGGTCTTTACGAAGAACCACATCTCCCATTATTGTCTACTCTAGCAACTGTCTTGCATATTAACACTGATATTTCTGCAGCCGATTAGGCACAGATGTTAGTTTAAGCCCAGATTTCAGAGTTCCTCTCTCCTATGTAATGTTGGTCAATCACGTCTCCAAAAGTAACCTTTAGTTTGGTTTTGCCGATACATGTGAGATGCAGTGACGTCATGTGATATGGATACAGGGACTGTTATTAAAATCGAAAACACTGATTGTATTCTAGTTTACGGACTTCACTCTGGCCTATCGGTAGATTGATTTAGCAGCAGAGTAATGATGCCACACCTTACCTCCCTCCTCTGAGTCTCTGCAGGCTCAGTCTTGATCAGGCCTCCTCGTCTGTTTTCAGATGTCAGTGCCTCAGGCATCTATCTATCTGACGAAATCCCACAGACGCTTGGCAGTGCAGCAGGGCGATGGCGATAGGAGATTATTACAGCAACCAAAGCAGGAATGTATTATCTGCTGTCTGCATGGCACATCACTGAGTTCATGTTTGGTTATGAAGTTCTTGACCTCAAGTTGTGGATCATCATAAGGCTCCAACCACCAAATAACCATCTGAAGTTATTTTAAGTAGGTCTAGAGAATAAATTGTGTATGATAAATTATGGTATCTAGGCCTTTCCGTATCATTTTCTCATATGTCCTTTTTAAAAGCCAGAAATGTAGGCCATGTCAGAGGTGTAAGGTGGAAGCTTGACTTACCGGACACTGACTAGGAAGCTGCTTAATCTGACACTCATTTAGCCTAATTTACGTCTTTACACACCACCAATAATTAAGCCTCCACTTTAAACAGACTATTCATCCTATGTATATGAGGGTTCGTATGTAGGGGGATCAGTCCTTCAGCGTCATGTGCGTAGGAACACATGAAAGCAACAGCAGCATTTCAAAGGAAAGTCAAGAAACCTCCAGTAAACGCGGCTCGACACATGCATGCGCATCCCTATTACAATCGGGTCCTTTGGTGGCATAAAGGGCCATTTAGTCCCCATTTGGCCCGGGATGAATAGAGAGTTCAGCAGCCGCCGCCTGGGCCCAAAAGCACGAGGGGTGGGGGGTGGGGGGGGCTCACAATCTCGCAGTTGTTGACGCCCGTGCTGCCGAGGGGGGTGGGGGGTGGGGGTTGAACCGTGAACCGACTTGCATGCGGCTGTGCAGCGGCCCGGGAGGACGCAGGGGCCCCTTGTTTACAGCTCGGTCGCTAATAATGTGACAGCTGAGGAGACGCCGCTGGCTTCCTCCAGCTCTGCGCTCCACCAGCAGCGCGCTCTCTGTGCCTCTCTACAGCATGCATCTCCTCTGTCTCTGTTCAAGCTACACACTTATACCAGAAACTACCCTGAAGAGTAGTAGGCTATGTCTACCTTCCACATATGGACTCTGAGTCAACATTGAGATGACCAATTGGACCATTTGGCACACGTCAGCCTGATTATGAATAACAATTAATTAAAATTGGGCACGCGCACGTCTTTCGCACGCTCTCTCTCTTTATGATGCTAGTTGTTGATGCTGGTAAGAGAGCGAGGCCCTGAGGCTGTGCGCTTAGTAGCCTAGTCAGGCTGTAGTTTTGGTCTGCTCTCGTGGTTTTTTTTCAGATTTGTTCCCGCTGATTTCTATTTTGTTCACCGGCAGTGTGCACAGAATTCCTTTCGTTTTGGACGCGCACACACACACAGAGCGAAGCGGTGGTGTGTGTGCGCGGCCGCATTTAATCCCTGTTGATGCCCACCCCACCCCCGTCGCTGCGGAGATTATCCTGCGTCACACTGCATTTTTTCAGAGCTGAACGGAGCTCTGCGCTTCAGAGAGCCTGGCAAAGCTCCAGGGACAAAGAGCGAGAGGGTGGCTGCACTCGCGTTGTACAGCAAGACCCACATTCCCGGATTGTCGTTCACACTACCAAACGTGTTTATGAATGATTGATGGCACTGGGTTCTTTTTAAATGTCGATCTGCGTTTCTGGGCATTTATCAACTTGTAAAAAGAGAGGAAGCTGCTACAACCACATTGCCAACTCTTTCGCGCACACACACACGCACACGCACACTACGCTGCATGGGAACTAGAATTGAGAGACCTCAGCCCTGGAGGAAATGATGAGCAGTGCCGGGGCGTATACGTGGGTCGCAGGGAGTTCAAATAATTGTAGTCAGAAACCGGGAACAAGGGAAAAGGGGGAGAAGCGAATTTGTTTTCTCTCATGTCCTTGTTGGCTCTTTCTTCAAAAAAAAATAAGCTGAAATACAGAGCGATATAGGGTTCCGCTAAAACACCCGATAGTTTTCCGTTTAATGGTGCGAGTCGGGGCTCCGCTCCACCAGTCGGGTTTATAAACGCAGCTCCGACCGCTGCGCTCCCCCTCCCCCGCCCCTCCCCCCTGCCTGCTGCTGCCGACCAGTGTGATGGTTTGTACGGCCGTCGGGAGTTGTTTATTGCGCAAACTATTCTTAGCAGCAGATATGAGCGTCAACACACTGCCTTTTCCTCCTTTCCTATCTCTCTCTCTCTCCTTCCCCAACCTTCCACTCGTGACATCCCGGAATATTCTCAAAGCATCCGGTTTTTAGGCTACTTATATCAGACAGCACGCAGGCAACAAGCTCTTTCTATGTTCAGACCTCACTGAAATTATAAACATGGGATTTAAAATATAGGCATGAACACTATTTCCAGCATCTAAAATGTTTCTATTCAAGTCTACTTTATTTGACCATAAGGCTTGTCGCCAGGTAGAGACCACCTTTCAGCCTCCCAAAATTAATTTTTAGGTAAAGAATAAACAAATGAGAACAAATGATGGATCCACTGCAGTGTGAAAAATCATTGAGTATTGTGAAAAGTTTCCACTGGACACTGTTGATTGATGCGCAATGTACTTCAAGAAACAACTGGCTGTGAGATTACACACAGACAAGGTGCTGCAGCAACCCCCCACCCCCACACATGGGGTAAATGTAAATGTATTTATATAGCGCTTTTTCTAATTTTAACAACTACTCAAAGCGCTTTTACATCATACAGGAACCATTCACACACATTCATACACTGTGGCCGGGGCTGCCATACAAGGTGCCACCTGCTCATCAGATAAACACTCACACACATTTACACTCCGATGCACAGCATCGGGGGCAACTTGGGGTTCAGTGTCTTGCCCAAGGACACTTCGACATGGGACTGCAGGGCCAGGGATTGAACCACCAACCTTCCAATTGGCAGGCAACCACTGGCCTTTTTTTTCCCCCTGTCACGTTACTCTCCACCTATTCTACTCTCCTTTTACCTTTTTTTGTTTTAATTATTGCAAGCAACCCCTTTCCAGAATTGCTTCCTATAATATTTAGGTTGTGGCAGGAAGATTTGGGACAAATATAGTTCAAATGCAGCTTTTAACCAACAAAAGTGACTCTGTGCTGTCAATGTAGTTAAACTGACGACTAAAGGAGCATATTTCTTAAAGATTTTCTCATACTGTTTTCATATTGTTTCGCTGACATCCTCATGGAGCTGTCAAGATGTGATTCACAATGTTGTAAGGGCATTTTTAAAGTCTTGCACAAAAGTCTAACTGTAATAAGGTGGTTTTTACAAATTACAAGTGCATGAAGTAACAAAATCGCGGACATCGAAAGAACATTGTAAATTTTGCATCATGCAACAACCCTCACAAAATGACTTACTTCATTGCTTGTGTGTGTGTGTGTGTGTGTGTGTGTGTGTGTGTGTGTGTGTGTGTGTGTGTGTGTGTGTGTGTGTGTGTGTGTGTGTGTGTGTGTGTGTGTGTGTGTGTGTGTGTTCAGAACCTTCAGAGGTTGATGCATCCTAAGGCTGAGTTGTTGTATTCCCAGCGGCGCATGCGGGGTGCCGTCAAGTGCTTGATCCTGACCTTGAGGCCCGCTGCAGCCTTTGATCTTTTTGTGGACTGCCGTTAATTTAATGCAAATGAGAGGTACCAGGATTGTGCACACTACTCGGTCATCAGCACAGTGTGTCCAACTTGTAAAGTAATAACACCAGACTGTCTTTTTATTTTCCTGACTTCTACAAAACCAAATAATTTCCCCTCTCTTTCTCCCAGCTGTGTTTGTTTCCCCGTAAAAGGACAACCTATGTGGGCTTTGTTTATGCCAAGGACAGACATTCCATTATATTGGCAATGAAGGTTGCGTTTAGGTTAAATGGAAATGTCCATAAAGGCAGCGTTTCATAGAATATCTGCGGTTGTATTAGAGGCTTATTTTTTTATTATCATAATCCATCTCATGGAGTGCAGACTTTTCTCTCTCTCTCTCGCTGTGTGTGTGTGTGTGTGTGTGTGTGTGTGTGTGAGAGCGAATGAGTGAGACAGACAGGTGCGTGTGTCGCTTAAGGAAATGGGACTTATGTGATTTCTCAATGGTGTGTGTAATTTGCAGAAACGCAAATGCATGCCTGTATGCACACTATCAGTTTTACCCACGCACAGGATTTCAGTTCTGTCAGATGCGGATGTTGTTGAGGCAGCACTGGCCTCGCGGAGCCAGGGAAAGGGGAGCTGTTGGGGGATGGGAGCACTGGGGCAGGGAGGAGCCGTGCCGAGGGGCCCGCAACAGGCTGATTAATGGGCCCCAGGTCACGGCAATAAAAGTGGCGAGCCAGCGGTGAGGCTCAGAGGCATTTCTCTGCAATAATCGAGGGGCTGAGTGTCTGCCGAGCACCGCAAGGCTTTACTTTTACTATTTAAAGGCACTCATTTCTGCACGTGCTCCACTTACCTTGCCCCACTGTCTTGCAGAAATGTTAAGTTTACAAAAGTCAAACATATTCAAAATTAAGTATTTCCTTTTTTTTTTTAAATAAAATCTGCAAAGTAGAAGCAATAGTTTCACCTTTTCCCATTGTTTTACACCTATTTGAGGATTTTGAAATAGCCTCCTTAAATTACAGACCCCTCTGTTAGTATTAAGATGCTACTTGACTCACCTAGGCTCATAAGTGTTCAGTGATATCTCAATTTCGCCATTTGTACAAAATGATTTTATAAATACTATATTTGTGCAGTTTTTCAGGAACCTTTTCTCACTGGATTGTGATATCCTTCGCTCAGTAACACAGAAGAAAGGTATTGTCACACTTCTGAAAAAGAAGATTCCACTAAAGTGACACCACAACATAAACACAGATTGGAATGAATTGCTGTAAATTAGCTGTTTATTATTACATTTGCCATCTCCTAAAACTTTGCACTAATGAATAAATGATCTTCTTGTGACTTATTCTATATATCCTTAACATAAAATAACAACTCTGTTATGCTCCAGTGCTTTAAAGAAATTCTTAAATTGTGTAATTTTTTTGCTATTTCGAAAAAAACTAAAGACATATTCCAAAGAGAACCATTTTCACTTCAGTGGTCATGTTGTTTTTTATCTTTATACCTGTCCTCTTACGTCATTCCCTCTCAAACTGAATCTATGGTTTATTGTAAATTTTACATAGTCTCTTTCTCTCTTCCATACTATACTATTGCTTGTTTTGGATGGTGTGAGTCTCTGTTGATCTGTGGCTCTGTGTTGGTGGGCGGTAAATGGTCTCCCACCGAAGTGGTCTCTGATGTATAATTTTCCCTCGCTTCGCTGGTTGAGGCAGCCGAGAGAGCAGGTCAAAGAGGGCATAGAAAAGTGTGTGTGTGTGTGTGTGTGGTGGGGGCGTGACTGAATAGACACAGCCCTACAATGCATGTCTAGCCCAGGGTGGGGGTCAGGGGAGGGGGATTGGAGAATGGGGTTTCAGAGTGGTGTTGACGGATGGGAGGGGAGCCCACACAGCACTTTCATCTCAGTGGAGATGTGGGTGCGTGTGAGTGAAAGGAAGGCTGACTATAGCTTACGATGCTGTTATCTTTCTTTTCTTTGTACCTATGCCGTGTGTGTGTGTGTGTGTGTGTGTGTGTGTGTGTGTGTGTGTGTGTGTGTGTGTGTGTGTGTGTGTGTGTGTGTGTGTGTGTGTGTGTGTGTGTGTGTTTTGACTGCTAACTGTTTGCTCATCTCCACAGGGCAACATCTGTTCGTGATGTTGATGCTGAGACACAAACCAACCTGGAAGTGAGACAAGGGAACCACATCACACAAAACATGGCAAGTCCCTGTTCTCTTCCTAAGAACTGTTTACATTCATTCTTTAGAGTTAGTCACTATTACCTGGAAACAAAACATTTGGTCTGTTTCACTAAACGCATGCATGACACTAACCAAGATCAATAAAAAAATCTTTTTATGCTTTGTTTGGCAGTACTTGTTTTTTTTTTTTTTAGTTCTTGCTTTCAATGTCATATTTTCCATTATTGCTGTGATAGTCGCATTTAATACTCTGGCATCCCTTTTTTTGCTTCAGGTGGATGCAAGGTTGACGCCCCTGGCAGCGATGGGGCTGGACCGAGGCACTCTGATGCACGATGGTCTTCGTCTCCATGGTGGGGTTGTATACCCAGGCATCAGGGCACTACCAGTGGATAAGAGCCGAGAGATACCCTCCCTCACTTATAACAGGGATGGTCTCCCAGAGCTCATCTACAAGCCTGATGGCCCTCTGGACAGCCGTAAGGCTACGAATGGATACCTGGGCCTCTACAAGAGCACCCCTTCAGGTCTCCACAAGCCTGTGCTGGTTCCTGGAGCTGAAGGTCTAGGCTTGGAACGCAGAGTCGGGCCTGGAGAAAAGGCATCTGAATTGGGCTTGGCAGGTGCTGGTGGCAGCTACCTCCGCCTGCCGTGGCTCAGCCCGTACCCTGAAGCGAGCATGTATTCCTTCATGGACACATCCAAGTATGCGGCTCTTAACATGTACAAAGCCTCCTTGCTCAGCCAACCCAACCCCTATCTTCCGCAGCACCTGGCCTACCCATCTCTGTGTGCAGCCCAGGGGGGCAATGTTAACCCTTCTGCTGCCTCTGCTGCTGAGAGGCTCTACTATATGCCCCCCTATCCTCCTTCTCCCATTTCTTCTCCCCTGGTTGCGCCCCCTATGAGGATTCCTGCAGTGACAGTGGCCCCCACAGCCCTGGTACACTGCCAGGACAAGGGGCTTGGTGTTGCGCCTCAGTTTGCACAGCAGCTTCACCAACCTTCCCCTCATTCTCAGCACCATCAGGCTACTATAGACAGGGATCGGTCCCCAAGCAGGAGCAGCAGACCAAGCAGACCTCCCTCTAGGAAGGGCTCTAGCAGCAGCAGCAGCAGCAACAATAATACCAGTAGCAATAGCACTAGTGGCACCAGTACTGGGAATAATAATAATCTGCCTATTGATTCTTCACCTCGTGCATCTTCTCGCCTCCACCAACCCCCCCCTCCTCCTGCTAACATTGAAAATTTACTTGATTTACAAAGGCCAGTTGCTAGGATTGGACACCCACCTACCTCCTCCACTTCTTCAATATCGTCCTCATCCTCATCCACGCAGTCCATTTCTCATCCATTCTCTGTAAGCAGCATGGCATCAGAGCAGCTCTCTCCAGCCCGGCCCAGCCCCCACAGATCTAGGCCAAGAGATGGGGCACCTGAGCACAGAAGTGTAGGGGTTGAAAGGAGACCTAGCAGGTCACCCTCCAAACCCAAATTTGAAAGACCAGCTCACCAACCCCAAGCAACCAAAGATTCAGCAGAGAAGCCCTTGGATTTATCTGGAAGAATGCTGGAATTTGGGTTGCCTCCTAATGGATTCCCAGTTAAGATGGACACTATAGCATCAGGCCCACGTTATGGACTGCCCTCTAGCCGGGAGCTACTAAAGGAAAACCTTTCCCACTCTCCATCCTCCCACCTGCACTCTGTGGTCAGCAGCACTTCTTCAAAGGTCCCAGAGAGGCCGGAAATGATCAGCACTTTACACTCCTCCTGGGTTGTACCTAGCCCGTCTCCTTCCCGTACACAGCACACACCAGGCTTGCCCCCCTCCCCAAGGCCTAATGCAGACCTGGGCCTTTCACAAACCAAAGGTTCCTCACCCTCTGTAATCAAACATAAGGGTCTGGAGAGGGTACTCCCTCAGCAACGTAGCTCATCGTGTCCAAGGATAGGGGAGCCCAACCATATTGTTTCCTCAACTCAGCACCCCTCTCTGGTCAGCTCCAGGGCTCTCTCTCCCAAACCCAGTGGGGAGTGGGTCAAACACAGCCCTAGCCATTCAGAACATCAGGGCCACCACAGAGAGGGAACAGAGAAATCCTCCCAGACCACTAAGAGAGGTGAAGCGACTCCAGAGGTGTCCTCATACAAGAGGCCATGTTTAGAGAATGGTCACCCTCCTGGCCACCTTTATCTTCCTCAAAGTGACGCATACCTGAACCACAGTTTGGCCTATGCCAATAGATACCTGCACTACCCTATCCCTGATGGCATGTCCCTACACTCCCTGCCAATTGCAGGGAAAGGCCCAGTCTACCCTCACCCAGTATTACTGGGCAGCAACAGCCTTTACCCCACCCACTTGGCAGCGAAACACCCTTTACCCTACCACAACTTGCCAGCTGGTCCGGGAGGGGAATACCTCACTTATAACTCACAGGAGATGGCCCATCCCCTGATGCAGACTCACTCAGACAAGCTGGCAGAAAGAGGTGATGCAACTTTGAAGCCCCGGGGACAAGAGAAAACCCGGGGAACTGTTGAAGAATGCGGTGGCCACAGAGATCACAACATTGGGAAAGAGATAGGCGACGGAAGCCAAATTAAGTCTGATAGGGAAGCAGGAGCACAAGGACACAGTGGCAATCAAAGCAAAACTCCTTCCTCTGCAACGTCCAGAGAAAAGATTGTCTGCATTGACCTTGTACACTCAGACACAGATATTGAGTCTACCCCAACAGTCCACAAACCATCTGCTGAGTCCAGCAGCAAGGTTAACCAAAATGAATGTTGTCATAGTAACCAAAATCTGACAAAGACTGACTACGAGCCAAAACACCAACACCACCTTTCCCATCCTTATCCGATCCACTCCGGACACAGCGCCGCCCTGAAGCCCAATCACACTGATAGAAAGCCAGAAGCTCCCTTTGGGAAACCAAAGGTTCTCCAGGACAAGGTCTGTCCTGGGGTGACATCTAGCACATCCCCAACATCTCTAGGGAAGTTCACCCAAGCAGAGGAGAGCCTGGAGGAACAGAGCCCCAGCCCAGACCCTGAAGATCAAGATCAGAGCACCTTGCGCTGTGCCCGCACATCTGGGGAACGCAGCTCTGGTAAGGACAAAGGGGACAGAGATTGCAGAGCTCTTCACTTTTCTCAGCACTGCACAGATGTGGTGAAGGAGGAGAGAGTTTGTGAGGGAGAGACTGAAAAGGAAGACAGTATTGTTGACTTAGGGGAGTCTCAAGGAGAAGGGGATGACGATGACGACGAGGATGGCCTGACTTTATCTAAAGGCTGTCGTAGATCCAGTCTGGCCAAGAGGATCGCTAACTCCTCAGGCTACGTTGGCGACCGCTTTAAATGTGTCACCACTGAGCTGTATGCTGACTCCAGCAAGCTGAGCCGTGAACAGAGAGCCCTGCAGGTAAGGCCATTACCGTGTGTGTGTGTGTGTGGGGGGGATGATATAGTGGTGATGGGCTGAAGAAAAATGTTTCTTACATGCAGACATTTTAAACATACTTTCTGTTCTAACATCCATGCAGAAATAAACCCCCAGGGGCAACTGTCTTTATTCCCTTGCTGCAATATTAAGAACTGCCTGTAGAACAAACCCTGCATGAAATTGGCATACTCTGCATTTACAATACAGCACAGAATAATATAAATGCTGTCATGCTACTGTCATGGCCATAGGCTTGACCTTCTCCTTAGTATATCATTGTCATAGTGAGCTGGTGCAAGGCCAGTTGAGGCCCTCTATCAGGGAAGCCAGTTCAAAGGTTAACCAGGGCTGCCATCTCTGTATGTTGATTAGTGAGCAGTCATTGTAAAGGTTATTTCTGTTCGTGCGTGTTTGTGTGTCTGTACGTGCTTGTCCTTGTGTGACTGCCTTGAGGCTAAAGCATGTGTTAGTGCTGACTGTGTGCTATATAGCCATATACTGTAGTTTCAGAGCATGACTGTGGCAACCTCACAGTTCACACTGCCTTTGGCTTTGCTTAACCTGAAGGTTAGGGGCAGTAAAGGGCTTGCAGTGTGGTTAAAAACCAGCAGCTGCCCTTTTTGGGGTTCCTCTCAGGCTTTTTGCATGCCCCCACTTGCCAGTTGCTATCCTCCCCTAACCCTCCTCCACCTGATGGCCTATGCTGCCCTGCCTGCTTACTGTCCAAGGTCATAATTCTCCTCCCCCATTGGCTAAAAGTCCCTTTCTCCTAACACACATCACATTCTATGAATGCACAATTACAGCGGCGTGCCTTATTATCCCCTGTCACTCAAATACGCACGTTGAGCTATTCATTTTAGACTTTTACCTCTGGTTCCTTTATATGCTCATTGTTAAGCATAGAAACATGAACAAACCCTACGCTATATTATCCACTAGCTCAGAGGCAGATATCTTTTATACGTTGCACATGTCTGTGTATGTTGTGAACACGCCCTAGAAAACTGTGGTTTTGTCTGTGTCATGCTTGTCAATGCACAGCTGCAACACAAAGCTATCAAACACTCTATTTCTGGACATGTCTGTTTGGATCGAAAAAAACAGAAGACCGCTAAAACTGAATTTCATCAATAATGCTTAAAATGAACACACTGTTTTGATTCTCTTTTTAAATTTGTCATTCATGCAGTTCAGAAAGTATTTGATAGTTTTGATGCAGTGTTAATTGACCTGTTGAGTCACTTTAATTTGATTGTGTTATTTTGTGGGATTGTGGCTGCCTATTGTGTGTAAACAAACTTGTGGAGAAACATAAATTCATTTAAAAAAAGATGAAATGATGGACAGATATATTGAGCCCCCCATTCTAATTGCTTAGATGGAAGTCATATCACGAGAGGGGAGTAATATAAGTCAACCTGCAGCTAACTGGGAGGTCAGTTCTTTACATTTCTTATCACATCTGCCTCTGATGGGCTCTGTCTCCTTTGTACTCTGTATCGCTGCACACTCCTTTTTCTCCCCACTCCCTTCTTTCCTCTCTTTCATCTCCTCTCTCTGCCTCAGGGCTTAGATGTATATGTTTCCTAGCCATGTTTATGTTTCAGGAAGGGATTTAAGCCCCAGAGCGCATGGACTCACAGTGGCTGCAGTAGTCTAATCTATGTCTTGATGCCATGCTTGTGATTTATCTGTCTACCCTTTTGTCCTGTGTGCGTTTGTGTGTGGGTTTAATTTCTTTGGCATTTTTCTTTGATTTTAAGACAATGTAATTTCTGACGCAATTTTTGCTTCTGTAGCTGTTGAGGCCAGATTGAGTCTTAGAGAGGTGTGTGTGTGCGACGTGGGCAGACAATGAATGGGTTTCATGGGTTTTCTTTGCATTTGTGTGTGTGTGTGCGTGTGCGTGTGTGTGTGTGTGCGTGCGTGCGTGCGTGCGTGTGTGTGTGTGTGTGTGCGTGCGCACAGCGGGCAATGATGCGGTTCTCGGAGCTGGAGCTGAAGGAGAAGGAGGGCGGCGGTGTGTCTGTGTCTGCCTCGGCAGCGGCAGCAGGACGGGAGCTGGCAGACGGCCAGCGCAGAGAGCGAGTGCTGGAACATTGCCAACACACCACCAGGCAGGGAGAGAGGGAGGGTGAGTAACCCAGCACCACACACACTCGTCATGCACGCACGCACGCACGCACGCACGCGCATCCACTCTGCAAATGAACACTCAGAAAGGAACACACAAACAATAGGTGCGCTTGCACACTCACATGCACTTGCAGCAAAGACCGGGTCACTCTAAAAAAAGACACGCTCTTCCACACAAACACCCGCGCGCGTGCACTTTTACACAAGCTAGGCAGCGCAAGTGAACGAGCCAGCAGGAGACATGGAGCGGGGGAGTTTTATTTTCAAGAAGTCTTTTGTGCTTATCTGCGCAGAGAGACGATCGAGAGGGAGGGCAAGAGAAGAAGGAGGGGCAGAGATTGCCTGAGTGAGAGAGTGAAAGCGGGGGGAGAGTTGGTGGGTGAAAGCGGATGGGAGAGCGCAACGGAAAGACGGAGGGAGGGGGGTTAGTTACGTTGGCTAGGAGCCCAGCTGTGTGTTGGAGCGAGGCCGCGGCTGACGTGTGAGCCTAATTATGGCATGGAGAGAGACAGAGAGGGCGAGGGAGTCGAGGAGAGGGGGGAAAGAGTCACGCTCAGTGTGAGAAGGGCGTGGTGCGGTCATGCCGTGGGGGAGGATAGAGAAGGGGGAGGGGGGTGGGGGTGGGGGGTCTCCGTGTGCAGCGAGTGCGCAGGATGTTTTCTTGCCTCTCCTTGCTGGAAGTGCGAGCGGCTGCACTGCCCGTTGGCTCGGCTCACATCAGATTAAAAAGTCTTTACCCCATCAAAGTTTTACTGCCTGTCTTTAAAGCAGAATAAAAGCTGGCTGGTGTTTAACTGGCATTCTCCCTCTGTCAATCACCCACCCTGTCTTACCCCCGCCCCTTGTTTTCTTGCTCTCTTTCTGTGTGTCTGTCTGGTTTGCGGTATGTCTGTCTGCCCCCAACCCCCTCCCCACCCATGTTTCCATCTGTCTGTCTTTGCTTTGCTCAGGTGTCCGGCCAGTGTACGCAAACAACAGAGTTCCAGTCCTCCAGAGGTGTGGGGGCGTGAATGAGCCTTTGTTCCCAGGGCATGGGGCTCGAGAGGCGGCCATAGGTGCCAGCCAAGGGGGGCTAAATGACGGAGCCAGGAAGGTGAAGAGGGAGTCCGAAGGTGGTCATTGTTTACCCCCTACTTTGACACCGGCAAAAGGATACCTTGAGGAGAAGGCCAGCTCTGGCTTTGGACCCACCAGGAAACGCCAGCTCGGCCTCAAGGCTGAAAATGAGGACACTGAGTGGGAGGAAGGAGAGAGGCTGTCCCACCCAGAGAAAAGAGCAAAGATTTCTACGGGTAAGAATTTCTTAAACATGCATCGTCACCCACAGCCCCTTCCATATTGTTCAAATCCTCTCCCACCTTCATCTGCTTTTCGTGCATCTCTCTTATTCTGCCCATTCTTGCCCCTTCATCCTGTGTTATGCTGAGCACGGTCTCATCCCTTGTTCTTTAAAAATGAGTCTTTCTATTGCTTTTGTCGCTTCCTCCTTCCCAATCAATTCCACCTTAAACCCGCTCCATCACAACCCCCCGCTCTTTCCCCCTTACCACTCTCTGTCCCATCTTTCGCTCTGTGTGGCTGCCAGCTCAGAGAAGTATTTAATCCTGCCTTTGAGCGGAGTGCGAGAGAGAAGCGAGGAAGAGGGACAGCCATTCTCTCTCTCTTCTTTCAGCGCTGACGTTCCTCCACTGCGCTTACCCACCCTCTTCAAAGCTGCTTTTTTCTTCTCTTTTCATCTCCTTTCTTTTTTCCCCTCATCTGTTTGGGTTTCCTTATTTTTTTTTTTTCTGGCATGCGGGATCGTGCTTGCTCTCCCCGGCACTGGAAGACGAGTCAAATACCCGTCCCCAGTGAATTTCAAGAGAACTCTCCCTCAGCTTCTCTAGTCTTTATTGCTTTGTCTCTCCACCCTATTCTTAACTCCTCTTTTCCTTTTAGTCCTCAATCTCTCTGTTTGCATCCAGCTCCCTGCCTCTCTGCATTTGTGTTAAATGTAAGGCTTAGAGAGAGTTTTACAAGCCATAAGAATGTAGTGATTAATGGCCTTAGTTCTTTGTGCTCAGTTGTCGGCAGGTCGGTAAGTATGTACATACAATAGTGTTTTGTGCTGCAGAAGATGAGAGTAGTGTCTTTTGGAAGATTGAAAACCTTTTTATATCCAAAATGTCAACTCACAGACAAGAAAAACTAGTTGTTTAAGCTTGCCCACAATGCATTGCTGAGTTTATCTATTGGGGTTTTCATTAACTTTGTAAGTAAGGGATGATCATTTTCTTTTATCTAATCTTAATTCAAACGTTGCCTTTCTAGGCAATATGCCGTAGTTGTATATTAGATATGGCAAACAATGCAAAGTCTGTGTTTCTCTGCAGATGAGAGTGAGCAGGCCAGTCCTGATGAAGATGATGACGAGGTTCGGAAGCTCAAGGTCTGCATTGAGCTGAAGGGACTGCGACTCAGCAAGCCAGCTGCCAGCGGAGCTTCCCCTGACGGGTCCCTAATCAAACAGGAGAGAGCATGGCCCCAGCCCCGATTAGTAGCCCCGGTCCAGAGCCTACGGGAACGCAAGATTAGGCCTGGTGAGCCAGAGGACAGAGCTGCAGCGCATAGAGCTGAGATCAACAGGAAATGGGGCTGCGAGAAGCTGCTTAATGGTAAGAATGAACCGCCAGCCGTGCAAACCGCTGCTGTAACTCAGAGTTCAGCTTGGGTAACGGAAATCTATCTTTGGCTCACGTTTCACTTTCTTGTTGAGCGGTCTGACTTTTGGGGGATTTCCCGTGATCCTTTTGGGAGGGGGCAGAGGAAATGAGCAAGAGAACACTTCCTCCAGCCTGAGGAGAGGCAAGGGAATCAGAAATGGGACATGGGGACTAAAAAGCTTAAATACTCCTCCCCCCTGTGGTTTTGGACTTTTTGTTGAGCTGGTCAACAGCAGGCTCTGCAAGAACAATGAAAGTGTGAATGAGGGAAGTGGCTGGTGGAGATATGCGTGGGCAGGTGTAGTGTGACTAATCAATGATTTTTTTCTTTCTTTTTTTTTCCCCTAAAGACCAGTCACAGGAACGTGTGAGGTGTGCGTGCGTGCGTGCGTGCGTGCGTGCGTGCCCGCACCAGGGCTTTCCCTTATTCAAGTGCCCAAACTGAGATAGAGGGAGTTACAGCTGAAGAGAGAAAAAAAAAGCGCAGGAGAAAGATTAAAGGAAGTGAATAAAGCAAGAGAGATTTTGGTTTCATGTTTTCTACAGAAACCACCGGCTTTGATTGGCCACTGAATTTTTTATTTTTTTTGTTCCCCTTTTGAGATAACATCACCCTGGCAACAGTTGTGATTTTACAATGAATGTTATTCCACTGTGTGTCTGTCAAGGCTGTGGTCTTTCTTTTTTTTTTTTTTTTCAGAACTCTACTAATTGGATAAAACACATTCATGTCTGTTAGTCTCATATTCTAAAAGGTTTCCTCTGCAACAGGGGTTGCATTAATAGTGTCTGTATATATTTAAGCATTAGCAAAATATATAATTTTACTTTCCTCCTCATTGGTTCTCAGCCAAGTACTGATTTAATGGACTGTTTAGAGGTTCTATTGTCACACAAATCAGACCTAGGCCACATTCCTAGTAGTTAGAAATACTATGCAACGGTCCTTAGGAGGAAATGCATTTCAATTTAGATATTAAACAGCTCTTGATATTTTGGTTTTATAGGCATGTTTTTATTTGTGTGTGAATATGTACCATAAGAGGCTGAAACCAGACAGTGTCTTTCTCGCGTGTTTATTTAAAAAAAAAAAAAAAAAAGAAAAAAAATATCCTGAGCGAGCAGGCATGCTGCGCTCCCAGACAGCTCTGTGCGCTCATTAATAAACCAACAGAGGGTGAGAGATGGCCTTGCAATACCTTCCCGTCCTCCCCTTCCTCTGAGCTCTCACACTATCAGCCGCTCACTCTGGCCTCCCTTTTCTCTCTCCTCCTTTTCCAGGAGTAGCTACTTCTCCCCTTCCCCCCAGCCAGCTGAAGGACAGAGCGCTACCGCCGGGCTCCTTCTCAGGTGACCATGGCCTCAAGGAGCCCAGAAGGGCCCCCCCATCTCTGGCCCCAGAGCCGTCCTTGGGAGGCTCCCCTCCCATCAAGCCCCGTCGCCATAGTGACACAGACAAACCCAAGGGCAAGCGGCCGTGCAAGACCAAACACACCAGTCAGAGGGAGAGAGAGCGGGAGAAAAGGAAAGAAGCCACAGCTAACAGCCCAGGCCAGCGTTGTGTGGCTGATCAGGGAGCAGCTGAAGATGACAAGGTGAGTGCTTATAGGGTGTCTGGCCGTGATACGGGAGTCTGGATGTTTGCAGCAGCGGAGTCTGTTTCAGTATGCCTGTCAGCGCCTCTGATTATGTAGCTGGGAGAGGGAGGGAAGGCGAGAGGAAGAAAGTATGTTTAAAATGTTTAGAGGGCTGCTCGAGCTTTGACCTCCTCGTGCCCTTATCAACTCCCCTGTGGAGCGCCTGCATGCATGTGTGTTTGTCTCCGGCCTTAATTGTTGAACGTGTGTCATCGACGCTGTTTTGTGTGTAAGTGCGTGCCAAGGATGTGAGCATCTGTGTGTTTGTGAGCATTCCTGACATAACAACAAAACCCTGGAGCAATTCTACATCGCACTCAGTGCCGAACACAAGGCTACATATACACACACTCCCTCACTTACTCAAACACGGTGAGGAATGTGGCAGCCATGGTCGAGCGTATGGAGCGCCTAAGTTCAAAAGAAGGGAAAAAAAATGAGCATGGGGAAAAATTGAGGGGGGGAAAAAGGCTGGTTGTTTTCCGCCCGCGCTGCACTCCTCCCCTGCTCCTCCTCAGCCTGACAGCTGCTTCGACATGGAATTCCACTGAGAGGGCACGCACTTCACTCTCTCTCTCACACACACACACACACACACACACGGAGGCAGGCAACTCCCTCCCTCGTGTGTTGCCCTCCAATAGCTCTCTTGGTTAGCATTTTTTTTTTTTTTAAGTGACGTGCCAACCTACAGTGTGGGGTGTGAAAGCTGTACGCATGTGTTTTTCTGTGATGCATATTGTGTCTTCCATACAAAGAAATCATACATAAATATTCTAAATGAAGTATCATCTATATTTTAAGCTTTATGTGGGTAGAATGTAAAGAGTTAAAATAAAAGGAAATTGATTTTCTATCTGAATATATTATTCTTTCTGGATGGATTTTGCTCTATAGTGACCACTGACGTAAACTTTTACCAGTTTTTTGTGGGAGTGTTCATGCACATACACACAACAATCCCCCTTTTTGTGTGTGTGTGTGTGTGTGTGTAATCTTATCCATGTGCCCTTGAGTGTCCATGTGTGCCTGTGAATGTGTGTCCTGTCTGCTATGTGACAGTGGCTGTAACACTTTCTCCCTCTCTTTCCCTCTCTCTGCAGCTGAGTGAGCAGCGTGGCGCTCCGAGGAAGGGAGCCGCCTCTCCTAATCATTATCCCTACTCTCCAGTCAAGCCCTGTTCCCCCGCCACGCTCTGTCCGCCTTCCCTGCAGCCCCAGGCTAACGGCAGAGCTGGCGGTGTGCCACCAGAGGTGGCGGGGGTGCACAGGACCCCCCCTGCTGAGCCCCCCGCTGTTCGTCCGATCCCGCCAGAGGCTCGTCGGCTGATTGTGAACAAGAACGCCGGAGAGACTCTGCTCCAGAGAGCTGCACGGCTCGGCTACGAGGTAATGGGCTTCGCTCAAAGTCATCCTCCCTCCTTATCTCTTTCTCTCATCACATTTTACACTTCATCGTCACTTCCAAATCTTTGCTCGCTCTCTTCTTAAATTAAATCCATTTTCTCCCCCTACTTTGTTCCTGTCTGTGACAGCTCTTTTTTCAAAATTGTCTGTCTCCATCTGATTCTTCTCCTGCACCTGTCATATTCTTCCTCTTTCTAGCTTACTCTTTTGCTTTTTGCGTCATTTCCTTCTATTTCACCCTTACTCACGCGTTGTTCTCGCCATACTCCATATATTTTTCTCCTCTGGCCCGCTACTCTCTTTCTCTCTCAGGTTTCCGTTATCTCCCTCCCCCCTCTTTCCTCTCAGCTCTCTTTCTCTTCCTCTCTTTGTGACTCAGATTGTCGTTGGCACCCCTCCTCTTCCTCCCCGCAAGCGCGCACACTCGCATGCACACTCCCCTTGCCTCCCCTCCTCTTGCCTCGCTTCGCTCTCACATCTCATTAATTTTCTGTGAGGCGAAGTGTGACACACGCAGGCACACACACACACACGCACGCACGCACACACACACACACACACACACGCAGGCACACACACGCATAAGGACGTGCGTGCGCAGACAGCATGAGGGATTGGTGGGATCATTATACGGAGACTGATGCTTGCTGCCTCTCTCTAGCATCGGGGTTTTTTTCTTTCTTTGTGTGTAGCTGCCGATCGTTCTCTGCACATACAAGAAAGAATGAGACTGGTATATATTTTACTGAATCTCTCAACTCCTATTGCTCTAAAAGCTTTTAATTAAAGTTGGATGGCCCGCTATCTCGCTCTCCCTCACCCTTGTGTTTCTGTTTGGGAGACTAATTGTTAAATTGTTAAACACCCCCCACCACCCGTTGCCAGATTTTACAAATTGATTTATTGATCCAAGTGGTTTTTATACCACTTGAGCTGTGTGTGTGTGTGTGTGTGTGTGTGTGTGTGTGTGTGTGTGTGTGTGTGTGTGTGTGTGTGTGTGTGTGTGTGTGTCACCAGCAGAGGTATCTTCACAGAACTGTAAATAGGTGTGTGTATCTTTTGTTGCTCATTAACCGGTTGCTTTATGGTTGTGTGTGTTTGTTGTACACATTTATGATGATGAGGTGTGTGTGTGTCCTTAAATATGTGTGAGTGAGAGAGAGCAAGAGTGTGAATGAGAGGTAAGCACTGGGAGTATAATCGCGTTCTAATGGCCCTCTAATGTGCCGTGGTGACTGTGGTTAGCAGTGGCGGCGGCTGTTTTTCTCCCTCGCTCACACACACGCGCACACACACATGCACAGGGTGCAGCGCAGCAGGGTTCAGTCAGCCGTACTGGAGAGAAGCTGGCTCGTCTCTCTGATTTATGCATCGCTCCCTCGAACGTTTTTTTTTCTTCCCCTCCCTCTCCTTTTTTTTCGTAGCCCCATCGCATTTTTCCCTTCCTGCGCTCCGCGTGTGGAGAGGGGAGGAGGGAGGAGAAAACCTGAGACTACACAAACAAGGCACTGACCGCTGCGCAAACTCTCTCTCTCTCTCTCTCTCTCTCTCTCTCTCTCTCTCTCTCAGGAAGCTCGTCTCTCACTGCCTGTGTGTGATAAGCCTGGGGCAGACCCCTGGGGCTCTCACTCACATATACACACATACACACACAAGGACGTGCGCAGAGAGACACATCAATTTATGCATACCTCCCCACACACACTTGCATACAAGCCTGTAGATGCGCAGAGCGCTTGTCTCACACTGGTGTTTTAGCGCCGCAAGCTCTGGGCTTATCGCACACAGGCAGAGAGATATGAGGGCCTGAGAGACGGAGGCACGAACACACACAACTCACATCCTGATCACCAGCGCACACACGCATGCACAGAGAAACACCCGTTATGACCCAGTAAGCACATGCACAGGCATCCTGACGTGTTCTTCCAACATATGCTGCACATACCAACGACTCTCCACTCTCGCTGCTGTCGCCCACACACACAGACCGGCACATGCAAATTCAGAATCACCTCATGTACGCACATGCACGTACGCACGCATACACACATACAGCCTACATCCTCACTACAAATGCACACATACAGAGAAACAGCAGCAGTACCCTGTAAGCACATACACTGCCGTTCTTTTCTGTGTACAGACCTGCACATGCAGAATCACCTCATGCCCACATGCATGTAATTTAACACACACACACACGCACTATTCTGTTTCCGATGCCCGGCCAACACTGTGCATATTTCATGTTCGTTTAGTTTTGCGATCCGTGCCTCTGCACATGAAAGCCCACTCTCTCTTTCTTCCTCCCCTCCCTCACTTCCCTTTTATCTCTCTCTCTCTCTCTCTCTCTCTCTCTCTCTCTCTCTCTCTCTCTCTTTACTCCTCTGCCTCGCTCTCTGAGCATTTGAAATGGTAATGAGGAGAGATTCTGCGGATGTCTTCATCCCTCTTCCCCTCGTGCCGGGGCCCCTCAGCTCTGCCCATTGAAAGCTCAGATAAAGGTGCAATCTGTCATTTATTCTCTTCAGATGAATCGCTTCTGATTTTCCTTGTCAAATCCATGTATGATCCAAGCAAAGAGAAAAACTAGATTGCATTTAAAGTGCCCAGTCAGACCAGACATGATTCTGGACCCAAAATGAAGCAGTTTGAGTAGATTTACTTGACATGCAAATCCTCCGAGTTCAACTTTGGTGAACTTTGACTCGCAAATTTGCACCTTTTTGACCGGTAGCAAATAGTCTTGACAGTACCGAACTTTGAGGGAACAAAAAATATAGGAAGTAAGCTATCATATTAGCCGTATTAACCCATTCAATTTTTCACATAACTCTGCTCTACTGGAGTTTTGATGACTCCACACAATAGAAATGCGCCGTGGTCTGCAGCCAGTCGAGAACAGTGGAGGAAACAAAAACCTCACTTGAATTAAACAATTTAACAGTTAGCTAGCTAGCTTCCGAAATTGTCGTTGGAGCGGTTGCAAGCCAGCTAGCTTGGCAAGCTATATTGTATAACTGGTGCCCTTAGGTTAGTAGTAGGCAAGCTACTGTAGTGTGTAACACGTTAGCGGTTAGCTCGCCAACCACCACAGCTTTGAATTAATTTTGCAATACAATGTTCTGGTATGACAACACACTTAAACAGTCAGCAACTGTTGTACCCACCCAAATTAAATGATGCTGGTTAGATTATTTGGTGTATCTGATCATTAATATAGAGAGCAGGTTATTGATTGAGACCGAATATTATATATAAAAACAGATTATTTTCTTTTCAGTGTGAGATTAATTTACTCTGAAATCATTGGAGGCTGTGTTCTTGGGCTAGCTCTGTTACCACAGCAGTCATTCAACAGCAGATTGGCTCTTACACACACAGTCTCACATCCACACAAACATCCACACGCTTCACTTGTCTAGGCACGCGTTGACTTTACTGCTTAAACTTTTGGCTCTTTATCGCACAGGAAAAGCCAGTCATGCATTGCTTGCACATGTTATATCCATTTATACACACACACACACACACACACACACACACACACCTCTGTTGTATTTTAGGAAAATACAAGGCAGCGCTGCAAGGGGTTAAATGTCTGAGTGATGCATTGATTGCAGGCGAGCGCTGGGGCTCTCGTGCTAAGCTCCTTGCTCTCTCCCAGCGATATTAAACATGGCTTCGGAGGTTTAGCGCTACGCCTCCTCCACACACGCACATACTCGTCAGGGGCACAAAAATACGTACACACACACACACACACACACACTTAGGCAAGCTGCATATCAACTCTCTCTACCCGTCATTCTCTCTAACACTTGCTCTCATTCACTCACACAGACAGACACACTCATGCAGACACAAACACACACACAGAGCGAGTGGAATCCCCCAGAGGGGAGCTTCGGCACAGCGCTCCTGAATCTTTCTCCAGCAGGCAAACAGAGTGTTGGCAGCGAGCGAAAACCAGTTGGAGCACTGTCTCTCTACCCCACGTTTCATTCTCTCTTGCACTTTTACTTGCTCCCTTCTTTTCTCTCGATCCTGGTTTTCACTTCACCTCTCCCTCCCCAGCTTGGGAGTCCTCCGTTCACGCCTACCACCACACTACCCCCTCTACACACACACACACACACACACACACACACACACACACACACACACACACACACTTCGCACTACCACCGACTACACCCCACCCTTTCATCTTTTGTTATTATCAGCTGCAGCACAGAGGACAGCTCTGGCAGATTTCATCAACGGATAAATTAATCTGTCATCTGTTAGGGTGTTGCCTCTCCCTCCTCCCCTTCTTCCGCCCTCTCTAGCCCTCTTTTTATCCCTGTGTCAGAGAAAGATATATATATATATATATATATATATATATATATATATATATATATATATATATATATATATATATATATATATACTATTACCCAGTCCAACACTATGTTGCATATCCACACATATACAAACGCATACCCGCAGTGTTGAAACACAGACTTGTTTGTCTCTGAAATGCCCCATATCAACACACTGCTGGACTGCTCCCTATCTCTCTATTTCCTCTGTTTGGTTGCAGCAGACACTGCTCCTGTCCAATAAAAACCAGTCTGACTACTTAGTGCTGGATGCCCAACTGTCACAGCCCTAGACCAGAGGAAATGCTTCCAGCTCTTGAGCGCCTCTATCAAATCTCTTTGTACCACTTCCATTATGCTGTTCTCAGAGCCCAACCATCGTAACTGGCTGCCACAGTGGTGTCCCAGCCCAACCATGGCACACAGACACACATTTACACACTCACTCATACATGCACAAGCACAATCTGGCAGGCTAAATACAGTTGAGTCACACTTAGTTTCCTCAATGTGTTTTGGCACCAGCTCTAGTATTATCGAACATTTGTGTGTGAGTGTGTCTTTGTCCGGCACTGGAACATACTCGGTTCCTCCTTTCTCTAATTTCTCTCCTACAGGAACTGTAAAGAGACTGTTTGCGTATGTGTCTGCTTCGTCTCATTCGTGTGTTTGGTCTTGTATTGCTTGGGTTGTCGCCAAACATAAATTCATACACACACACAATCTCACGATATAAACCCTACTCTGTCTCTCTATGTTGGCTCTCTTTAGGAGGTTGTACTGTACTGTCTGGAGAACAGAGTATGTGAGGTGAATCACAGAGACTATGCCGGGTACTGTGCTCTCCATGAGGCATGCGCACGTGGCTGGCTCAGCATAGTCCAACACCTGCTGGATTACGGGGCCGACATCAACTGCAGTGCACAGGACGGCACCAGGTAAACAAACGCATTCAATCGTATGCACACAAAATCACACAAACTTCTGCTTGCATTGTGAACATCTCGTCCACAATGTTTAGGCTTAGTCATCAGTTAACTCACTTGAGTTTTCGCATAGCAAAATTTCTGGCATTGATTTTATATTTGCATGGCAAGAGCAATGATTTGAGATATTAGGTGCAGTTTTAAGAGAAGGCTAGGGCGTTCATCGCTGTGTTAGTAAAATGTACAATAGGGGGTCTGTAGAAAACTGTGCACGCGTCTTAAAGCTATAGTGCATAGTTTCGGCCGCCCCCATGAGGAATTCTAAGTAATGACCACAAAACTGTCAGCGTGTCCACATTATATAAGCCTTCTGTGACTGTGCACCGCCCCCCACCTCGTCCACTCAGTTGCTAGTAGCCAAGGAGGACACGGTGGATTAAAAAAACATGATGGACTCTTCCGAAGAGGTAATTATCTTCACTCAAGGGAAAGTCACCGGACGACCCAATCTTATGAACATAGCCATACTGAGAAATACAGAGAGAGTTGTGTGGAGCTGATAGTCTTTAATTAGTTTTGTAGCAACTCATTTGGCAATGGCTTGAACGTAACAAACGTTAATTAATATCTAAAAGTCAAGCACTAAAACTTTAACTGTGCATTGTGAGGCAGCTTTTATTAAGTCACTACTAAAAAAATGTTAATGTATAGATGGATCTTTAAACTCCATTTATACAAAGAGATGAATATGTATCCGTACAATTATCAGTGCTATTCCTGGTTATTGTTAAAATGAATGTACATTTGTGTATCTAGACCGATTCACGACGCTGTGGAGAATGACCACCTGGACGTTGTGCGAGTCCTGCTGTCTTATGGTGCTGACCCCACCCTGGCCACATATTCTGGCCGTGGCCTGCTCAAGATGACCCACAGCGACAGCATGGAGCGCTTTCTCACTGGTACGATCTTTGCTGGCTTATCAGTCTATCAGACACTGTTTAATCAGGAATTTACTAGTTGCCGTCTGTATGCTCACCCTTCCCACCTATGGACATTTTCTAGAGAATAAATCTGTACAATTTGAGAGATAACATAACTACTAAATACCGTTTTCCCCTAACTTTAGTCATCAGGCTCATTGACAATATGAGACTGATTTTGATCAAATTAATCAAATGTAATTTCCTGGTACAAAAAAGTGAGGACTGGGGGATTTAAGCACTTATTTTTAAGTCAAAAATAATTATCCATAAATTAACATAAAACATCCTTAGTACGCAGAACCCACAATTGCAAATTACACACGTGCATCTTTTATGGATAAGGCTGTTTTAGTTGAGTTTGGAAAAGACTTAGAAACAACCGGCTTACAGTCCTGTCACTTTATTAGTAAAAGTTAGTTAAAATCTGTAAATTGCACCTTTGGTCATTGATCACTAAATCCCCCCCAAATCCCTAGACAAATAATGTAGGAACTTTTTTTTTTTTTTTTAATCTAACCATATTGAAATTACTGTTTTTATTGCCTTTAATGTACAAAATGTACAGAAGGACTCCAAACCACTTAATATGTAATTCCACTGTATAGCCTACTACTGGCATATTTATTTACCTGACAGAGAACGTTGCCTGTATCAAGTCTGAGATTTTCTCGCATTGAAAAGTGCTGTGAAGAAGTAATCTCCAAATTTTCTGCCTCTGTTTAGAATTGGTGAATGTAGGCTACAGCTCACAGAATCTTAATACTGTACAGCTTCGAGCCCAACCGATAAATGATTTTTAAGACCGATATCTATATAAATATTTGGTGACTTAGAAATCCAATATATCGGCCAATATACTGTATATTTAAAAAAAAAAAAAAAAGAAATCCAGAAATATGTAACAAAACAGATTTCCCTAACATTAGTTAGCCAACAGGGACATTGTAGAGCGCCCTCTGGTGGACAAACTATGCAAATCCAAAACTCATAAAATGGTTGAAGGGTTTTTCGTCCGTTTTTATTTTATTTTTTAAAAATGTATGTATTGGCCTATATAAATGCCAATACCAGTAGTTAAAATGCCTAATATTGAACCCACCTATCTATTGGTCTGGCTCTAAAACAGTGTCTGGCTTTTAACAATACACACTGAAAAGCGTAGGGTCTTATTTTTTTGGGAAGACAATCATGTAGCTAATGTAAGCAGGAAAAGAGTCAAAGGCAGTAACACCTCACCCACCCCCACAGTTGTAATGTTTTCTGCATGTGGCGTCTGCGTGTGACGTTGTCAATGTGAATGCGTGAATTGCAAAATTACATATGCTTGAAAAAAGTGAAATAAAATGAGTTAAAAGGGTTTTTTTGACAACAGGTGCAACAAGGAGTGCATATCAAGGTGGGGCCAGATAATTGTTGAAAAGATCAGCCTGCAACGGAGTTCCTAAATGCCCAAATTTTGTTCTTATTCACTGTTTGCTGTTCTTTCAATGCTCTGTCCTCTGTGCAACCTGTTGGTATGAGTCCCTCTCTGTAAATCCTCATCCTCCGCCTCCTAACCGTCGCTACGAGACATGTCTGTCTCTGTCATCCCATTTCCCCTCCGGCACCCTCCCCCCCTGCTCCTCTCCTCCTCCCTCGACCACCTGTTAGACAGGGAGTCTCAGCCCGCCGGGGTGCGTGCGGCTGCCTCTGAGCTCCTCTATCTGGTTACTTAGCAACGCCAACTGTGTTTGCTCAGTGTACGTGCGGAAATGGGCTTCACTCTGGCTGGAGACTCTGCTTTTGTATTTGTGCGTGTGAGCGCCTGAGTGTGTCTTTTTACAAGGCTGCCGCGCTACCGTCTGACGTCGTCTCTATTTGGGCCGTGAATGTTGAGAGGGCTCGTCTGAATGTTTGCAGTTAAGTCGAGACAACACAAGTTTGTGTACAGGCGGAGGAAATGAAAGCATACACAGGCACACTCTTCCTCTGTAGCCAGCTGCTTAATATTACATGAACATCTAGCTAGTTAAAACCGATTAATCTGAGATGCACCAGAGGCTAAAAGAGACAAGACACAGGAGAAAAGGTGGTAGATCAGGGTGAAAATGAACAGGTGTCAGTTCACGGTCGACAGAAGGGTGAACCGGTATAGTGCAAAAGGGAGATTTATATGTAGACGGCTGTAAAGATGGTGTTGAATTTTGAAAAGACTGTGGATTGATAGATCGATAGCTGCTAGATTGACAGAGCAGGGAGCGAGGAAGATCGAGCACCGTAGAAAATGAGTGAGAGGGAGCAATTGCTGCCCTCCCTCCACCTGGTCCCACTCATCTGAAGGCCGTTAATCCCTCCAAACACACGCCAGACGCCCCACGCCTCAGCACTGGCACAAAGCCCAGCTTTTTCTCGCTCGTTCTCTCTTGCGCTCTCTCTCTCGTTCTCTGTGTGTGTGTGTGTGTGTGTGTGATTGTGTGTTGCGTGTTGCTCTTGCTGTGTGTGCTTATCCAGCTCCCTCTGCTTGTTTGTTTCCTGCTCTCGCTCTCTCTCTTTTTCTCTCTTTCTGTGTGTATGTGTGTGTGTGTGTGTGTGTGTGTGTGTGTGTGTGTGTGTGTACAGCAACTGTGTGTGGTTCTTGTTTGATTCCTGGCAGCCCTGCTCTGAACTGAGCCAGCTCAACCCAGCGGAGACAGTCCCTCTCCTCCCCCGTTGTAAAGCCGCTGGCCCCTGACCATCAGCACCCCCACCCCTCCTTCCACAAAACATTTGCTCTGTTTGTTTCTCTTTTCTCTCTTGACATCGCCCCTCCTCCTTCTCTATTATTTTACTGTGCTCTTTATCCATTTTTTTCTGCTGTGGTTTTAAAGGGCAATTGTATTTGCCTCGTTGCCTGTCCCGGAGGCTCCAGCTCTTGAATAACAGGCTTCGCTTCTTTCTTCTCTCCATAGATTATTTTGCTGACCTTCAGGGCCGTTCAGATGACGACCCGGGTATTTATTGGGAATTCTATGGCAGCGCTGTGTGTGGTGAGTACTCTTGTGTGTTTGTTTTAATGCTTACAATGTCACACTTCATCACATATTCAATGCCATCTAGCTTTGAGTGATACCTATTTTATGATAATAGAGATGCTCACTAAACATTTTTTGTGTGTGTCAGAGTTGAGCGAGGAGGGCGGTGTCTATGACATCCTCGCCGACCCTCCGGGCCCAGAGGTCGAGGATGAGGATGATAAAAGGGAGGTGTTTGAGTTTGAGTTCTCTGACCGCCCTCTGCTGCCTTGCTACAACATCCAGGTGTCCCTCTCCCAAGGGTGAGCTTTCATTTCAAGAGCAAACTCCTATCTTAAAGAAATGTGCCTCTCTGTCTGCCCTCAAACCTAAACAGTGCTTAATTTCCTCTTTCAGGCCAAGAAACTGGCTGCTACTGTCAGACGTGCTTCGTCGGCTGCGGATGTCTGGTCGGGGGTTTCGACAGGCTTTCCCTCACATGGAGGTGGTGACAGTGGCAGAGGCAGAGTTTTACCGACAGGCCTCTCTGTCGCAGCTCTTCTCCTGCCCAGAGGAGCTGGAAGGCTTCCATGCAGACAGTAAGGACCTGTTGGACCTGGTGGAAGACAGCGCTGAGCTGGCTGCTCTTCTGGGCTCCACACTGGAGTGTCTTGACGACCGCTGGGACCTCCCAGGGGACAAACTGAAGGACAAAATCAAGGCTATTGGGAAGTTGGGCTCATCCTGACCCTTGGTGCCACTAAACCCAGACCTTGATACTTTACGACTGCAGTTTGCTTACGAACCAACCAGGGGTAGTGATGATGCCTTAGCCTGACTCTTAGTTTGCACGCTTTGACCCTGCTCTGGACCAGCGCTGTACAGATGGACTGACATGCTGGCTGATCGGGCTGCTGAAAAGTTTCCCTCCATTAACTGAGAATCGATACATTTGTGACTCAATAGACTTAATAATGGTCTTATTTTTATAAATTAATATATGTATAAATAAATATATATATAAATATATAAATATATATAAAATATAAAATATCAAGAGATTTTCTTTTTCTTTTGGATGTTGCTCACGACTTCTCTGAAAGATTTTGTATGGCAACAGAGTGTAGTCGTGTTGTCAGTGATTGGATGGAGTGTGTGAGCGCGCAGCACATTGTGCATGTGTGTAGCTGTACAGGATAGTACTGAGACTGTGCTATTGAATGTGGTATTTGTTTATAGGAAGCACATGATGTCCTGTTTTAGTCTTTTTTTCTCCTCAGACTTTAGCGCTCGCTTGAGCCTCAGGCTATTTTGTTGTATCTTTTTTTAATGGTCAAAATTTGCTTCCTGTTTAGTCTGTAATTTAACAACAGCAAAACTACAAAACTGTTTGTATAATAAAATTTTAAGATAATGTTGATATTTACCCTTCGGCACAGAGCTTGTATATAACAGGGAGGCTACTGCAGTAAAGTAATTTTGGTGTGTTCTTTTTTGTTTTAACTTTGTAATCAAAATATCTCATTTGTATTTATATTTTACAAAAGAAGTTGCTTTAAAATAAATATACAAACTGCAAGATGAAACATGTATTCTGTGCCTCTTTTGTCAGTGTTTCATTAAATTGGGCAGTGAAAACTAAAGTTTTGCCAACTGCTCTGACAAATTGAATTTTCTTGCCTAATTGTATGTAACTTGTGTATGTTGCCGAAGTGTGAACAACACAATCCTACATTGCCATCTCTTGGAATATTTTTGTATTGTTGGTGTCATGCAATGTATTGCTACAGCCATGAGTGATCTCCAACTCCCATTTGGTGCCCTGCTATACTGAAAAGCTTGTGGCTTGCAGTGCTCTCTAGTGTACAAAAGCTGTAATGATGGTGAACTTAATGAGTCTTCAGTGCGCAATCATTTGTGTAGGGCTTATTTTATTTTTAAATGATATCTATTTAGTACTAAATACTTGATGAGTATTGCTTGATGATCACTAAAATGTTAAAATACCATTCATTATTATTTAATATGACTGACCAAAAGATGTTTCTTAAGGTGGGATTAGCAGCAGGGCAAAGTGGGCCTTTGTTTTGGTCAAGTACAAATTAAGTGTTGCAATTTCCCAAACCAATCACATTTAACACCTTTAAGTTGGTGATTATTACTGGATCTTTTGGCCCTGTGTCAAAATAGTTTTAAAAGCATGTCTAATGAAAGACCAAAACCTAGAATTGATCCAACTAACAAGTTCTGTCTGTGTAACCAAAGTCTGATTATATTTAATTTCCCTGTGCTATTATTATCCAAAATAGCATAAATGACAAAAAAAGACTAACTTTTTACTCTAGTTTAAGTAATATTTCTTTTAAAAGATTGTCTGTGTAGGAACAAATAGGTTTTGGTTCTCAGAGCCACATACAGGGTAGGGAATTTGGGAATGCATTTGTGGTTTTGTTCTTTCATGGGATGAAAAATATAGAATACAACAGGTTTATTCAACACCACAAGCTAATTTAAGACAGGAAAAAACTGGGGCCAGGTAATATAGTCCAGTTATAGGAGTACTGGTTGATACAAACAGTGTGACTGGGTACATTCATAAAGTACAGAGAGTGGGAGGAACATAAAGTTAGTGAGGGACACAGGACCTGCCCAAGGCCCCTCAGTAGGCTTATCTGGCAATGTCTTCATAACATCCTAAATATGCTTTCAGTGTCTCTAGATTTTCGTTTTCATTTTAGAACGTTTTCATCTTTGCTCACGTGCGCATGTTCAATTAAACATTCAAGACCTGAAAACAACTAAAAATGCTTATATTAAAGATTATTTTTCAGCTGAAGCTATGTAAGGTCAGAGAGGCCGGGAATGACATGCAGCAAAGGGTGGAATTGAAACCGGGGCAGCTGATGAGCCTTTGTAAAAGGGGCACACACTCAACCAGGTGAGCTATCAGGGCACCCCAAGAAAGTGCTTGTTTTATTTAGCACCAAAGTTCAGAGAGGTTTAGGTAATGAAGTCGAAGCTGAGTTGGCTCATTTCACATTTCCAGGTAAACGTTATGGAGTGACAAGAGGCTGTCGCACAGCTAATTGAGATGCTGAAAAAAGTTCAGCCTGGCAGACATTAGTTTCTTAATCCAAAGACAACAACAATATACTAAGGAAAAAGTAGGGCTACACTTGACCTCAAGAGTGCGTCTCTGACTAACATTCCTCTTTACTGAACAGCAGGATGTTCAGAACACAAGCCTTTTATAACCAGCTATTATGGTTTTACATTTCATGGCTACATTTCATGGTCATCATCACCCACTCTATTGTGAAATGTTCTTTTCTCCTATAATAGTCAGTAAAATGCACCAGAATGGGAGCAAGTAGACCTTGTTTGTGTGCAGCTTCATGTGGTTGTTAGTGTGTGGTTCATGTAGATTTCTCTGCATTGATAACCTGCTCTAGACAAAACGGTGAATTAACTAATGTATGAGTTTTAAAGATTTGTAGTCAATAAATACGTATTATACTAGTCTGGAAAAATGTTGATAAATCTGTGCTGCTCCAGTCCACCTACCAAAACACTATTTTCAGTGATACAGAAATTGTGTTATCAGTGGGGATTTCTTTGTGGTTGAAATGATCCCTACTAGTTGGGACTATTTCAGGGCACCAATCGAGCCGGTGCTTTTTCTTGTAACTTTTTCCTTGTCAAAGTAGCCTAAATTTGAACTGCTCCTTGACATCCCATCAGAGGAATGCAAATACATAAATTTGAGAACCCTGAACAATACCATAGCAAGGGTGGTAGTCTTATAGTACTTGTCTTCTCCTGTGATTATAGTTCATTTGTATGTCTATTGTTAAGTCACAGGTCTTTTCTCTCTCATACATTTCTTTTTAGTTTGGATGTTGTATTTTGCAATAAAAATAAGCTTATTTTGTCTGATAAGGATGGTAAATTAAAAATATTTGAGTTAAAGATTCTGATGAAGAATGTTAATGCACTTAACTACTAAGTTACAGAGAAAAATAAAAAGGATATTACGCTGGATGTATAGTACTATCCAGTTTTATTTTCTTGACAAAATGCAATATCGGCTACAACAATACTGGTAAACATTACACATAGATCAAAAATAATGTATACAAAAATATATAATGAACATAAAGTCAGAATTTAAGGACATATTACATAAAAACAAATAAAACAACAGGAGTACATATATACTCAAATAAAATCATATTCAGTCAGAGGATGTGAGGGAAAAAGTGGTATAGTTTTCAAAAGCTTAATATTTTGGGTAGTATTATAAAGTATTATCTGTTTAGAATTGTTGTAGTTGGTATCTTTAGCATTGTCCATAGTACATATTAGAACTGTCAAAGACTAAATATTTTATAAAGAATCAGTAGGCTACCAAAGTGCTTATCTGTGAATCTGTGGTTGTGAAGAAAAGATTCTTCTTTTTTTATTCAGTCAACACAATTTTGTAATCAAATAAGACTATATATAAATAAGTGCAAACAATATAATATGAAAGTAAGTAAGAAAGTAATAAATTAAAAAGAAACAAATAAAGGAATACAAAAGTACAAAAATGTCAGACTTTCAAAAAATAATAATGATATAGACAGCAGGAGCCCTTAATCAAACAACTTTGAGTAGACATCAGATATTAAAATAGCTTTCTTATTGGATACCATCTTAAGAGTCTCAAAATACATGTCAAATTCAACCTGGAATAATCTAAAACATGGTGTTGATCTGGAAAATGTTGCCTTATGTGTGACAAGAAATATTCTCCCATCGGCCTTTGTGGTATTGTGACAATAGGTCAGCTGATCTCTGCTGCACCAAGGAGAAAGATGTCGCTGACAAGCTGGCGAAGGATGGAGGCTGTTTTCTCCGCGGTGTTTTCCCTCTGCTTACTTGTTACAACCGGTAAGAAATGTACAACGATGGATGGCTATGAGTCACGGTTTGAGATGTGTTTTATCTCACATAAATATAACATAACCGATAATCAACGTTATCCACTCTGTTTGCAAATGACAACCTAGCTTGGCACATCGTTAGCATCGCCGTTAGCTTACTGATAAAACCTTATGCTAGGTAACGTAAATGAATGGGAATGTGTAAAATAATATTACTATACTTGTAGTATTGGACCATTGGTTCGGCTTGAGCTTTCAACAAACATTTAAAAGCTGAAGATAAAACTGTTAGCTTGTTGCTAACACTTAACGCATTAGCAAACTGTTTTAACTGTCTATGGTGTTTCCCAGGATTGCGAAAGCATGTCCCGCCCTACTCTGCCTCTGATTGGCTTACCCTTTAACCAATCCCACTTCTCTTGCCTAAACCCCTAAACCTAACCAACCCATCTACAGCAGGCAACGAGTACCAGCCAATCAGAACGATATTATAGCGGGCCGTGACTTCCTCATACCTTGGCAAAAACCTTTCCCATCCTAGGAAAAAAGAAATTGGCAAACTGAATGTTAGCAGTAAAAATGAGAATGTGTAACGTGACTTTCTTGTTGGAACTGTTCACAAATTGGTGGTGATGTTAAAAAAAGAGAAAGAATGTACATTTATTTGCTACCTCGGTACTGGTTAATGGTTACTAATTCACACAAGCCTGTGCTGTCATGTGAGAGGCCGTAAACTGATAGTTCCTCTTCAACAGTCATCATCAGCTCTCTGTCACGAGTTTATTTCCAGTTTAATTCACGTCGCTGCAACGTTAGTATGTTTTCTCTAGTCTGGCCTGTAAAATCCAGTCAGGCTGTGACTGGTGTTTGCTGTAATGTAAAATTAACATTACTCAACACTACACTAACGTAAGTGACATCTCATTTAAGAGGACCTACTTCTGTTATCGGAAAACAGCAGACGAGGATAAAGGATTATTATCATAATCAGGGTTATTGCCAAGCAGTGTTTTTTATTTTATTTATTCTGTTATTTGTTTTAACATACAAGGAATTGGCCTTGGGGTTCTGGGGCATAACAATAAACAAAATAAGAGAAAATAAAATAAAGCAATACTGCAAAAATCAAGAAACGTTTCTTGACTTTTCATAAATATTATAAGAAGAATGTACAATAAAATATGGAAAAAATACCCAGGTCATGTCATTATAATTAATCTCTCAGTGGATGATATTTCCCAGTGTTATTGATAAAGTTCAGTTGTCAAAAGGGTAAATTAAAATATCTTTTGTCATACGATTTCATTATGGGAAAGTTAAACCAGAGACTTTTTTTTTACTATCTCTTTATGTGTAGTATTAATGCCTTATATACTTATATTAATAAGGTGGTATGCAATAATTGGATATTGATGCTCTTTTGTCAAATGAACATTTTCTGTTTAAAAATCAATGGCTGTCTTAATTTTACTTTTACCTTGAATAGCCAAAGTTCTGGGAAAATAATAGATATTAACAAAGGTAAGTTTCCACAAAAGCAATGCTATGTTCACCTCCTCTTTCAGTCATTCATTATTCCCTACATAATAAATAATCAGTTGTTCACTCTATGGTGAGAAGGACACAGAGGTTTCGGAAACGTATGGGTCATTATCGTGTATTATCGATGGCAGGTGAAGTGCTGTAATATTCACATCTATCAATGGCAAAGCATTGCATGTGGGATTGAAAGAAAAAAGTATTGTTCATGACATGGACACTACTTTGTATTCCTTTTGTGAGATTTTTTGAGGGCGCTGTTTTATACTGAGAATGGTACTGTTAGGTTGTGAAGTATTTGTACTGTTAGTTAGTTCTTAATTTTCCACATGTTTTACTGGGATTGACCGTTTTAATTTTTGTCACAGGTGTACATGGAGACAGTTTAACGGTGCTGCAGTCTCCAGAGTTTGTGTCCTTCCAGAAAGGAGACTGGCCTGTCTCTGGAGAGAAGATCCCTGATCTGGTGGCTTTAACAATGGGCTTTTCTGTTCAAGAGGTGTTTTTTTTTTTAAATTTATTGAATACTTAACAATGTTAATACAATCTGCAAATATGTAGCTTGCCTTGGCTTTACCGAACTTTAAAATACGTTTTTAAGCTTGTTAGTTAGCTCTCCGACCTGCAACTTTTACAGTTGTGGTTCACTCTCATTGCATCTGTATTTTATTTTTTTAGCTAAAGAAGCTAACCTACTGTACAGTACCTGATCAGCACCAAACAGTAGACATACACACTTAGCAACTAGCTGGTGAACATAGTGGAGCTTTTAGAGCAGCTAAAGAGCCAGATGTTTCCTTCAGGTGTTGATAGAGACCAAAAATGAAGCCAAAAGAGTTCATGGTGGACTCCAAATGAATAATAATGTTTTTCCGTAACTGTAAATAAGCAACTGTTTGCTTAAAAGTTCACCAAATCAGCTTAAAGGTGATGTTATGTCAATGTTGTTTTGACAACTTGTCCAAGGTGGCCACAACAAATAGTTCTAACAGGTGTAAGCTTATGATTATGCCCTAGCCTAACGTGTGTTCATTTGTACAGGATCTGTCCTGGCCAGGCCTTCAGGCTGGTCCTTTGTTCCAGCGTCCCCGGGCTAACGTACTGGTGGTGGTGAGAGGAGTTGATAGCCTGGCCCTGCCTCAGAGTGTGGCCTCCTACCCCTTGGAGAATGTGAGTTAGACTCCACTTTGGCATTATAATGATGTTCTATACATCAAATAGAATATATTACTGAAGTATGCAATGTAATTTGGCTTAGTTAGTCATTGGATCTTGATCTTCCTGGCAGCCGGTACCCTTCAACTTGGATAGTGTTGCGGAGACAGTACACTCTCTGTTTGCTGAGGACACCCCTGTAGTGCTGCAGCTGGCCCCCAGTGAAGAGGTAATGCAAATATACTGAGACTGAACAGGGCATGCTCACCATCTGTGACATCACTCTTAAGAGGCTCATCTGGTTGTTTAATAATAAAAAATAAAAATAAAAATCAATTTGTTGTCTCTCTCAGAGGTTGTATATGCTTGGCAAGGCCAATGCTGTGTTTGAAGACCTACCAGTCACCCTGCAGCAGATCCGTGCCCGTCTGTCCCAGGAGGGCTCTGTGCTGGCTTCCCTGCCGCTCAACTCCCTCAGCAGAAATGCAGAGGTCAGTTTCAAACAGCAACATCGTACCCACACAAGGCTGTACTGACTTTTTAGACACAACCACCATTTTTTATTTTATTTTTTTTACCTGTACTTTTCAAAGACAAATTATCACTCTACCTGCTACATAGGGTGTTTTAATGCATTTTCGTGTGCAGTTAGCACACAGTATTCACCATATGTTGCTAGTATACTTAATAAAATATATTGCACCATCATACTTAATATTCCTGGGAGTTCTGGAAATAAAGTTACCAGATTTACCTGATTGTTTTAGTCATCTTGAGTCCTTGAAATGTATCAAGTACCCACTGGAAGTATGTTTTGCCTTTCTGTTTCTGCTTTCTAGGCTGATTTGCTCTTCTTGTCTGAGGTCCAAGTGCTGCATGATATCACAGCTCTAGTAAGTCGTCAGGGTTTGCTGAAATCAGGCTGAAAATTAAAAGAAGTTTATGCATTGTGGCTGTAGTGTCTTTGTCTTCTTCCCTTCTTTTAGCTGCAGAGACACAGGCATTTGGCGAAGGACCACTCTCCTGACCTGTACTCCTTGGAGTTGTCTGGTCTGGAGGAGCTCAGCCGGCTGTATGGCCAAGACTCACCCCAGTACCGTGATGCCACTGCCATTCTCGCCTCTGTTCTGCAAAAAGTAAGGAGAAGGTCTTTATAGGCCTTATTTACAGAATCGTATCAGTTTTTTAAATTTATCTTCTGTATATAATAATGTCTTTTTTATTGTAGTTTGGAGAGGATGTGTATGGTCTCTATGGCAACAGCGCTGTGGTGGAGGTTGTTACAGTTAAGACCTTTGAGGCTCCTTTGACCAGGAAGTCCCGTTCGATCCTGGAATCCAAACAGATTGTAAGTCTTGTTAACTGTTTGCTGAACTTCATTGAATGAAATGACAACAGAAAAAAATAGACTTATTCAGGCATTAGTTATGATTATTATTATTATTTTTTTATTTTATTATACTTTATTAATCCCACAAGGGGAAACTACACTTTACACTCTGTTATTACACACAGGCCTGAATTACACACACATGTTCAGGTCCTATACATGCACTAATGGAGAGATGTCAGAGTGAGGGGGCTGCCCATGGAAAGGCGCCCCGAGCAGTTGGGGGTTCGGTGCCTTGCTCAAGAGCACGTTGGCAGTGCCCAGGACGTGAACTGGCACCCCTTCAGCTACCAGTCCACCACCATACTTTGATCCGTACGGGGACTTGAACCAGTGACCTTCCGGTTCCCAGCCCAACTCCCTACGGACTGAGCTACTGCAACCCCCAAATTATAATATATATTATATATATTTTTTAAGATTTATTTTTTGACATAGTCGATAGTGAAAGTGGATAGACAGGAACGGGGCAGAGAAAGAGAGGGGTTGACACGCAGCAAAGGGCCGCAGGTCGGATTTAAACCCAGGCTGCTGCCAAGGACTCAGCCTACATGGGGCGCAAACTCTTACTGGGTGAGCTAGAGGCCGCCTCTTAGTTATGATTTGTAACGCATTATAAATTTGTTAGCTGAATATTAGAAACAACTCTTAAGGTCCTTGCACACTGAATCCGAACTTTTTGGACCTTAAAAAATAAATGCGAACTGACGTTTGCAGAGTGCAACGGATTATTTCATAACTCAGATAGTTTCCTGTCAACAGGTCAGATTGTAATATCCAGTAGGATTATGATGGGGAGAATATCATAACACAGAGAGAAAAAGGAGAGCAACAGTGTGGGAATGGAGACAGAAAGAGGGCAGCGCAACTCTTTCAGGTAACCGGGATGCAAAATGCAACAAGATGCAGGCAGAGGAGAGGACAGAGGACAGGTCAACTAACGAGGTAACATTACTGTCAACGGAGCGAAGCAAGGGATGGAGTGAGGGCGAAGGAAAGCGGCAGAGTGACAGCAGCGTCACATTTTGTATCGTCTTTGCAAATTTTTTCGTAATTGAAAATAGTGTCTTGTAAGACGAGGGCTGGGCACCCCGTTGGTGTATAAAATGTAAAATGAATTCCCTCGGCAGACATGTCATAGCAGTAAAAGCAATTAGTTTGTAAAAAAAAATTGTTTGACTTGTATTTTTCCTGATATGACCAGTCAAAATGTCTGCTGCAAAAGGATACTATTGCACAACTGTAGTCTCAATTAAATTTTATATATAGTATAAAATCTCCTACTCTGAGAAGCATAATTCAAACTAAAGTATAGCCTGATCAATTACAATACACGTGTCTTGAGTTGTGGTGGTGTTATCAAGGGGTGAAATCTGACACTGAACCAAAAATCTAAACCCAAGTGGTTTATATTTACGCTAGGACTGCTGTTAACCCCTTGTGGGAAGTATAGTCCCAGTTTCAGTCCATGCTTTTTGGTTTTTATGACTTAGGTCTGGAACCAAAGAATGCTTTGATCAGCCACTCTAGTTAAAAGGGGTAAAGGGAACAGGGGTGAGTCCAAATAGTTTTGTGAATGGATCTTGTTAGATGTTGCCCTCCTTGACATTTATTACCCCCCTTTTTTTTTTTTTGCAGAGTAACCCTGGTAGTCCTTACAACCTGGCCTACAAGTACAACTTCCACTATGCTGTGGTCTTCAACATTGTACTGTGGCTAATGATCGCTCTGGTCCTTGCCGTCATTGTCGTCAGTTACAACCTGTGGAACATGGACCCAGGATATGACAGCATTATCTACAGGATGACTAACCAGAAGATCAGGATGGACTAAATCCATCAACACTCCAGCTGTACTCTTAGATCCCTCTAGTGAATGTTTGTGTTTTGTGTGAAGTGTTGTTTAGTGAAAAAAGCTTAATGGGATGAAGGGCGTTATACTGAGTCACCTCTTGCTTACGATGTTGGCAGGATAATGGACAAAAAACCTCAACATTACAGTCGTAGTTCTTAAACTTGCCTACGTAAATATATCTTCTACTGAAAAATATTCTGGCTCCCTCCCTTAAACCTCAGCTTACATAATTCCTTACGACGTTAATTTCTCACTAATTTAAGTTTCATTTGTTTCTCCTGGTGATTGCAACTATATAACTAACTTTATTTTTTATTGTGAAGACCTAATGTAATAATATGAAAGGAGGAGTCTGGTTCCTGTGTGAAATTGTTGTGCTTGTCTTGCTGTGTGAAACCGTTTTAAGTTAAATGAAATCTGTGTGTATATATTGAAATGCAGCTGTGTAAGGAACGGCTGTACTCTTGATTGTGAAATAGATTTGTGCAGTGTTTATTCCAGGTAGGTTTCACCCTGCTTTCTATTCCAAATGGTAAATACATATTTGATTACATGAACTCGTGATCATTCTGTTGGGTTGTTGAAATGAAGCTCTGTAAATCGCAATAAAATGCCTGCCAATAAATGATTACATGGAGCACTCTGAATTGTGCTCACTTAAAGTAGCTTGGTTTTGGAAAAAATCCTCTGTGTACTGTTTTGAAATAACTTTAAACCTTATTTCACAACCTTTGTTGTTGCTTGTAAACCATTACAAGTGTAGTTAGATGTCATGTTTTAGTAGCAGTTCCACCTAAGAGACATTCACCCTCCAAACTTTAATGCTTTGATGTACAATTATCCAATGTTTCAAGAAGCTTTGTTTTTTCACCCATTACCCATCGTCTCCTGACCCCTCGGTTTAATCTTGTGACCCTTTGGAGGGGCCTGCCCCCTAGATTGGAAAACACATCCATAAACTACAAAACATAATATGAGACCTGACCGTGTCATGGATTGTTCTCAATCATTGTATGGAGGTGATGTCAATCTTAAGGTTTTAAATGCCCAGACTCCTCTGACCTTGCCCCAACAATCAGCACCATGGCTTCTTCTAAGCAGTTGTCTAGAAAACTGAAACTGAAAATATTTGATGCTCACAAAGCAGGAAAAGTTATCAGCAGATAGCAAAGCGTTTTCAGATGCCAATATCCTCTGTTCGGAATGTAATTAAGAAATGGCATCAGGAACAGTGGAAGTTAAAGCAAGATCTGGAAGACCAAGAAAAATATCAGACAGAACAGCTCGCAGGATTGTGAGAAAAGCAAGTCAAAACCCACGTTTGACTGCACGATCCATCCAGAAAGACCTGGCAGACACTGGAGTTGTGGTACACCATTCCACTATAAAGAGATACTCGTACAAATATGGTCTTCATGGAAGAGTCATCAGAAGAAAACCTCTTCTACGTCCTCACCACAACAACTAGCGTTTGAAGTTTGCAAATGAACATATAGACAAGCCTGATGCATTGTGGAAACATGTTCTGTGGACCGATGAAGTTAAAGTGCAACTTTTTGGCCGGAATGAACAAAGGTACGTTTGGAGAAGAAAGGGCACAGAATTTAATGAAAAGAACTTCTGTCCAACTGTTAAGCATGGGGGGGATCAATCATGCTTTGGGGTTGTATTTCAGCCAGTGGCACAGGGAACATTTCACGAGTAGAAGGAAAAATGGATTAAATAAAATTTCAGCAAATTTTGGACGCTAACTTGATGCCATCTGTGAAAAAGCTGAAGTTAAAGAGAGGATGGCTTTAGAGGCAAGCTATATGGCTTTGAGGTACCAGTCAAATATCAAATAAAGAGTAATTTTATTTGATATTTGACTTTATACTTCTACTTCACTTCATTTCAGAGGGAAATAGTCTATTGTAGCCTGCTTTTTTATACCACTAATTAATTCTAAAACTTTAGTTAGGCTACTAGTTACTTTAGCAGCTGCATCTTTAAAGTGATAGGCTACATACAAATGCATCAATACTTACACTGAAATTAGCCCCCTTATTTTGATGCTAAAATACTAATATTTTTAGTATGGTAACATTTTGAATGCATGAAATTCTACATGTGGTATTGCTACTTTTATATGAACTGAGTACTTCCTTCTCCTCTGAATATACAGTAGGTCTATACGAAGACAGGTATTGTAATAATGTATAAAGTATACATTATTATGTGAAAACTGTGTTCATAATGATTATGTAAGGCATGCTATTATCTTATTTACAGTGTATATATATATATATATATATATATATATATATATATATATATATATATATATATATATTATATTTTTTTTATTTCACATCCCAGCTAGCATCTACGTGGTTAGGAGGATTCAGGCTTCCATTTCTGCAGGAGAGCAACTAGAAAAACCCATCATAACACCATGTAGTGCTATTGGTAAGACAATGATGGAAAGAACTTGGACAGTTAAAGACTAATTGAAAAGAATAAACCCTGTATAAAGAATTTAAAGAATAAACTTAATTGTTGTTATGTTATTATGTACATGCCACTGCATTATATGGGTTTCTCTTTTCTACTTAGCTGAAATGAGAGCGGGACATGAGTCGAGAGGAAACGCCCCAGCGGCTGCACTGAGCCCTAACCCAGATGAAGGTGTCAGTGGAGCAGCAGGCTCAGGGACGTCCTCAGAGACAGCTGTGCAGAAATGTGGCTCCTGATGTCAAATAGTATGCTGGACACTGGGACTTTGGTCCCCACAATGGAAAAATATAATTTGTAATCTTTGTATTTTTGCATCACAGGACAACAATACACTATCCTGGAGGATTTCATGTAGGCCTATGTAGCCTACAGAACCATCTACATGCAATGGTCAACATTAATTTTGTCAAAACAAAAACACACCCTCATTGACTACAATACAAGAACATTTTTCCATGCTTTCCAGTGTCCATGCTGTACTCAGTGGCCAATGTCCAGGTCCCTAATGACACACATTCACGCCTATTTCACAACAGACATTTTGAGTAGTTACCATAGGAAAGAATAGTGACCAATAACAATTCCTGGTAAGCTACACACAGTATTATATTTATTTGGTTAGTCAACATGTTCTCTGTAAGAAAGGCCTGTATACTGCTGTGTTTGAAGGCTGATTCACCAACCTCCAGGGGCTGAGCATACCTGATGTTTCTGCTGTTGTATCAATAAATTAATAATATTTAAGTTGTTACAGGGGTGATGTTTGCATATTTGCATTAGATAATTGTAATTAGATTAATGATCAAGAAATGAAAAAACATTCTCATGACATTTTGACTTGTCATACTAGAAAAGGCACAGGTGTAACTAACTAACTAAATATAGCAGGGATTGGGAACACTCATCCATCATCAATTTTATTAATTACATCTGTGCCTTTCCTGCTTTGAATAACTCATTCTCTGGGTATTTATGTATTTGGTAAATTGATTGATTTAAAAGCAACAATATAGCCTATCTAGTTACCATATCAGCCTTTACATGTATTTGTAATTTAATTATATTCAATGTATTTATATAAAATATATTTTAAAATACCTTATCTTGATATAAATATTTGTTTGTTGATTATATTTTGTACTATTAACCTGGAAAGAAACAAAAAATAAAAAAGTTAAATATACTGTATGTACCTACTAATAAATGTAGTGGAGTAAATAGTTCAACAATGGCTTCCAATACGTAGTGGAGTAGAAGTATACAGTGCCAGGAAATTTAAATCCTCAAGTAAAGTACAAGTATTTCAATCCTCTAATGTAAAAGTTCAGTAGGATACTTGAGTAAATATACTGAGCTAAAGGATAGTTGATTGTGCGCGGGAACAATCTGTAAACTCTTTGTTCATCTCACTCTTTTTCCTGATGCACTTCCGGTCTTCACCGGATGTTGCCAAGAAATACTGAATCGCCTGTGAAGTGCAAAATCGAGCCCATCAAAATGTGTTCATACCACTCTGTTTGCAAGGTGTTGGTGCAAACGGCCGTTGGAAAATAGTTGTCTGCAATCTCCTTCTATTCTCCGTTGTTATCGAGAAAGCCGGTCTAGGGTAAGCTTAAGCCTTGCTACGTTTAGCCAGCCTCATAGACAAGCTAGCATTGACAAGCTAACTTTGTCGGCTAATGCTAGCGCTAGCAAACCGGGGTTTTCGCTTTTTGTTTTGTCCTGGCACTTCTGGAGAAAAAACACTTTAAAAACAGTGGGTTGCTGCGGGGGCGTGCATGAAAATAAATGACTAATAATATAAGTGGCCGGTTTTAAATAGGTAAGTTGGCGTTACACGTGCTATCTATGCAACAAACATACCTGTAAATTATGTTTTATAGTTTAAATACAGCGGATTTTAATATGTAAATATCGTCACTGTCAAAACTAAGCACGCTGTATCCATCTTCCTCATGCATACATAAAGCAACCTGTTTTTTACAACAACCTTTGCACTTAATTTATTTTTATATTGATTATTTTCTCAATGTCGGAAAAAGCCAAGTAATAAAATAGTTAAATCCTATTTTAGTTGCTAAATGCAAGTTCAATGCATTTCACATATTTTATATAAGTATTTATATTTGGACATAGTGGTCAAATTTTTACCTTGCTGTGATGGTGGATGGTTTATAATATTTCACATAATTTTTGAATGTGTTTCTTGCAGTTTCCTTGCTGTGCCTTACCAAATTGTGGACCATGATGGAGCGAAGAAGAGCCTTAACTATTCCATTTAATGTTGACAAGAATAACTTGGTATGTGTGACTTATGTTTTCATGACGTACATATGAGGTTTTAATGTGCAGCATAAATTGCTTTCTCCTGGCAACATAATGTAGTGATGCTTGCTTTATGGCTGCCATCATAAATTGTGCTAATCTTATGTTGATTACAAGCTCATTGTGATTGTTTAATGGCTCCACCTCGTATTTGCTTACACACAGATTGGCTCTGTGATTGCTTGATTGTGATGCTACTTTGCATAGTCAAAGCTGGTAATATGCTACAGTTACCTTAATGAGCAGCAGCGGTGGTTTCTTTTCTTTGCGATTTCTCGGTTAATCGTGCAGCCTATAAAATGTACAGAAAGTATTGTGTCTGTTAAAATTGTGTAAAACCAAAGTTGATACATTCAAATTGCTTGTTTTGTCTGACCAACAGACAAAAACCTAAAATTGTTAAATTTACCATCACACAAAGATGAAGCAAATCAGCAAATCTTTAGAATTGGAAAGCTGAAATGAGGTAATGTTAGTATTTATGCCTAATACATTACTTGAAAATGGTTGCAGATGTCGATCAACTTATCAATTAACTAGTTAATGTATCCTGCTTTAATACCAGTGTGGCTAAAAATCTGCGACCACATGCCTATGTCACGTAAAGTAATATTAATATGGATCATACAGATCAAAAGTCACAAGCTTTGCTCATTTGCACTTGCTGTATTTGCAAATCTAAGGAAGAGTTTACATGCTTTTAGCTGATGCTTTTCTTTTCACACAAGCAACTAACCACCTTGTGAATTTTAGATGGATAACCCACTCAAAATCCCTGTGCCATGTCTTTCATCAAAGTATGGGAAGTTAGAAAGACAGGTACAGCAATATTTTTGCTTTCTGTCCATGGCTATTTTGGATTATTCTTGAGGCTCACACAGTTTCCTTTACTTTAACAGGTTTCCTGGACTACATTTGCAGGTTGCAAACGCAGACATCGTGATTCACAGCAAAAAAATGGTTCCATGCCATTTGATCACAAGCATGCAGCATTGGAAATGGCCAGGTAAGATTTTAAGGCTGTTGATTGCAGTTTGAAATACCTGGTAATTGTTTTGCCTATCAGTTAAAACTGACAAATGTTGTCTTGTCTTTGCTAAACTTTATTTTTTTGTTTTCAACTAAATCATTGGCTCTGCATCGTACAGTGGCCTCCTTTTAACACCCAGAAGCAACTTCTTCTCGCAGAAAACCTCTGTTATAACTGTTTTTTTTTTTTTAAATCAGGGCTTCAAACTTTTTGGTTTGAAATGCCTAATTTTGTTTGGCGTATTGGCAAGTTAACAGTTAAGATGCAGTCTGGAAATGTGATGAACGAGAGGGGTATGACAGACATGCAAACGGTCCATTGCGGTAATGTGGCATTTTAACCATTTGGCTACAGAGTCTTTTCCTTCTGTCTCATGTAAAGCACTCCGAATTGCCTTGGCTTGTTGTTGATGAAAGGTGCTATACAAATACTCTGTCCTGTGTATTTCATTGCAGCTATCTCAAAGATGGGGCTTTTATCCTGAATATTAAGTCTGAGAGCACCATGTACTAACGCTTTTACGCCCACTTCAGGCGTATTTGTTTTGCAACGTGCGCATAAAACCATGGCGAGGTATGTACAAACATGCCGCACTGAGGTAAAAGCACAGACTGCCTGTCGCGGGACCTGAAAGTTGCAAATAGCGCTGTAAATAAATGGTCTGTAAATGGTCTATTACATACAATACACTGCTTTCAGTTTCCTTTTAATATGATGACTGTATGCATGTAATTTACAGGTTCTGTTTTTATTTCATTATAATTGGTAGCATTTTAATTGGTGAGAGGTAACTGTATTTGAAAAGACATCGTTCCCAATTTTTGAAACTTGGGTAAATTCTTTTCTACAGTAACTGAATAACATTGCCGTTTGTTGTCCAGCGTATACCGAACGTGTCAACGTTATCTGTTAAGTTAATTAATACTTGCACTGAATTACACACCATGTTGCCTTCTATAATAAAAATGATGGATTAAGTGATACTGTTCATTTCTCTTGCAACACTTCTTTGCTGTATTTGTTTTCAAAATCTTGTGTAACTGTAAAAAAAAAAAAAAACTCTTCTTCCACAAGAATTTGAACAGCTTTTTACACATGGCATTGCCGTTGTTTAAGTTAAAGCAACTCCATCCATGCAAGTATCATGCTGTCTCCACAGATTATACAGAAACCTGTGAAACCACAACTCATCATTCCTGTCATGTTTCATAAAAAATGGGTCTTTAAACCAATTATTGCCTTTTAATTTGACTTTTACTATTTTACTTTTATTTACTTTTACCTGCTTAAAGAAAACTGAAGCATCTCTCCATCAGCTGGTATATCCAAAGTCTGACCTGCGATAGTAGCTGAGCTATAAATTAAAGTACCTTGAGAGGAAAATATGTTGTGGAGTCAAGACACTGCTCTATGAAGGTTGCTAATAATTGCTTCTGTGTTTCATCCTGTAGGAGAAAGCCCCGCCTGATCCTGACCAATGTCCTTGAGACAGAACTGGGCAAGGCTTATATGGAAAGGATAAGAATGAATCAAGGAAGCGTGTCAAGTACACAATGGGAGAGTGGTCGATGCAGAGAGGAACCCCTGATTGGCAGGGACATAAAGTCCAGTCAGAGGGAGGCCAGGAATGATAAAAACAAGAGTATAACCCCTAAACGTAACCAGAAAACTACTTCCTCGCCTGCTCAAAGGTAGGATGTCCCTGTTAAAGGAATAGTTTAACATTTTAGGGAATATGCCTTTTTGATTTCCTGCGGAGAACATTGATACCACTGTCATATCTTTCTTATAAATATAAAGCTACATAAAGCAGCCAGTTAGCTTAGCATGACTGGAAATTGGGGGGATATAGCTAGCCTGGCTCTGTCCATATGTAACAAAATTCGTCTACCAGCTCCTCTAAAGGCCATTAAATAACAAATTTTTTTCAAATTCGTGTATGAACAAATTTCAATAATGTGCTGGACTATTTCTTGACTGGGGGCCAATGACTTCCTGAAGATGAAAATGAAATGAAATGAAATTGCAACATATAACCACACGTCTGTACTTTCCTCTTATGCTAAATCAATACCCCACTAATGGGTGAGGTGTCCCAATGTGGCAGTCGATATACTCCAGTGAAAACTGATCACCCAGTGCATTATTGAAACAGTTTCTCCGAATTCCTACTTGGGTGATAATAAATAGGTTTTGAACATTTATGGTGTTAAGGACATTTACATGTATGCAATACTTTTTTTGTAGTAGAGTAAGGCATTAAGGCATTCTGGGTCCCAGGGTCTTCGACTTGTGGCTCCTGCACAGTTTTATTCCAGGAGGACTTGCAGTATCTCTGCAATAATAATAATAATCACATAGATGGACAGTTGCTGACGAGAAAGTAGAATGCTACAGTTAAGTGCCTGGTTGTAAATAATGTGACAGAAAATGGGACCCACTTGCATAAAGAACTGTCTCTTTGTCTTACAAATGATGTTGTACTTGTGAGAAATAAACCTAAATTGTCAGGATAATGTAGTGTTTTTTCACGTAGACTTGTAAATAATAAACTAAAATTTGCACATAAACAGTAGGAGGTATTCTTTATTAGGGTAATTTCTTTTTCACTAAGTTTAAGGTGAAATTACCTTTTAATGGAGTTTGGCTCCATTAATTCTTGGCTATCTCTATATTTTCCTTGGTGATTTTATTTAGAAATAATACAACACAAAGATTTTGCAGCTTGAGATTCTAGTTCAAATATGTATTTCTGCATTTGTTTTATTTTGTGACTAGGTACATTTTGAGTATATAAAGTTGTACACTACTTCATGTAGCTTTGCACAACATAATCAGAACATTGTGCTAATTATTTTGTGTCTTCAGGTCAAGACTCAAGAGAAGGTCACAAAATGTGAATGAGGAAGAGGACATAGAAGAAAAAGATATCAAGGAGGTGACGATAGGAAAGGATAACGGAAACCACTTCAAATTTGCTGAAGTTGTTGGTGTGTAAACATAAAGATATTCAGACACAGTTGCTGTTGTCCTGCTGCTCTCCATGTTCATTGTACTTGACTGAATTTTTCTGATGTTAGTTGTAGTTGAAGCTTTGACTTTATCACTTATGTTACGACTCGGAACGCATCATGCTTACATTTTACTGCTTTCCCCTGACCTTTTCTATTTCCTTTTTAATTTATGCGTTCTCGTGATGGAAAATAAACAGAATCTTTCCTTTTTATAGTTCTGTAAAATCAAACACTGCAGAATTAAATCACCTTTTCCCTTACAAACACGTCTTCTTCTCTATTTTCTCATCAAAGTAGTGGTAGCCTGGTTGTCAGTACTGTATTTTAGCATTCCAGGTTGATCAATGTTTCTCTGTCTCATACAGATTGTGGGTTGTCTGTGAGCTGGGAGCCTGCCGAGGATACAAGATGTGATGAGTTCTCCCCAACCAGCATTAAGGACAGGTGGACTGATCCAGAAGAAGAAGTACAACCCAGTGAGGTGAGTACTATACAGGGTCACAGCGAAGTAAACTTTATTTTAATTTTTTCTACAAATGGCTTAAAACGTTGATTACAACTTCACTGACCAAATAAGTTTTAAAATGCATTGCTGTTGCAGCCCTTCTTTCACTCTCTCTTTCTCGATGTCAGTACTTTCAAACTCACTGCTGGTCTCCAATAGTGCTAGCATTTTTCTTCTTCTTGGTGTTGTTTGTCCTAATGTTGTTTTAAATACCATGTGATGTGAGTTCTGCTGCAACAAAATTTCCCCATGGGGACAATAAACATGAATGAATTGAGGTCTTTATTCTGTGCTGTCTCAACAGAAGAGGAAAAGAAAGGATGCAGGTTCCCAGTGCAATGGGATAGGCAGCCTCAAACACCATCGTGAGAGTGTGCTTCGCCTCACTGGAGAAGACAGGAGAGATGGAGGACAGGCACATATACGTACTTGTGTGGAAGAAAGCGGAGAACACAGAGATTTGGAGAGCCCGGATCGTACCATTGTACAGTTGACCGTGGGAGCAGATGATCAAGCAGAAATTCTGGTCCCAATCATGAGTCCTAATTTGGAGACTCGAGATGTTATTGGTTCTCCCAGACAAAGTCTTTCTTTTAGCCAGGACAACACAACCAGCCCCTCTGAACCCAGTGAGTACAAAAGCACAGGATGCCAGATCATTTTCTAAACCAAGAATCTTCATTCTATTGTTGAAACTTTTTGTTTTAATTATCTAAGAGGAAAGTCAGGAAATAATTACTCCGGTAGCTAAATATCATTTATTAGATTATGTCTTTGTCCCTTCCGTTACAGTCACTGACTGAAACATTTTGAGGGCACTTCTTCAGGAAAATATGCCATAACGTTGTTGAAGATCGAGATAACGATATTACTTGCAATAAATAGATATTAAAGTTCACTCAGTTCTGAATTTAAAACAACTAAAAAGGAAATAATTTCCAACAAGCAAATTGAACATTGAAATGAATATGTAAGACATGACATGGAAGAATGACATTTACATTTTAGAGTGCAGTGTTCTACTGATATTTATTACTGTCTTTCGCGATATGTACATATATGTATATTGCACCAGTTGATGTTGTGATAACAATAAAAAATATATATGTTGTGCAGTTTTCAGCCATGCCTTCACCTGTTAGTGCATTTTGCAGAACACTGCTAAATCATAGCTGCTGTGTCGCGGACTACACCATTTTGTAAACATAGCCGTACTGAGAAATAGTTTTATGGAGATGATAGGCTAAATTAGTTTTGTATCAACTTATTAGGCAATGGCTTGAATGTAATGGATGTTCATGAATATAAAATAGTGCAATATAGCTTTAAATTATTCCGATAATGATATATTGGTTGATTTTAATTTTTGCACGTAAACTATATTTTAGCCTACACACGTCTTTTTTAGGATTACTACTGTCCTCTCCTTTCAAAGCCCATTGCCTCTTCTTTATGCAGTGTCAATTAAGTGCATATGTGTCCTTGTCTTTGAAAGAGTAACTAGCATACCTTGCAAGTATAATTCACACTGACCTGATGTGTTCTTCTTCTTGGTTATATTTCAGTTGTGCTGTCCAGTGACGATGAGGAGAGTGGTAACGTTTCTCAGCGCTGCAGCGCAGTGGCCGAAACCCTTGTTACAGTGGAAAACGCAGTAATACAGGGACAATCCACGCAGGAAGCTGTGGCCAAACGGCAAGAAGCTTCTGACATACAGGACATGCAGGTTGGCAGAATGTGTTCCTGTATTATGTTTGATACAACAGAAACACGTTTCATAAAAGATTAAGTATGTAACTGTGTCACAACTTAGTCTTGTATTTGACCCAACAAGAGCAGAGCGTAGATGGATTTTGGGATAGAGTAAAAGGAAAATTGAGATTATTGTGCACTAGTGGTGTAATGATACACATATTTGTATTGAACCATTCGGTACGAGGCTTTCAATTACGTACATATACAAACCGAACAATTCGTTGGGCTGATCCTATTTCATTTAAAAAATTCAAAAAGAGTTTACATTGTGTGAAATATAATGTTGTCAGTGCTGTTGCACTCATCAAGGCATCCCAAACAACTTAACAGGCAACATGCTGTCTGCCACTCCCAAAGAAAAACACTCTACTCTAGTCAGGCATGCTATATTAACTAGCTTGTTGCAATATGGCTAGTAACGTTAATGTGACTATTACCAGACCAGAATTACAAGATAACCAACAGGTCTGGCGTCTGGAGCCACTTTGTTTTCCGTGTAAGTTATAAGGGTGATGGCAAGAGAGTGGAGGATAAAAACAACAGTATGTTGCATCAGAACTACAAACATGTCAACTCGCTACAAACTATCCCTGCAGCATTTAAGCAGCAATTTCCAACTGAGTCAAACAGGGCAAAAGACATCACTGCAGTGACACATTTATACATTTGTACATCTATAGCTGCGGATATGAGAAAACGCAGGTTTTTACAAACATGGTTAAAGTAACACTATTACTTTTCAAGCCCATTTTAGCCAGACCATAATTCTTGCTTAATACCAAAGACCAAATAAAGAACCAATATTCCGAAGCAACAGCTGTTGCTCTGACAGCAGATGGATAGACGTCAAGGGCTACACAAAGCTACTTGACTGTAATGTGTGTATTTCTTTTTTATATGGAACTGTTTTTGGTTTATATGCTGCTAAGAAGACACTCCAGAAAATGGTCAGGTATGGCTCTGTTCTTGTTAAAAGTAAAAAAAGATCATACTTTTTAGTTTTAATAAATTAAAATTTTGTAGGAACAAGCACATTTCTCTGGCATTTCTTTTTGCTGTATCAGAAACGTACCAAACCATGACTACACTGTCTCGTATCAAATGGAATTGTGAATTTTGTGAACCGCTGCACCCCTAGTTTGTATTGGTTTTAGTGGTTTCTCCTTGGCTGTCCAAAACCTGTCAAAAACACAAAAAGATACATGTCTTGTGATTATAATGCCTGCTGTTTGCAGGAAAGTGCACCCCTTACTGTTTTAAAACTTTGCTATATATATATATATATATATATATATATATATATATATATATATATATATATATATATATATATATATATATATATATAAAGAAAATCACATTGTTGAAGGATCAATGGCAGAGAAGCCTGCAGTCACAGAAGCTTGAGCTAACATTTTACTAAGAGTCCTTTTAATCAGACATATTTACATACTGTTTAGCTCTCCCATTTCCTCTCATGCTTACAATATATTACTGAAAGAGATGTTTTGCTATCAAGATACCAAAAAGTCATAGTGTGCATTGCTGTCAACTGCAGCTGTCATTGGTGTTACCAGCACTAGATGGCACCACAGTTAGAAAGTTTTAAATCATACACATGATGGCTTCAAAATATTGAAAAAGAAAAAAATAATATTTATGTAAATATTGGTTTAAACTTTATTGCTTGACCTTACAGTGCCATTTCATTGTAGTATTGGAGGTTACTGTACTGTTAAGTATTACTGTTTGCCCCATTTTCACCAAACTGTGTATGTTTGGTTGTTGCAGGTGTTGCATGTGGTTGTAGATGTTCCTGGTTCAGTGGTAGTTTCTCCCATCCCTAGTATAAGCTACTCCTTCTCCACGCTGCATTGTGGAGGTTACAAAGGGAAAGCGAATGGAGACATCATGGTAACTCATATAAACCACAAATATGTCACATTTCAGTATTCAGTATATTATATTATATTTTATATTTCAGGACATGAAGTGTAACATGGTTTCAACTCTTCTTTCACAGATAGCAGACCAAGAAATCATCATTCCACTGACAGGTAATGATGTGAATAGATTTTTTAACTTTGGTGTCAAGTACACAGAAGTATAATCAGTTTGTGTAGTATAATCATAGTTTGTGATTATACTTAAGTGTACCTAGCCCTAACTCCTGGATTGTAGAACCTCCTTGTTTTGTCATAACTTCCACTCCCATCTTAGTGGTCTATGTCAGATACTAAAGTGTGTGTGTATGTGTTCCTGGATTAGCACTCAAGGCCCTAGTGCACTTCCACCCTCTGAGCCTGTGAAATCTCCCCTTCAGGGAACTAAGGTGGTTATTCCTTGAGATTTGATCTTGGCCATGTGTGTGTAAGAAATTTCTTTTGTTAACCAAAATAGGTTCCATATTAGTGTTATAAAACAATATTCTTGTGTAGAGATGTTTTCTAGAAAGTATGTTTGTTTCTGAAAAACAAATCATGATTAAATAACCTTGAATGAAAGAACGCTTGATTACATTAGCCTTGAGCTGAACCTTCAGAGTTCCCTAAACATTTACAGGACATAGTCAGTCATGCTTTGCAAGCCAACATTTGTTTGCACAACATAATTGATATTGATATTTTTAGCAAAAAATATGCACAGCTATGTCTGTCAGTTAGTCTGACGAACACTTTGGTGCAGACTGAAATATCTGAAAGAACTATTGGATGGATTGCCATTAACTAGGGCCACTAAATAGACACACAGAAGCTTAAATCTGCAGGACATTGGATTGACTTTTTTTTTTTGGGCTATGGAAGTTGATATAATGCTTTACTGCTATGCTAAGAAAAAGAATTGAGGTATATCCCTGTTTTTTTGTTTGTGAAGCAGTGTTCATGATTTGATACTAACACTGTGAGCTGCTATGCTAACCTCACCACCTCTTTCTCCCCAGACGCTGATAAACAGGTGGATGTGATGTTAATCATTGAGCGTAAAGACCTGAGGAGGTACAGTGTTTGGGAGCAGCAGGAACTAGAGGACCGGAAGTTTCACCTAAGAGGAGACGAGGATCCTTTTCCCGCCGCTGTCCTTCTGTTTTGTGTGTCCGAAACTGCTGCAGCTGCTTTACTGGGAGACCTCCTCAAGCTGTGTGTCAAACAAGATGCAACCATGAACACTGGTGAGAAGGCTCAGAGTACACTTCAGCCTCACTTTTATAAATGTTTTTTTGAAGACACACAGCATTTAGGTTGCATTTGCTTTAAATCTAATTGTCTGTATTTTTATGAAAAGCAATAGGTTTATGAATGACAAAGATAAATGAGCTTATATTCTGATCTCAATCAAGTCAAAATAGGCAGAAGTATTAGTCTTAAATGGTGACTAGATTTCTACATAACTGTTGGCAGCTTTGTTTCCATGTTTGTGGTTTAAGTTGTAAAGATGTCAGTTTTTTGTTTCATTTTTCTGATATAATTTTCTCATTGTTAGATGTGACATTATTCTCAATGTTAATCTGTGTAGGTATATGGTAACAGTGTTATTTTTTTTAAATTTTATTTTAATAGGCAAGGTGAGCCCCTTCATCTTGCTGACTCTGACAAATCCTGTGGAGGGAATGGAGGGGGCTTTAATGCGCTCCCTCCTGGACATTGACTGTCTCAACAGTCTGGCACATGAAGAATCCATCCATGGTGCAGGCAAAGTTAGTTATTTGGAAGGCTTCTACACTCCTGTTCTTTCTCTGGATGATAGCATAGAGCTGATGAGAAGAACAGGACTGGACAGTCACCTGCTGTCTCTGCTGGGCCTGGAGAGCACTGACCCTAGACTTGAAACACACCAGGATGGTCCATATTCTGATACAGATGAAAACACCACACCACAAATCCAGCTGGAGGGTGAGTCACAGAAAGAGACAGTACTCAAGCTGGAGACAGCAACGGAACAAGACGCAGGGACCCAACCTAAACCAGAAGAGGATCGGAAAGAACAAGTGAACATCCTTGAACATCCCTCTAAGGTAAGTTGTTAACAAGTTGTTTTGGTTTGTGAACTCTTAAAACAAAGCCGTATCTACCTCATGCATATGTTTACTGGTTGTGACCATTGAATTTATTTGCTGTATTTGAATCATTTTATAGAGTGCCCAAAAAAGTTAAATTGTGTTTATTCACAAGATCAAAAGCAAAAATTAGAGGAAAGTCTGAAAAAAATAACCATAACTGTTGTCAGCAGAAACTGTTTTTTTTCCTTCATTCACCTCCTGTTAATCATCTTCTAACTCCTAAGATTTATTTTGTGTCCCCTTGTGGGGGTTTTAGTTGGGAACCACTTGGCAATGATAAATAATCTTGCTCCTTTTGATATGAACTTTCTTCCTACAGAAGAAAAAGGAAGATCCCACTCCTGTATACACACTGTGTCATCTTAGAACCAAAGGATCTTACTCTGCGTTCCTGTGTAAACCAGATTCCAGATGGACTAAATTTAAACATCATGGCCTGGCTCGCAGGCAAGTAACCTACATTATCATATATGCAGCTTCTAATGCAGCCTGGGGCAGCAGGGGTTGATACGTGGCAGCCAATTCAGTTCACTCGTAAGAATACAAATGCAGTATAGCGATGTACTGATCTCTGGATTCTGACAACTCACCTCATGGTATTTTGGTATTTATTGATACAGGATAATTATGTAATACCAAAACTTGAAACTCTCAGTGAATGGACCTCCATTAAGATAATTTTTTATGTGAGATAAGTAGGAGAACCTAAAGTCTGCACCCTAATTTTACGCATATATAATACTACTGTCATTGTATACCATTTCATTCTTCTTTCTTCCACCTCTGCTTAGGTTGATCCAGTTTCCACCTCCGCCTTTGAAAGGAGGAATAACTGTCACAATGGAGGACCTGCAGTGCCTTGACAGCGGACACTTTCTCAATGATGTTATCATTGATTTTTACCTTAAGTAAGTAACGTATAAAAAACTTCCTCAAGTTTTGTAGAGAAGGGATCCTCTTTGAATATATGTGTGGATATGTTTTTGAACCAGATACCTCCTCCAGAATGCCTCTGCTACTGTGGCCGAGCGCACCCATGTCTTCAGCAGCTTCTTTTACAAGCAGCTAACTCGGAGGGACAATGCCAGTGAAGGCGTCACCAGTGACTCGTAAGTAGAACTGGCCAAAATAAAATAAAATAATAAAATATGTTTTACATACTACTAAACTAACCAGGTATCAAAACGGAAACTACATAACAAACGTTAACAGTATTACAAATGTGTTAATAATTGTTTTGCATATTAATCTAAATAGGTTATTGTCCATACTTCTACTGTCACAATACAACATACAAAAGTGTTTACCACTTTTGTAGATATACAAAAAAAAAGATTAAGTAGAGTCACAAGTCTCACTATAAATAAATTAAAACGCCCTATAGTTTCATTAGTTATCAGCTATAACCAAAGTCACATGATCCTGCGGGCCCATGGTAGATGAGGTGGTAAAGAAATATGGTTCTGCCTTGTCACAAACTGGCTCAGTGCATGTGACAAGGAGGGGAGACCAGACAGTTTAAAATGTAAGCAAACAACAAAGTAAAGTAAACATGGATACACATGTGTGGAATCAATGGCATCAGAAGTGTAAGTGAGGTGTGGGTGAGTGTAATTTATGTGAGTAAAGGCCAACTCCAAGCGAGGAAGTAAACAAACCCGAACCAGGAGGTGTGGAGCCTAGGAGAAAGAGAATGCAGAGAGAGAACAATCAGAAATTACTTGTATAAATAGTCTTGGCTGAGGCCTACCCAGGTGTTCACCAGTCAATTAACAAACCCTTCCAAACTGCCAGTTCAGCCAGTAAAGCCAGAGAAGTCAACAGCAGGCAGAACAGGGAGGGTTCATAACAGCCTGTGTACAATGTCTACCGTATTGGTCAACAAAATTTTGGGTTTGCACAAAATGGCTCATTTAGTACAGGAAAATTGACAGGTCCGCCGCTACTCTGATCTTTTAAATCAAGGCTGAAGACTTTTCTTTTTGATGTTGCCCTTTTTTAAAAGTTATTTAAATAATACATTTCCTATACTGAAGTTGCATTGTTAAAATTAAATGACAATCTTATCTGGTTTATTATTTGCTCTTTAATGTTTAATTTATTTTGTTGCACTGTAACTTTTGTTCTTGTATTTTATCTGTTTTTAATTCCTAATCGTTTTTAACCGCTCTTTAATGTTTTGTGTAAAGCAGTTTGAGTAGCCTTGTTGCTTAAATGTGCTATACAAATAAAGCTGCCTTGCCTAGTGTAGCCTTTAACTAATTTGTTTGAAAGTTAATAGGAGAATAAATTGCTTAACTTCCACTCAGCACTGCCCATTATGCGCTCTTGGTGCACAATGCTCAAAACTCAAAGGTTTGGTATATTTGAAGGTCCAGACCTGGTATTTACTGGAGTGACATAAGCCTTGGGACTTTTCAGCACCACTCCCAAGTGTCTACACGTATTTGTATAATGTGAAACACTGTTAAAACTTAATTTTTGTGTGCACCCAGCTGTCAGAGGCAGAGGCGGCACCAACGGGTGAAGACGTGGACACGACATGTGGATATCTTCAATAAGGACTTCCTGTTTGTGCCTGTCAATCAGGAGTGAGTTAAATTTCTATAGATCTCCAGTGGGAATTTACACTGTATGTTAGAAATCACAACACACAGGCTTGAAAATACAATTGAGGTATATTGCCTTGCTCAAGAGCACATTGGCAGTGCCCAGGATCTCTCCAGCTACCCACACACACACTCACACTGTACTTGAAACAGCGAGTCCCCCGATTTCCAGCCCGACTCCCTACGGACTGAGCTACTTCCACACCCAAATACATGAAGATGTGTATTCTACAGAGGGTTGTTTATATATCAAATTATATGTAACATATCTTTGTTGTCTGTTTAGGGCTCATTGGTATTTAGTTGTCATCTGCTTTCCTGGACTGGAAAAGCCAAAATCTGAGGCCTGGAGTGGTGCTAACTTGCAGACAGAAAAGAGCCATGGTGGGTCAGGCGAGTTACAGGAACAAGAGCTGGCTCAAGGGTCTAAAAGCCCAAACGATACCACAGAGACACCATCCACACCACCTACATTAAACCACAGTGACAGCTTGGACACAGAGACAGGTATGCTTGACTAAATGATACATGCCTTCTTTGTCAGGAGTGGCTTTTCATGGCAGTTTTCCTGTATTTCTGTTAACTTTGTTTTTATTGTAAAGCTAAAGGTGTTGGGTTGATTTCATGTGTTTTAGAAAAGCCTCAAGAAGAATCCACCAAAGACCCAACACCTGGTCCAGTGGTAAGAAATGATTCTGTTCTGTGCTCAGGAATAACAATGTTTTTTTTTTTTTTTAACAAATTGTCTAATTATTACTTTGTTTGTAGAACTGCACAGAGCGCACCTTCCAGAAGGAAACTGTTATTAAGAGGTGAGTGTGTTATGTTATTTTCCTTCCTGTTGCACAAGTTTTTCACATTTTTTTTGTGTTGAACATTTTATGTTTTATGCAGACTATTGAAATAATTGATTTACTGCTGGCTTCAGTGTATCTAAAGAGCAATCTAATGAGAAAATATTTCAACAGTCCTGTTCTTTACACATTTATACATCATATTAACACAATATGTACCATTGTTTATTAGAATTATATAAACTCAAATATAAAAATAAGGCTTTTTTAAAGCAATTCTGGTCCACTTGGGCTACCTATTTATTTGTATTCTATAAACAATGGATATAAATTGTATATGTATATATCCTGCAGTAGTATGTTCACAAATAAAACGACCACTGATTCATTGCAGTCCAAAAGCCCGTTCACACCTAGTGTCTTGTATACATATATTACAGTGTATTGATTGACAGATGTACGTCTTCTCTTTCTAGGCCGTGCATTCTTATCATGGATTCCCTCAAACTTTCTCTTCATGAGCGGGTCTTTAAACTCTTACGGGAGTAAGTATGACACTTTGAATCCATCTGTCTGTAGCCACGTGTGTTTATAAATGGATGTAAGAGATAATGTGTATTTGTCCCTCAGGTACTTGCAGTCAGAATGGGAGGTCCGTCGTGGTTCATCAAGGGACTTTAGTCCTGATCAGATGCAAAGCTCACACTGCCAAGTTCCCCTTCAAGACAACAGCAGTGACTGCGGCCTCTACCTGCTGCAATACGTCGAGAGTTTTTTGAAGGTAAAAGCTTGACAGCATCTCTAGGGGCCTAGTCTGCCATGTTTTAATGTAATATTGGATCAGCCACGGCTTTAATTAAATCTTTATGTTTAGGTCAGTGGGATAGGCATGTACACAGTAATGGGAATTTCTGCTTCTGTTCTCAGGACCCTGTGGTGCACTTTGATCTCCCTTTACAACTACAACGTTGGTTTCCACGGCAGCAGGTGCGGAGGAAACGAGACGAAATCAGAGATCTGGTCCTTAACCTTTACCGACATCAAAACCTGGATAGTAACAGATAGACACATGAAACAGCTCTGCTGTTCAGTGCATCACATTCCTGTAGCCATTAATCATTGCTCATACTGAGCGACAGACATTTCAACGTGAACTGAAAATATTCCCTAGATGCTGTTATGATTTTCTGCATTAACTCAAACAAAACACCTGAACCTCTGACTGTGTGTGGATCCTGGGAGTCAACATGGAGGCATCAGTTAATTTCAAATAAACACCAGGGTTCAACAATCAGGGTCCCAGGGCAAATAAAACGCCATGTCACGGCGGCTGTCTTTTTAGAAGAAGAAGATGATGGCTGCTGTATGAGCTAAAGCAAAAGAGTCTTTCCGGTGTTGTGAAAGAAGGAATTTTTTTGGGTGGCAGTAGAGGATGTTGATGATTTTTTTTATAAAAGCATTTCTTTTGTATTTATTTTCTATGTAGCATCATAGAAAATGTACAAAGTATAACGTTAAGCCTCGTTTGTACAGCAAGTTGTAAACAGTTTTTGTTGAATTTACGTGCTTTGCCGACATTTGTTAGACTTTTGAAGTCATGTGACTTATTATTTCAGTTCGTCATGAGTTTTCTAATCAAAACTGTTCTTATTCTGAGGTCTTTGCATCAGTACAGCTTTACTCGATAAACACAAGCATATTGAACGTTTTCTACATTTCCATTCCAATTTAATTATAAAATAAACTTTGGGAACTGGAATCCCAACATTAAGCAGCAATTCCATCTTTTTCCCCTTTTTGGATACATGGAATAAAAAGAAATAAACTCAGCCACTCAGTGCCTCACTCAGTTATCCTGTTAGAAGACTCGACAGTCTCTACAAATCATAAGTAAACTAGGATCATTCATGCACCTGTCTTTGCAGCAAAGCTAATTGTTGTGTTCTACCATATCCGTGACACCATCTCTGTATAGCGATCCATCATGAACCCTAAAATCATATTGGGACACAGTGATGTTACCTGATGTCAACTTGCCTGCATAAATTGGCAGAATTAGTCAAAGTTGGGATGTCAGACTATCAATACAAGCCACTGTATATTGTTTGCATATAGCACATTCTAAATCATAATTCTGGCAGGTTCTCTGAAGTACATTGAAGTCTCTTTGGGATTACCATTTATTTGTCAAGATTTGAAACACTGAGCCTTTGAAAATTGATGGCTATAAACTACTAGCTTAATTATATAGATTAAGAATATTATGGTACAAAATGTGGGAGAAATGGTTCCCCATCATGCAGTCCAAATCATAGAAGGGTGTGTTGTGTTCACTCAAAGTACCTCAGCATCAACTAGGATTACTTATTAACATAAGAAATCTGAATCCTAATTCATTATTTTAATAAGAATGTGACTTCCAAAAAGTTCAGGGGTGTTACACTAGCATGTGTAACTGTGTGAACTCAAAGGTAAAACCGAATTAACACTTAAGAGACATTTTAGTCTGTCAGAGATCAGTCTTTATAGTTTTTCCCCTTTGGTTCAGATGTTTGTCTTTTAACACTTTATGACATGTTGGACGTGTTGGATAAATGTACATGGGCTAATTTTAAGATCTCTTTTGTTTCAATGGTATATTAAAACTAGTAGACCAAATTACAATTGTTATTCTGTTGTGTCTTGTTTTTATTTTCTTCTGAAATCACAAACCTAGTTGCATTGAACAAACCAAATATGTTTTCAGTGAGGTATTATATGACAAATACCAATTGGACGAACGGTTTGTAACTAAGACAGGGACTGAATGTCTGTGTTGTAACTCAGTTGATTTATTCCTTTTTATGTATGGATGTTTTCTTTGGCTCTTGTTTTTAACCTTTCTATTACTGTTAATCATTCTCTTATTAAACTTCTCTACAAAGGCTTGAAATGCCTGTACATTACAATGCCAATATAATCTGTTCAGAGGGTTACATGGTCGGCTTAGGTGTATTTACTGTCTTAGCCTGTCAGATCCCCTCACAGTCCGACTGTGAGTAATCTCCCTACCATTCTGTATGGCAGTATTCTGCAGCCATACCCCTTATACAACATCTACACCCAGTTGTAAATTTTTAGGCACACTTCTCTAAAAGAAATACTGCAGTTAATCATATACTGCATTAGTTTGAGCAAGGTGTACCTAATGAACTGGTGTGTATATTACAAAATGTTTATGGATAGCAAGCCCTTTTCACTGCATACAGTATTGTATATACTTAAGAGTATGAAATTGAAGTATTAGATGCAGCATCATTGAAATCTCTGATCTAGGAAAGCACACACTGCAAGTGAAAAGTGTCAGTAGAACCACTATCATCTAGGCCTACTTGGCTCCACTGCTAGTTGTCCATGATCTCATTGTACAGGATCAAGCTGACAGTTGAACATTGGTCAGCCAACTGCTATGGCCAGGTATTTGGCCAGATGGCTGCACCATTAAAAGCTATTTTTACCTTTTGAAGCATTTTAGATACCGACACAAGTATTTTATTTATACATTCTTACCCTTACATAGAAAGACTTATAAAATGATGTGTAACTGCACCTGTGCAATTTTGATTATTTTTTTCTATCTTGGGTTTAAAATGTCAGCTGTGTAAACACTGATTACACTATCTTGCAATGTCTGTCTATCAGTCCACCACTTTGATCCAGACGAAAATATCTCAACTATGGGATGGATTGCCATTTAATTTTATACAGATGATCCTGGTCACCAGAAGTTGTATTTAATGATTTTGGTGATCCTTTAATTTTTTTTTTACCTAGCACTCCATCAGGTCAACATATCAATTTTCCGTAATTTTGGTTTGGTTCTGTCCAAAACCTGTAAAATTAATTACATTTTACAGCCTTAATTGTACTGTGTATTAAGCGCTAAGTGCTAATGTTAGCATGCTTACAATGGTGAACATGGTATACATTATACCTGCTAAACACCAGTATTTTAATATTGTCATTGTGAGCTTGTTAATGCAATTGTGAGCTTACTTAACCTTACCTAAGTTTGTTAGCCCTTATGACTTGCTCTTTTCTTCGACTCGACTTAAAGATAGCTAGAGGCTGATTTCCCTTTTTAAAACGGGATAAACCCCATAAGATGTAGCGTTTGGGGTTAAAGGTCAACTCTAGAATAAGCCCACAACTCTCACGTCTGTCAATATATACTGTACATACATACTGAAAGGATTTCAATTGCTGCTCTTTAGCGCAACACCTCAGCTGCTAGACCAACCTGGCACATAATCACTGTATTTTTGGGTGATGTGGTGGGGGATTTCTAAAAAAAAATTATTTGTAAGGAGCTTCTTTCTATATTAGATCTGAGGTGATGCAGTTATTTAACTAGTCACATCTTTGATTTCTTCTGTCATGTAATCCTTTGCTTTTTTCATTTAGAGCAGCAGACACATGTCCGCCATTATGATCTCCAAACGCTGGATGTGTTAAATGCCACTTGCTTTATTGGGTAGCAGTTCAGGGGACTGTCCTTCAACTGGGGGACTAGGATTAAGTTTTCAGAACAATAACATCCCAATTCATCTCCCTGCAACAATCAGTAAACTATAATATACGCATGTTTTAGTGCATCGGTCTGCTTGATGTTGATTCTGTGGCCTTTATTACCTCCTCTCTGTCCACATATCTTCCACAGTAAGCATCCTCTCTTCCCAGTTTTGCTCCAGTAACTTCTTGGCGAGCTCTTCTAAAAGGCTTAGAGTAAACGGGATTAGAGAGCATTAAAAAATCCCCCTCTCTCCAAGAGCCATCTGCTTATCTACCTGAGCCAGGGCTGTCCTCTCAACACCGTGGGACACACCTTCCTTCAGCTAAGGAGGAAAGCAGAAAGCCAGCATGTCAAAGTGTCGTCAAATGATTTCTGTACGGGATTCTGTTCCTTTTTCCATGTCTGGAGACTTCTGAACTATGCAAACTTGTAAGAAGCTATTGAGAGGAAACACATATCTACTTGATCCTTTTCCAAGGCCACGGATTTAACCACAATCACGGATTTAACATGAGCATCATATCTCGGAGATGTGTTATCTACTGTGTTGTATTTAGTTTTGTGGTCATATTTTTTAACATAAGGGCAGGTATGTATTATACTTAACTTTAAAACTTTTTGTGTACTACTTCGCCAAAGAAGAGTTAAATATTAAATGTTAAATGTGTTTTTTGTTGTGCTACCCCAGATGCAACACTGGAGGGTTCCTCTATGGGTTACCTAAGCTTGCCATATAGTCAGCAGCCTGTGGTGTTTCCGCGGGTCATTCGTGTATCTGATGTCAAGGTATCTGATGAAGGCCATACAGTTAACTCTCGACGGAAACGGAACATCCTTTTCCAAAGTGGAGTCAAACTCTGTGCACAAGACACTGCCCAGCAAGTAGTTGCAAACCACCTAAACTACTTTCATCTCAGAGGTAAGATGTACAGTTGTGTTCAGAATAACAGCAGTTTGTTTAAAAAAAGTGATGCTCAAAAGCCTTAGAATAGCTTTTAATTCCATAACATCAAAGCATTGGGAACACTGCACATTCAATTTCAAATCAAAACATGACCAAAATTGATCAAGTTTGTGTTATACCTTTACAGAAAGTGAAGAAAAAGGAATATTAAGCTGCATGTTTCTTTAGAAACTCAAACATTTACTGTATAAACTGAAAAATGTCTCAAGGGTTTGCTTTACTTTGAATCACTGCACTAATATTTAGTTGCATAACCATGATTTCTGAGATCTGCTTCACATCTGTGTTGCATGGAGTCGACCAACTTCTGGCACCTGTGAGCAGGTGTGCCAGCCCAGGACGATTGAACTACATACCACAATTCCTTTGCATTACTGGGTTTTGCCTCAGAAACAGCAATTTTGATGTCACCCCACAAGTGTTCTATGGGATTGAGGTCCGGGGATTGGGCTGGCCACTCCATAACATCAATCTTGTTAATTTGGAACTAAGACTTTGCTTGCTTACTGGTGTGTTTTGGGTCATTGTCTTGTTGAAAGACCCATTTCAAAGGCATTTCCTCTTCAGCGTAAGGCAACATGACCTGTGCAAGTATGTTGATGTTTTGAAACTGATCCATGATCCCTGGTATGCGATAAATAGGCCCAACACCACAGTATGAGAAACATCCCCATTACATGATTTTTGCACCATCATGCTTTACTGTCTTCACAGTGTACTGTGGTTTGAATTCAGTGCATGGGGGACGTCGGATGTTGCGTCATTTCTCCTTTGGCCAGTCAATGTGTCCTTTGACACATTTCAGTGTTCAACTGTTTTTCAGCAATGGGACTTTGCTGGGCCTTCAAGCTGATAGCTTTGCTTGACATAGCCTTCTTCTGATCGTAACAGTACTCACAGGTAACTTTAAGTATTCTTTGATTTTCCTGAAGCTGATCATTGGTTGAGCCATTGCCATTTTGGCTAGTCGTCAATCCATTCCAATGGTAGTTGACCTTTTTCCCTACGTAGTTCAGGCTTTGGATGCCATTTCAAGGCATTTTAAATCATTTTGGCCGAGCAGCCTATAATTTTCTGCACGTCTTTATATGTTTTCCCTTCTCAATCAACTTTTTAATCAAAGTCTGCTGTTTCTCAGAGCAATGTCTGGAATGACCCATTTTGCTGAGTATTTCAGTGTGAAATCACTATAACCAGCATGCACAACATTTGCTTCCTTCCTTCCTTAAATATGGGCCATAATTGGCACCTGTTTCTTCACAGAATCAATCGCCTCACTAATTGAACACAACCCTGCTATTATTTTGAACATGCCCCTTTCAATTACAGATTCAATTACACACAATGAGCAGCATGCATGTCATGACTGTTGGGTCTGTTGGTTTTCTATGACTGAACACTTACTAGTAAATTATTTGCCATGTAGAAATATCACTTCTACCAAATATGATTCATTATAATAACAATAAATTGAATTTATATAGTGCTTTTCACAAACTCAAAGATTTATGAGGTTGTGATTTTAGACTGCTATTATTTTGAACACAACTGTAGATTCACAATAGATCACTGTATGCGGATGGATATTTACATTGTTGTCACTGGGTTAGATAAAGGGTGAGGAAACAACAAATGGCAGGAAGTGATGTTAGCAACAACATCTAACTTTTGGGATTTTGTGAGATTTTGTTCCCACTGACCATCCCCAAGTAATTAAGAGTCAAGCAGAAGAATGTGGGTAGACAGTTGTTGGGACACAAGTTGGAATTGAGCCTTACGAGATTTACTTTCAAACAGACTTTGGCCATTTTACAGGGTCAGTCTTATGCCCCAACCGAGTCAATTTATCAAATGATCAAATTCTGCATAGCTCCCTCTGGAATCACAAAAGTATATACAGTGGGGCTCGAAAATTTGGGCACCACAGGTAAATTTTTTATTAATGTGCATAAAGAAGCAAAGAAAAGATGGAAAAATCTCCAAAAGGCATCAAATGACAGATTAGACATTTGTATAATATGTCACAAAAAGTTAGATTTTATTTCCATAATTTACACTTTCAAAATAACAGACAACAAAAAAAAGGCGCCTGCAAAAGTTTGAGCACATTGCAGAGTTAATACCTTGTACTGCCCCCCTGGCAAGTATCACAGCTTGTAAAGAGTCAATCAATTCTTGTTTGAGTTATCTTCGCCCATTCTTCCTTATAAAAGTCTTCCAGTTTTTTTAGATTTCTGGGTTGTCTGTCACGCACTGCTCTTTTAAGGTCTATCCATAGATTTTCAATTATGTTGAGGTCAGGAGATTGTGAAGGCCATGGCAAAACCTTCAGTTTACGCCTCTTGATGTAATCCACTGTGGATTTTGTGTTTAGGATTATTATCCATTTGTAAAAGCCATCCTCTCTTTAACTTTTTTTTACATATGGCATCAAGTTAGCGTCCAAAATTTGGTAAAATTTTATTGAATCCATTTTTCCTTCTACTCTTGAAATGTTCCCTGTGCCACTGGCTGAAATACAACCCCAAAGCATGACTGATCCACCCCCATGCTTAACTTAAGAGGTTTTTTTCATTAAATTCTGTGCCCTTTCTTCTCCAAACGTACCTTTGCTCGTTACGGCCAAAAAGTTCTACTTTAACCTCATCAGTCTAGAGAACTTGTTTCCACAATGCATCAGGCTTGTCTGTGTTTGTTTGCAAACTTCAAACGCTAGTTGTTGTGGTGAGGAGGACGTAGAAGAAGTTTTCTTCTGATGACTCTTCCATGAAGACCATATTTGTACGAGTATCTCTTTATAGTGGAATGGTGTACCACAACTCCAGTGTCTGCCAGGTTTTTTTTCGACGGATCGTGCAGTCAAACGTGGGTTTTGACTTGCTTTTCTCACAATCCTGCGAGCTGTCCTGTCTGATATTTTTCTTGGTCTTCCAGATCTTGCTTTAACTTCCACTGTTCCTGATGCCATTTCTTAATTACATTCTGAACAGAGGTTCTATTTCGTATAGGCTTCGCCCTCTAAGGGCTACGCTATTGGGTTTATCCCTTCGCGCATGCGCAGTCGTGAAGATTTTCTTTTCCCGCCCTTGCGTCCAGCACGGGCCTCAACTACGTCCGCATTTACTGTATATGTACACAGCGGACCCGTTGTTCGTCTCCCACTTTTTCTTCAAACGTCGCAGTATGAAGACAAGCTCAAGACTCTCCAGCGGTGCTCGCATCTGCCCCTCCTGCCGGACCGGCTACATCCTGCCGCCGGACCTCCACCCCCGCTGCGAGACCTGCCTCGGCGCCGTTCACGCCGGCCAGGCTCTCACCCGCCACGCCTCCTGCCAGTTTTGTGCCCGCCTGTCATCTAAAGAGCTAAATCGACGGGCGGAAACTTTTCTGGTTTGTCAGGCTGGTGGCGACGGGGACGGCAGCTGGGCAGACAAACGGGAATCCGGCGACACCCTGGAACCACTGGCGGACGGCGTTTTCGATGAGCATGAGTCCCTGGCTCAGTTCTCTCGGACAACGCCTCCGTAACTGGTTTCCCCTCCCCCCTGGGAGGATCCCCTCTTCCCCTGGGAGGATTGGGCCTTGAGACGGCGATTGACGCTTTCCCACTGGAGCTCTCCCCGTCTCCCGAACGGCCAGGGCACCGCTTGCGGCCTTCCCTTTGCCTCAGTCGGCTCCAACCTCCACCGCTAAAGCTCTCTTCGCTGACCTGCCGGAGATCATCAGGAAGGCGGCGGAGCTGAGAGGCATAGCGCTCCCAGCGGAGCCGCCAGCCCCGCTCGCGGCCTTTTGAGCGGGATATTTACGCCCAGGAGCAGCCTTCTTCACGGGCACCACTCTGGCCGCGCTTGCGGAGCTTCAGCCTTTGTGGAGGAGGCTTTTTCACAGCCTGGGAAACTGAAGGCTCCCGTCTCTCGCTACGCCCGTTTACTCGGGTTCAAGGCGACACAGACGCGGATTTCCCTCGGTCCCTCCCCTGGAGGAGCCTGGCGTCAATTCTGCTCCCGAAAGCCACCTTTTCGGCCACCGGAAGCCCACGCCTCCCTCTCCCCAAGATCAAGTGTGCGCCCAAGTCACTGACCGGGCCCACCAATGTGCTGCCCAAGGGCTGGCGGCACAAAACAACATCGCCTTACTGGCCTCTGCCGTCTCCGCCATGGCCACAACCCCGGGCGCCCTTCCTCGGAGCTGGCCACGGAAATTGGCAAAGCCATGACCGCCATCCTCACCCTTACCACGGCGTCCACGGTGGCGCTGTCCAGGGTCATGGCTTGGCAGACTGTGGCCCAGCGAAACATCTGGCTCCACATGTCCCAGCTGCCTGCGGAAGTTAGACGCGAGCTTCTGTACGGCCCCATAGCTCCCGATGGACTACTTGGGCCCCGCCTACAGACTGCCACGTCTCATCTCCATCAAGCGGCGGAGGACGCGGAGCGGCTTCGAGGCTCGGCTCGTGGAAAACGGCTCCTTCACAACCCCGCCGTCGCCATGACAACCGCCACAAAAGGAAGCGCCCCACAGCACCTGCTGCGGCTGCGTCTTCCCAAGCTTCGGCTTCAGGACCCCCACCTGGTCCCCCTCCGCAGCGGCAACCGGCTCCACACGGCCGGCAAGCTACGCGGGCCGGAGACCCATGAGAGCGGCTCCCACCTGGTCCAATCCGCCTCCCGAGCCACCCTGCAAGCAGCAAAGACGGTGGCAATGACGGGACGCGGGATCGCCTGTCACTCCCCAGCTGAGGGTTGGAAACACAACGGCCCTTTAAGGGCCACACACTCACAACTAAAGAGCCGTTTCCCTCAGCCAAACAGCCGTTGTTTGCTCTAAACAGCGTGCTGTTATGACAGTCGTTCCCCACACAACACACCAGACCGCTGCTGCACGCGGCACCACTGCCTCCTCGCTATGCTGGCAGCGGGAATGATCCACCCACGGTGGACGACGCCGCTCAACCACCCCTTCCCCCACGGCGATGCCGGCGGGACAAGGGACACGTTAACCCAGTGTCCGCTCTCGCCCCACAAGGCGACGGCTGGCCACTGCCCTTTCGAAAAAGCCCTACCATGGGCTGGGCGACACAATCACTCGTCTCGCCCAGCGGCGGGATGGGCTCTGCGCTCCCTGCTTGCCATGTCGGTGAACAACACTCAGATATGTGCTCGCCCGCTATCAGAGCGCAGCGCGGCATGGGTCAGTTTGACACACATGGACTCATGGATGTCAAAACTGATAACACGGGGTTACACACTCCAGTTTGCCTCCCCCCCGCCTCCTTTCGCGGGCGTGTTGGAGACTACTGTATCATCCCTAGCAGAGTCAGACGCTATGACGTCGGAACCGGGCGGCCGACCTGATGTCGAGGGGAGGGCCCTCCCACAACGAGTGGAGATTGAATCCCACTATTGTTCAAACGCTATGGAACAGGTTCGGGGAAGCGGAGGTAGATCTGTTCGCTTCACGAGAGAACACACAGTGCACATTGTGGTTTTCCCTGAGCGCGGGACAACCTCTCCCTTGGCGTAGACGCCTTCTCCCACCAGCCCTGGCCCAAAACCCTCCTATATGCTTTTCCCCGGTTCCGCTGATACCTCGCCTCCTGGAGCGCATCCAGGAAGAGAACCTGTCGATTGTTCTGGTGGCACCAGAGCGCACGAGCGTCCTGGTTCCCGACCCTCGTTCAGTTGCTGGTGGCTTCCCCTGGCAGATTCCGTGGCAGGGAGACGCACTGTCGCAGCTGAACGGCGCAATCTGCCACCCCGGTGATAACCCAGAGGCTGTGGGGCTGGTTGCTGAACGGGAACGCTTACAGAGATTGGGCTTGCCCCTGCCGTGGTGCGCACCATCCAGGGCTCCAGAGCCCCTTCTACCATAGCATGTTACGCAGCACGCTGGTCAGCTTTCCAGCGCTGGTGCACAGAGAGGGACGCGGATCCCACATCGTGTCCCCTGCCTCTTGTGTTGACGTATCTCCAAACTCTGGTGGATAGCGATTTGGCTCCATCTACAGTCAAGGCTTACGCAGCAGCCATCTCGTCCTGCCACGAAGGCTATGGTGAGAGGACAGTTTTTGCGCATCCCTGGTGAAGCGTTTCCTAAAAGGGGTTAGGCGTCAAAAACCGTCTGTTCGACCCCTCACCCCCAATGGGACCTTGCTCTAGTGCTCCGGGCTCTGGGAAGCCCCCTTTGAGCCTCTGGCACAAGCTTCTCTCAGAATGCTGTCGCTAAAAACGGCACTTCTCCTTGCTCTGACGTCAGCAAAAGAGTGAGTGATTTGTGTGCACTGTCAATTTCCCCGTCATGCCTCTCCATTAGAGGGGACGGGGCGCAGCCACCTTACAGCCAAATCCCTCCTTCACACCGAAGATTCTAACTAGTTCTTTTCGGTCGAGGGTGTTTTCCCTCGCGGGTTTTTTCCCCCCGCCTCATGCCAACGATGCGGAGGAGGCTTCCCACCGGTTGTGTCCAGTGCGTGCTCTTTCTCAATACGTTTTACGCACGGCAAATATCAGGAAAACTCAGCAGCTGTTTGTGCATTATAGAGAACATTCCCAAGGATCAGCCCTCTCAAAACAGCGTCTGTCTAACTGGCTGTGCGAGGCTATTACTCAAGCTTATAGCATGGAAGGGCAGAGCCCCGCGACATCCGAGGGCACTCTACGAGGGCTCTGTCGGCGTCTGCGGCTCTTTTTAAAGGCATGGCAGTAGCCGACATCTGTGCGGCAGCCTCGTGGGCTTCCCGTGCCCTTTCATCCGTTTCTATCTGCGGGACATGTCTGAACCTTCCATGTCCAGTTCAGTTCTGTCCACAGTCAACGACACGTAATGCCGTGTTGGATGCGTGCAATAAAAAAAAAAAAAAAAGAAACTGTTCTACTGTCTCACCACTCTCATTCTGGAGTATTCTTGGTGAGACGCAGTTCTTAATCCCATACATGATCATAATCACGTTACATGCACGGAGATAATCATGTCACTCCGTCGCATGCACAACAGGGCTATTCACGCACAATTTTCCATTAATGATTAACTACTGCCATCATGTTGCGGGCCTTATGAACTTTTTCAGGCCACGCCATTGGCATGGCAGGCTTGATCAGAAGAATGACTGACTGAGCCTACATTGTTGTAGGGGAATGTGGTCTATGTTCGGCTTGTTGGCCCTGTGTCGCAGGTGGCATAGACTACATCAGCTTCGCCCTAACCCAATAGCGTAGCCCTTAGAGGGCGAAGCCTATACGAAATAGAACGATAGTTACATGGGTAACTCCAGATTCTATTAGTATAGGCGTAGCCCTCTAAGGTACGGGCCACCTGCTCCCAGAACATTAGTTGAAGAAAAAGCTGATGTTTTTGGGAGACGAACAACGGGTCCGCTGTGTACATATACAGTAAATGCGGACGTAGTTGAGGCCCGTGCTGGACGCAAGGGCGGGAAAAGAAAATCTTCACGACTGCGCATGCGCGAAGGGATAAACCCAATAGCGTAGCCCTTAGAGGGCTACGCCTATACTAATAGAATCTGGAGTTACCCATGTAACTATCGATATTGGCATCTGAAAACGCTTTGCTATCTTCTTACAGCCTTCTCCTGCTTTGTGAGCATCAACTATTTTCAGTTTCAGTTTTCTAGACAACTGCTTAGAAGAAGCCATGGTGCTGATTGTTGCGGCAAGGTTAGATAAGTCTGGGCATTTAAAACCTTGAGATTGACATCACCTCCATACAATGATTGAGAACAATCCATGACACGGTCAGGTCTCAGCTTTCCAAAGGGGGCGGTGCATGCTATAAATGCTGCAGGGTACCTAAACTTTTGCAGAAACCATTTTTTTGTTTTCTGTTATTTTTAAAGTGTAAATAATGGAAATAAAAAAATCTTTTTGTGACAGATTATACAAATGTCTAATCTTTTCCATAATTTCTTGGTTTCTTTATGCACATTAATACAAATTTTTACCTGGGGTGACCAAACTTTCGAGCCCCACTGTATGTGTGTGTGTGTGTGTGTGTGTGTGTGTGTATATATATATATATATATATATATATATATATATATATATATATATATATATATATATATATATAAGTACAGTATACTGTACTTACTTTTCATGTTTTAAGTTTTAAGTTTTAATTTTGCTTTAATAGTTAAGTACAATTACTTCCTGCTTATAATATAAAGATCTACAATTTTGAATGCATTAATAATGATTGTATTCCCCTCCTAATAAGCCAACAGAGTACTCTTTGTTGCAGAGAAGAAGAAGTGTCAACCTAACCAAAATAGTGGATGGATATGGAACAAGTTCTGCAAGCTTGTATTTCAAAGTGTCTTTCTCTGGTCCGTTTAGTGTGCCAGGAGACCATATGGGAGGCTTTCAAGATATTTTGGGACCGCCTCCCAGAGCAAGAAGAGTACCAAAGCTGGATGAGCCAATGCCAGGAGGGCACAGTCACAGCACAAGATATTGGCAGCTACTTTAGCCAATCAGAGGAGCATCAAGCTCTGGTTAAAAAGGTTAGTGGCTAACTAATTTTTTAATAAAAAAGTTTGTATGAGCTGTGCAGAATGTAATATTGTCTCTGCTTTGTTTTTATTTCTAGAGAATGTCACTGCCAGGTTTGAAAAGGTAAAAGAAACATTTTTTCTAACTCCCTTTTTAGTCATACATATATATTGATCTCATCATTAAGTCTGTGTTTTGTAAATGGGTCTGTTCTTCCCACTGTATCTGTAGTGAGCCCACCAGGTCCTGGCAACATATCTGCAGGTAAGGTTGTCAAGGCTCTTTAACCTTACCTGTTCATATTCCCACTCGTCATTTACTACACATGGCTTCAGATGTCTCATGTTCATTTGTGTTTGATTTGTTTCTTGTTTTGTTTTTGTTTTCTAGATTTTAATGTTGACAAATGTCATCTGTATATGTGCTTTCCCTCTTTCTTAGTTTTAAAGCTAACATTGACATTAGTTGGTCTTTTTTTAGTATTATTTCCAACAAATCAAATCAAACAAATCACAACAAAACCAACAATGAATTAATCGTGCTTACATGTGTCTCTGTGTAGCCACAGTCTGATATAGCTAATGACTTCATGTTATAGTCATTCATACCCTTAAATTGAGGCTACATATTCCTTCATCAATGCTGTTATGTCACCCACTGCAAAACTATAGATCTAGAGTAAAAAATAAAAATAATCGTAGGGTAATTCTTTGGATCTAACATGTATCTCTACCCGCAGTGTGCGTATTTATGCTTATTTCTATTATGTATAATGATTTCAGCAATGTTCTACAATCTTCTTATGTTTACAGCTCACCAACACCAACAGCCCCAGAAGCTGTTGAAGCTCCTGAGTTAGGTCAGTGTCACTGTAAGCTATAGTGCATCATGGTGTCTCTACTGTTAAAAATAAACATCCTGTCATATCTGTATCTGTCCACAAGCAATGTTGTTTTAGTTTCAGACTATTGTGTGTTTTCAAGTTCATATTCCTACGATATTTCTAGCTTTCTATGCAAGTTAGTGAATCTTTTGGTGTGTGTTTAGTGAGTGAGCTTGGCTATTAGGCCTAAGATTTAGAGTATTTGGGGTGTGTGTTGTCTAATCCATAGCGCCCTCAGGAATCACATCACCCACTGAAAGATTAACCTCACATTCACTTGAAATAAACCAACAGTCCCTTTTTTTTGCACACATGAACTACCACCACCCAGAAGACAAAGAAAAAGGAGAGGTAGAGGATGCAGCCACTATTGTCCCAGAGGTGGAGGAGAGTCCGGTAAGTGTACGAACAGATTTTTTACTGATTCATAATGTTTTACTAATGTGCATACTTAATTTGTATATTACTGTATCTATTTCTCATGGTACAGCTGGACAATGACATTGCCATGCAGCCTCCCACTCCCGCTCTGCTGGAGCAGGTGGTGGAACTGAGCATCCTCTTGACCGGAGAGACGTTCACCGACGACCTCTACGATCCAGCCAGCCTTCAGCACCAAACACTCAGCAGACAGCTTATTGAAAAGGTTTGTATCTGGCTCTGTAATCTTCTGTCTTTCTCTCTTTATGACTCCCCTTAGTGCTACTGTATCTTGGCTCCAGACTGGACTCATAATATCACCTGGTTTATGGTCTGATGGATGCATTGTTAGTTTTAATAACCCACACTTTAACAACAGCAGTAGTTAAACCCAAACTGTTAGACATATCAATATTCTGAAAATACAGTGTTATGACTTGTCTTGGGATATGTTAAAGTTTTGCACATGCACACATATGCACAGGTACTCTACCTTTCGAAGCAACAGCAGTGGATTTTCAGGAACTTAGAAAGTTCTGTAAATTTGTTGGTGCTTTTCCCTGACCTATATTTTTTTCTTGGTGGAGATCTGTTATACACATAAAATCCCACACACTGCGAAAAACACATACTCATGTGCCATGAACAGATTATAAGTGTGAGTGGACCGGAGGATAGGGTAGTAAATAAATGTGGAGAAGGAGGTATTTGAGGACAAGCCAGGAGACAAAAGGCCCAGGAGGCCTTTTATGTGTCCTCTTTCTCTGTCAGATTAAATAAACTAGGTCAGTGTATATATGAATTGTTTTTTTCATAGGGAATAGAAGCAAGGCCTTATAGACCAATAAAAAAATTTGACCACAGTGCAGTAGTCTCCTGTGGATAATGATCTGGGCCCCACCACAAAAGACTCCAGCCCTTTTAGCTGCTCTGAACAGAATTAGCCCTTTTGGAACAATGAATCTGATTTATTTTTCCAAGCAAGTTCATTGTAACCCCCTATCAAAGTAAGAAACCTCTAGGGGTTTGTTTATGAGGCTTGGATCATTTTTGTACTTGCAGATAGAGGACGCTCTGGAGGGGCTTCCTGGATTTAAGAGTGTGTCTGTGCTGGACTTCAGGTCAGTCTCTCTAGTTTAATCCTCCTGAACAAAAGAACGTTCCTCACAATATGACCAAAATGACCTCAACTTGTAACATTAACTGCATTTCTCTCTCCTTATTTTATGTAGGCCACAGAAGGACACCAAGGGGTGAGTCATCAGTACCTGTGGTAGTTTGACCTTGAATATTCTTGTATTTAAGCCCACAGATCCCTATCAACCATTCGCTAGCTAGATCTGTGAGAGTGTGTTTGGCGTCACTTTTATCTCCCACTGTATTTACCTGTGAGCGTGGGCATGTGTTAAGGTCTGTCAGTAGTTGCTTGTGTTAATGCGCTTAGTGTGGTCACTCACATGTTAACTGGGATCAGGATGGGTCCAACCAAGTAAGCAGGTGCTCTTCTATAGAGAAGATTATCAGGGCTTTACGAATTCACCAATCAGCCTCTAGTAGAGGGATGTAAAAGAAGAAGGTTAGAGTGAAAGGTGTGTGTGTGTGTGTGTGTGTGTGTGTGTGTCTCTCTCTCTCTCTCAGGGAGCAACCGTAAAAATGTAGTTGGTGGGTGTGACTGTTTTTCTTGCTATTGTACTACCAGTAGTGAAAAAAGTATTCAGATCCTTGACTTGAGTATAAGTAGCAGTGTGAAAATACTCTATAACAAGTAAAACTCTTGAAATAAAACTTGGACATTTTGGGAAATACACTTCTCATCGCTGTACGGTGAATGTAAGGCTGCAGCTGGTTATCTTAGTTTAGCATAAAGACTGGAAACGGGGAATCAGCGAGCCTGATTCTGTCCTCCTTTATAGCCGTTCAATGTTGTAGCTGGTCAAGGTGGAGCCAATTTGACCAACTTTATGTATTATGGGCTTTTTTGTTTTGGCACTTTTTTGTCAAAAACAACAGAACAGCAACATCATGGCCAGGCATCACGACATCCACAGTATCCAGAAAGCAAACATATTGTATTATAGACTATGGGCAGGGGGTCTTTATATAGCACTTTATAGTTTGCATAATGTTTCATGATTGTCAAAGCAGACATTAAAAGGAATTTACACCGGGCAGTTTAACCTTAACAATTTGTCATATTTCATAATTAAGTACATTGCTTAGTTACAATCCACCCCTGTATTCTACAATTAAAATAAGAAATTTTATTGTCCTGCTCTTTTTGTTAACCATACTTTATAGTCAACTACATGGCCATAATTGTGCAAACATATTTAAACTGAAAAAAAAAAATTATACCTTTCCACAGTGTTAATCCTGCATGTTGTTGCTAACTGCAGATCACAGGGTGCAGCAGGAGCAGAGTTCTGTCTGACTGCCTTTGTGTATGTGTGAAGCTAAAGAGGGAAAAAATTGGATCTCCTTCTACATGCGGCCGAGTACGGGCCGACACGTGCTAAGCTGTCCGCCAGAAACCCAACAAAGTAGGTCAGAGTGGAGGACTCCCAGCAGTCAAATGAAGGATGATATATTGGATTTTTCCAAGGTCTGGAATCTCTTGTGCGGTTTCCATGTTTATTATCATGATATTGATCATTCTGCTGACTCGACCGTTTTAGGGCCTATACAGTTGAGCTCCTGCATTCCAAGCAGGAGTAAATCACTCAAGTCATCAGTCGTCTGTGATCGCTTAACAACTCTTTAACAGGTTTGACATTAAGTCACACTAATGCCTGAGTGATTTTCATCCTCTTAGACAATATTTTATACTTTTCTATTGTAAAGGTTTCTATAATATAAATGTTAAGTAGTGTTTGTTAATTGAAATTTCCCCTTGTGGGATTAATAAAGTATACATTATTACTATTATTATTATTATTATTATTATTTAGGTGCATTTTAGGTGCTAGTTTATTGATTTCCTCACCACGTTTGGGTTAGAAAAATGAAAAAAAACCAAACCCTCTCCTCTCACTTGACAACTATTAAGGTGCCCTTAGGCAAGGCACTCAACTCTTTTATTGCTCTTGTGTACCTGCACAGTGGCTACAAGCGAAAGACGCATATAGAAAAAGAGTAATCAATTCTGATGTGATAAAAACAAATTAGAGCAGGGGACTATGCCTGAATATCACAATATTAATAGGAATTGACATTAAAAGTTTACTCTTTACCTTGGAAACAGACAAAACAATCTCACTGCAAGGCCCTTAGTAGCTTGTGGGAAAGACAAGACATATCTTTTGAACTTATTTATTTCCATATGTGTTTGCACAATTATGTACCCACAGTAAATGAAAATATGTTTCTGAAAATAATGGATATCTTGATTACCTTGATATACAGTATATGCAGAATATCAGCAAAATAACGTAAATAATTAAATAATGATGTTTTAACGCAATAAACTGTTTCATTATTTAATTGCTTTACATCAAATAAAACTGTTCCCACATATAAAAAAACCTTAAAACCATATTTAGTTTAGATACAATTTGCTTGAGATTATAAATTTGGGCAGCAGAAAACCAATAATAATAATTTGTAAACCAATAACACAATATAATTACACTCAGTGGCCACTTTTTTTAGGTAAACTTGTAAAATCGAAACAGCTCTTCCATAAATTCTACCAAACTACAAAGATAATAATGTTCCATTTTTGTTATTCATGTTTTGCCCATTCCATTTACAAAAGTAATTATAAACATATTTGCGTATAATGCAGTCCAGTAGAAAACCAACTGTAACATATAGTTATTAATTAACCCCTCTCTAACAGTGTCAACAAGAAATAACATAATCTTCTTAAATGTAGAATTTGTGGAAGATGTTGTATTGCATTGCATTAGATACTATACAGTGTACCTAATTAAGAGGCACTAAATGTATGATAATATTGAAATATCGCCTAGCCCTGTTCAGTATGTGGGCTGGATGTAACTACTACATGTCTACACTACTGTCTTCAGGCTGGATGGTGTGGTGGTGAACTTTGCTGTCACAGTGGTGGTGGACGGAACAGGCGTGAGTACTGAGCAACTGGACTACCTGACCTTGCAGTCAAACCGGGTGGAGAACTCATACCGTGAGCTCGTGGAGCTCCCTACGGTGGTCTACACCATCAGCGAGGTCAAAAACGTCATCACTGTAGCCTTGCATAACAACGAGCTAGAGAATGGTGAGACGATGGCCAGTGCATGATGGCTTATATTCCCTGCACTGTAACAGAACACACACATGCCACCATTATAGCTTATTTAATTGACATGGCAGCGAAGTCGCTGGGAACACATTGGCAGCGGTAGTGCACACAGTGCAGGGCAAACCTCCAAATGTCATTTCAAATAGAGACACATTAGACCCAGCACTGATATTACAACATACGCTACACCACTTGAGAAAACATTCCAGGGTTTTAATAGTCTCATCTGTTTCTTATTTGTCTGCTCTTTCTGTCAAAGAGGACAGAGACATATGTATAAGAACTTTCAGCTCAAAAGTGGGCCATTTTTAATGAACAAAAAACAGAGTCATCAGTTATAGAAACTGTATTTATTCAGTGCGACACCTAAATCCCTGTCATTAAGTGGTCTGCAAAAGAGAGTTGAGCAAAACAAGATTTTTGAAATCTGAGTCCTCAGGTTTCTTTTGCTTTAGTTTAGTCCTTTATTTTGGATTTACACTTAGTGGATCTTACAGTTACAGTACTTTACCAGACTCATGATGGACAGTATATTAACAAAAAAGAAAAAGAAATTGATGCAGCAGAAGTGTGTAAAACACACACTCAAATGTTCACGTAGGGGAGATATGAAGCAATGCATATGTTAGATTTGGCCAGGATCCTTCCTTAGAAATGTGAAGAAAGTGAATGATGTGCTAATGTCTATAGCATCTCTTTATCCTGTATGGTTTTCCCTGCTCATGTTTTGGAGACAATGCTTGTCATTAGTTTACCGTGTTAGTGTTAGTGAGCTCCCCTGGAGATGCATGCCATCTGATGCTTACGTTAATTATAAGCTTGGACATGTGACATGATGCCTAAACGTACTCATATGGCTGACATATGTGGCTGGGGAACTTAAAGGCACAGCTTGGCTTTGTTTTTACTGTTTTGATGGTGTTATAGTAATAGCCTTGGCCCGACAGTCGGTGATTGAGCACTGATTTGCAGATATTTAACCCTGAAGGTAATGCTGTCAAAATGAAGGCTGTCAGTGTTGAAATGGTATCAGTTAAAAGGGATTCTGCAGACTCCTGCAGGCATGATTATTTTAGCTATCTTGCACATTTGCATTTTGTGTGTCAGTTTGTATTAATATTTGTTTCCCCTGCTGGTTGCAAAGTGTCTGAGGTCCCTGAGTCTGTCAACGCTGCAGACGGAGCCGCGGTGAGTTAACAAGTTACTTCCACTTCTATCATGACAACAATCTCTCTCTCGGCTATCCAGCTGTTTTGAGCTCCACAAAGCTCACTCACTGAAGCTCACTTTTGTTTAATGAAGATTGATGGTTGTAGTATGACTAATGTTGCAATAACCTGTAACTGGCTTATGATGTTGTCCAGAACCACACCAATGCAGGTAGGGGATGAGCTCACCAGCAAGGATGAAGTGAGGCTTTGAGGATTAGTTTGGCTCTTCCTATAATAATCCACTGCTATTCTGGGGCAAAAGCTACAGTCCACCACAGCGAGTAAAGAGGTGAAACAGCACATATGAGTTTGTTCAGAGTAAAGTAATACCAGCTTAATTCTGTCTTCATTTGTGCCGTCTTGTGGTGGACTGTGCGCTTTGATGGTAATTAGAGTTTGGGTTTCACTAAATGTGTCTGGTGGTTCACTTTATAGCACAGCTTGCTAAGGGATTCATTTGACTTATAATATGAGTTGGGAGAGTTTGGCAAACTTCTCATCAGTAATTGATTCACAGGCAAGAGTGCAGAGCTACTGTGACACTGAAGCACGTCTGTACCCTGGTTTGGATTTGTTTTTTTCAAACGTTCTTTGAGTTGATATTAAGAATACGTAGCCTGAAGTGTGCTACCACAATAATTTGTTAATTAAATTTCCATGTATATGATTCATTAATAAACTCAAAGTAACAAGAGGTTGCACCCAAGGTTCACCTCTATCACCACTTTTGTTCATGCTAGCTATTGGACAGGGCAGTGACCCTCCGGTTTCAAACCCAACTCCCTACGGACTAAGCTACTGCCATATTATAATTGCAATAAAACATTTATAAAAAAAAAAGAAATCTGGTGCATCGCTACAGTATGCAACAAGCAAAATACAATGTTTTAGGATACCAGATTGCCTTTAAGGTTTTTACTGGAAGCAACTGTGAAACTGTAAATACTGTAGCTATAAGAAACTAAATATCAAAGTGGAAGATCAACATTAATGGAAGGTACAACATGGTAATTAAGCAAGTAAACATACATGTAAAGTCCACAAGAGTAAAACTAAAAAGAATGAAATACATTGACCAACAGTTATTCAACAGTCATTAAGAATGTTGCATTAGCAACACATTAGCCTCAGACAGCTAGTAGCTTGTAGAGGCTAGCTTGGTTAGTAGTAAGCGGATCATAGAAAAACTAACGTCTACTAAATCAACAATTTCAAAACAGCAGTAATGAAAAAGAGTCCTTACAAATAATGCTCCAGGAGAGTAGATAAAAGATGCTTACGGTATTAGTATTTATTTGGTCACAGATTTGACAAAATGGTGGATAAAATGTCAGTTAGCCAGAGTGCACTTCTTCTTGTTAATAGACATATTTCTTTACTGTGGGCATTCTTTGCAAAAGTTTACATCTACAGAACTAATTTCAAACAAATTTAGCAGTGCACTGTGACATCACTGCTGGGTGTGGCTACACTTCTGACAAAGTAAACTGGAAAACTGCTTTTTAGGCTGTTATTAAACTATTCCTTAAATGATGAAATAATACAAAAAAAAGTCATATGTTTAAATTCTATTTTTTCTTTTTTTAACATTTAATTTGAGACACAAGCAGTGTACATCCTACAAATAAATGATGTCCAACTGACAGAGCAGCAGCAGGAGCTCTGATTGGCCTGACCTGTAACCACAAAACAGCTGGCCAATCAAGGCTGCTGTTGCATGTCACACTCTATTATCTAAACCTTTTGGCATACTCTAAAGCCTGTTTGTCATGCAGATTAATGCTGTTGATGAGCTACCAGAGGTCCCGATCCTAAAAGAGACAACCAAGGATGTCAACAAAGATGACGTCCTGCTTGTGCCCCCAGAAACCAACACAGTGACGAACACAGAAAATGACGTTGTTGTTCTGGACGAGAGTGCAGTTGCGTCTTCTGTCCTGACCACTAAATCACCTGAAGCTAGTGGTGAGTGTTATGTACCTCTACCTTTCCTGTTATTTTTTTCCCTTTTTGTGATACTTGCAGTCTTGCACTTCCTACTGCTTTATGTTTGCACTAAAATTGCTTCTCAGAAAATGGACGGATGATTTTCTGTACCTCTCAAATCTCACTATGTCAATCTTGATTTAAATGTTTTGTCTGGTTTGCCTCTGGACTCTGGAAAAAGATTTCTTTAAAAAAGACTAGCAGAGATTGAGTTGAGTTTCTTCTCGTCTTTGTTTTTCCAGTCATTGAGGAGGAGGGTCTGCTACTATGGAACACTGTGCCGACTCCTGTTGTAAAAAAAAACCCACCAGCGGAGCTCCCAGCTGAGCCTCCCTCACCTGAGCTGCCAAAGGGAGTCACACTGCCTGAACCACCGGTGGAGGTCGAGGCCTCTGGTTTAGACACAGAATACCTGGAGGTATTGCTCCAACCATCTATATCCACAGAAGAAGAAAAAGAAGTATCTTTTGCGGAGACAGGCTTTGAAGATGGGCTGATAACAGAAGACGTCAACATAAATGCAGGTGCCATCTCTGAAGCTGAAAAAGAGCAAGTTGAGGTTGCGGCAGTGGGAGAAGAACCTACTACTTCAACTCTGGAAGAGGAGCATCTGGATGAGGTAGTTGTGAATGAGACAGAGATTCCAGAGGGGCTTGAGTTCTCTACAATTGCAACTGAGACCATAGAAAAAGAAGGCCCGCCTGCCCTAGCCTCACCTACTGCGGCTGTAGATGTAGCGAGTAAAGAATCAAATCTGGAGACAGGAGAAACCGATCTGCTTCCTGTTGGGGAAGACTTGGTGGAGGGCACAGAAAATGAGTTCACAGATGTTCCATCTGCAGATGAGGGCATAGAAGAGGAGTTCACCAATGTTCCATCTGCAGTTGACGAAGTTAACCCCGAACAGCCTGTGGAAGACACAGACATTAATGGTTTTGAAGCGGGTGGCATAGAGGAAGCAACAGAGAGCGAGGGACAAGCTCCACCTGTAGAGGAAGAGGGCCCAGTAGCTCCAGAGATCTCAACAGGAGATCTTACAGATGATCTTACAGATGATGAGATCTTACTGGTCAACATGGGGCCTGCCCAACCAACTGCCCTGTCTCCAGAGAGGGAGTCGCCTTTTACCCGTATCTCTGATGTTGCTCAGACTGATATCATCATCCCTTCACTTGTTGAGGTGAAACAAAAAAATTGATTTAAAAAACGTGACAAAGTATCACGAAATACACATCTTGCTTTTCCTTTTAATGTTTAAACTTTTAGTTTTTTGTGTAAGGACACCTAAACTTGAATGATACTGCAGCCAAAGTGCATATTTTTCCATTTTCAAATGAGAATAAAACTTTGTTTGTACAAAGCTGTGGAAAGATCATCTAAGCTTTAGATAAATAAACGTACCCCAGTTAGAAATAGAAAGTCTCTTCTTTTTTACCCCCCAGATCCAGACCTCTACCGAAGGATTGGATGATGCCACCATTGGCGATCAGGACTATGATGTAATCCATTATGGTTATGGTTTGATTAACCACACAGAGGAGGGCAGCACTAGCTTTCCGTTTGGTGTGGCACACGGCACAGACCAAGTCAATATCGCCATGCCTGTGAACCCTGGACGAGCACTGATGGTGTTCTTCAGCTTGAGGGTGACCAACATGATCTTCTCAGATGATCTCTTTAACAAAAGCTCCCCAGAATACAAAGCTTTGGAGCAACGTTTCATAGAGCTGGTAAACCTATTACATTTATTTTTCTTGTGAGTATCATTAGTCCCACTGTTGTGTTGTAACATCAAACTGTTCCTTTTTCAATCTTTTCCCAGCTCGTGCCTTACCTGCAGTCCAATCTGAGTAACTTTGAGAACCTGGAGATCCTGAACTTTAGGAATGGCAGCATTGTGGTAAACAGTCGGATGAAATTTGGCAAACCTGTGCCACAAACTGTCACCAACACTGTCTATCTGATCCTGGAGGACTTCTGTAACACAGCCTACCAGACCATGAACTTGGCCATTGATAAGTACTCACTGGATGTCGAGTCAGGTAGGTTCTCACTGATATACACTGTAGTACTTTTATGAGTGCTTTGATCAAGATAACTGTGATAGCATTGGTTGTTTAAAATTGTTTATCAGATGTTTCTTATAGGAAATATTGCTTCTTCGCTTTCTTGCAGTGAGTTAGCTTAGAGGATCGATGCCACTCTCATGTCTATGCAGTAAATATGTAGCTGAAGCCAGCAGACGGTTATCTTAGCTTAGCATAAAAACTGGAAACAGGAGGAAACAGCTATCCTAGCTCAACAATATCCACTGACCAGAACCTGTAAAGTTCTAGAGGAATTTACTGTACTGGGTCAAGAAATAGTCCCGTGCATAACTCCCTGTAAAACCGCAATTTCTTTATGTACGAAAATATAAAATGGTAATTAGTGATCTATAGAGGTGGTAATTGGCTGATTTTGTCACCTTTTATCAAGGGTCAGGCTAGCTTTTCCATCTGTTTCCAATCTGTTGGTTCTGCTAATTTAAGCTAACCAGCTCCTGGCTCCAGCTTCATATTGAAAGTGCAGATATATTCATAAGAGTGGCTTCAATTTTCTCATCTAACTTTCAGCAGGAAAGTTTTCCCAAAATGTTGAACTATTCCCATAATGGGTGTCATCCTTCACTGAGACAGTATTGAAAAATGTGCTTGAGTGTAAAAAGGCCTGGGAAAGCAGATGTTGAATCCTTGACACTTTTTGATCTCAAGAGATGGTCACGGTCACTGCACAGCCGGGTTGAGATAATCAGGGCTTCCCTGAACAGCAGCCAAGTTGACACGTATCATTAACTGCACTTTGACCTACCGATAACTTTAGGCAGCTCTGCTTTTACACATTGTGTTTATTATATTGCACTATACTTACATTTTGAAAATGTGGTTCTATTATAGAACCAGCGTGTCATTTTCTGTTATTTTTTTGTATAAAAAGCCTGTGGTATCAAACTCCAGGCTTCTGTTTATGAGAACATCAGTCAGCTTGTAATCGGCCGTTCGTAATATCAGTCATTCATGCTTGTGTTAAGATCATGACTGAACTGTCATAATCTGTCTGAGTCATAGCTACCACACAATGCTGGATCCCAGCATGCATCAGGGTGGCATTAAAAAGGGAGGAAGAATGAGCTGTATGTCTATTTTTTTTTTTTTTTATATTGACAATATTGTGTATTTTGAAAGGCAGTTACTTTGTTGAGGTAAGTTTGTTAATTTTGTATTTTATTTTTGGTGTTATTTAAAAGAATATTTCAATATTTTGGGGTGTATGCTCATTTGCTTACTTGCAGAGTTGGATAAAAGATCGATGACACTTATGTCTGAGAGCTACTTGATACAGTTTATCTATATATATATATATATATATATATATATATATATATATATATATATATATATATATATATATAGATAGAAAAAGTCACACTCCTATTACTTTCATTTCCAGGTGACAAGGCCGACCCCTGTAAGTTCCAGGCGTGTAACGAGTATGCAGAGTGTAAAGTGAACAAGTGGTCGGGGGAGGCGGAGTGTGTCTGTAATGCTGGCTACTTTAGCGTGGACAGCCTGCCCTGTCAGAGTATCTGTGAGCTGCAGTCTGACTTTTGCCTTAATGACGGCAAGTGTGACATCATCCCCGGCCAGGGAGCCATCTGCAGGTGGGTGTGGATTAGGGGAAATGATCTGCGTGTGTGCAGGGAAAGAGTGTCTGAGTTTGCAGGTTTACAAGGCCAGTGCTTCATCACAGCAACAGCTTTTTAACAGTTCATGCAGAAGGCCTGATTCTTATCTTCTAGTTGGCCGGATATTGTGTGGAGAAGATATATCCAGTGCACTCCAAACACTTGTTTTATTTGGCTCCTCATTCTTAGGATGTAAAAATGGATACTAGCCTAAAGAATTATAATGATATCATAACCAACTACATCTTAGTTGACTACAAATAGCAATTAAAGGTCTTCAAACATTTATATTGTCTAGCCAAATCAAGAGTTTGAGTCAACACTTAGCTTCTTAATTTAATTCTGCCCTGTGGCACTAAATGTACTGTAGATAAATGAAAACAATGAGGCGCACTTAGTAAGATTTATGTAAAATTGTCATCCATTTTTTAGCTCCAGGATGCATATTATAACATTTTGTTTGTTGAAATATTGTTCATTACATTGTTTCATTTGTTTTATTACGTAAAAAAAAAAATCAAAGGCTTACTTACAATTCTGGGGTGTGTGTGTGTGTGTGTGTGTGTGTGTGTGTGTGTGTGTGTGTGTGTGTGTCTAGGCATGTTTGTGTATGTGTCTCCGTGTCCAAACGCACATTTGCATGAGTCAATATGCGTAATAACATGACGTCATTGAAGTGCCAATCATTCAAATCTGTGACTGAAACAACTCTGTTGAAACTGTTGTATGTGGTGCACTTTAAAATGAATAGGACGATGTGTATCAAGATGAGTGCCAACCTTTGTTTCACATCCTCTACCACACCATAAAACATGCAGGCAGCTCCAGATGCTGCTGGATTGTTGTTTACTTCACACTGTCCAACCAAAAGTACTATTGCTCCATGGAGACAGGGAACAAAACATTTGAAGGGTTATTTTATTTCATAACAAGGCATTAATGATTTAATGTCACATACAGATAATTATACATACATTATAATTGTTTTTATTAATTATGTCAAAACAAAATACATGAATTGAGGATTTAGTCATTCATTTTTACATTCTTTGATCATTCAACATAGAATTAAAAACAGAAGAACAGTGATGGGTATGTCTTTGTTCTGGAATCAGTCTTTTTTTTTTTTAGTCAAAAATAGAACTAACAAATGTTCGTTCGTCACCTCAGGTGTCGCGTTGGGGAGAACTGGTGGTACAGAGGAGAGCACTGTGAGGAGTATGTATCTGAGCCGCTGGTGGTTGGCATAGCAATTGCCTCTGTAGCTGGATTCCTATTGGTGGCCTCCGGTGTCATTTTCTTCCTTGCCAGGACATTACGGGATCAGTATGACAAGGATGAGTCAGAGGACCCCCTACGGTGAGGAAAGCACTCCATATGGCCAAACCTTTCAACAGCCATCCACGAGTTAGATCTAGCATTTAATCCATGCCATTCTCAGATTGTCTCTTAATATTTTTCGGATTTAGATTTACATGTTTAGTTATCAGTGAGTGACACAGTAGTGAATAAAAAAGAACATAATTGTATCCTTTACAAACAAGTCCCTTCTTTTAACTTCTTAAACTCTGGACAACCTACTTACTGTATGTTGTGTAGCCAAGCTTAGTTTAAACCTACAGAGCTACTGTGTTTTAACTTTTAGTGTAGATCTAAGATGTTTCCAAAGATAACAAATATGTCAGGCTGAATTTACAGTCTGTGCACAAAAACAATGCACAAGAGACTAAGAATATTTCTGTTAAATGTAAAGATCCATCCATATGAAGTTGTATCCAAAAAACAAACTGGGTTTGAATAGATGTTAAGTTATAGAACAAACAGAAATAGAATATGTATGTGATCCTGACTCTGACATACATAATAATACTGAATATATCCTATATACATATAAGCTACACCACATTGCTTAGTCAAATGAACAGTATATGATGAATTAACCAGTCAGAATTTTTCATTTTTTTTTAATCAGCAAGTCTACCATCTATCTGTGTGTCGGTGTTTGGTGTTTTTTGCCCTCAACATCTCCTTCCAGGCAGCGCAGCAATAGTTATGTTTAAGGTTAAGGTTAGAGTTAGCTGCCTGGAAGGCAACATTGGAGGCAAAAAAGCCTACTTGTCTCTGTGTGTGACACTGTTCCCAGAGCAGCCAGTGGATATTAGAAACACTGTGCCAGTTAACTGATCAAGTATGGTGCTGATCTATTTCCAAAAAGCCTTTAACACTAACACAATAGGCCTGGAAACTAAAAGGACTTATCCAAGGTTAATAAAGGTTAATCACAGCTAAAGTCTTATTCACCGCACCTCAGTTATCTTTTCTGGCTTCCCAGATGATGCATGGCTGATTTTTTTTATTTTGTGCTGCTCTGCAGGCGAGCAGAGAGTATACCGTCTCTGGAGAGGGCAACCAAGTACAACCCCATGTATGAGAGTGAGGCCACTACAGGCTACAGCCACTACTACCGTCGCTATCCTGAAGCTCCTGTATACAGCAGTGCCAGCGCTGAGGCCTCCACTGACTTCAGCAGTGAGGAGATACGACACATCTATGAGAACAGTGAACTGACCAAGGAGGTGTGTGTGTGTGTGTGTGTGTGTTGATTTAAGAGATATCTTATCCCCATGATGATACTTTGTTTACTATCATCCAGTGAAATTTTGTCCAGCAGTCATGCTAAGTTGCTGCAGCATAAATACTGGTTAGTTTTACGGCTGTACTGTGTGATCGGGGAAATATAAAATAGGTAATCACAGGAAAACAGTAAGAAATACATAGATATTTTACTTAAGTAAAAATAGTAATACCATAGTGAAGAAATACTGCATTCAAAACTTTGCTTAAGTAAAAGTAAAAAATGCAGAATGGTTCATCTCAGAATCATATATTATATAATTGGAAAAACACAAGACAGCATTTTAACATCTATACATTCTGAAATCCATTTTGGAAAAGCCCAGTTTTTGGGGGTGAAAAACAAATATTTTAGTTTGGACACACTTAAACCAGCCGATTTTATATACACGACATTCCACGTCCGGGATTGCTCTGGTGCCGCTCATTTAGGCCAGATGTCCGTTACCTTGAGCTATCTTTGTCTTGGCATTTTAAACTTTGGCTATGGTTAACTGCTCCTCACATCTCTGTAAGGTAAATCGAGACATCTAGCTAGACTATCTGTCGAATCAGAGTTTTTGTGGCACAACCAAAACAACCTTTAAACTTACACGTCCACCAAAGCAAGTTCCTTCTCACGGCTATTTTTGCAGAGGCGCCGTTGCTCTGTACGGCACTTATAGCCACCCAAGCCGATTGTGATTGGTTTAAAGAAATGCCAATAAACCAGAGCAAGTTTTTCTCCCATCACAGAGTGCTGTGTGGACTCACCAGACCCTCCTCCGCAACGCCGTGGAGGAAGGTCTGGCAATGCAAGACTAGAACCAGCCTGATACACGTACTCTGGGTGCCTTTCGTTTCACACACAAAAATCCATACTGTTGTACAGAATTTCAGGTGGCTGTGCCTTGTCGTTAAATAGGAAAGTCATTGGTAAGTTTAAAATGTCACGTTTTGACTGAGCCACATCCTGTTCAGTTTACTGTTTATCTGCCTCTGATGTAATGTTCCCTCTCTGACTGATACCATGTGTTTCTGTAGGAAATCCAAGACAGGATACGCATTATTGAGCTCTACGCAAAGGACCGGCAGTTTGCAGACTTTGTACGGCATCATCAAACGTTAGTGCCTCTCTTGTTTTTCTCTTTCATACTGCAATGAGATAAACACATGGACCGAACAAACCAGGGTACGAGGAAAAAGGGAAGTGAATTTGAGATACAGGAGTCTAGTCAAGATTGTGCTGAAAAAAGGATTAGTTTGTTAGTTGAGAGCTGGAGGACGACGTAGAGTTTAGGCTATGCCAAGCCAGTGTGGAAACAGATTTATCATTCTTAAATCTCCACCAATCAGGCCTGGAGCTGATACAATGAGACAGAAACCATTTGGAGACACAGACATTCCTTCGTCTGCCAGCAGTCTGGCAGTAGCAGTGTGTCTGTGTGTAAAGTGGTTGTTTTTAAGTCGTACCTGGCTGTATACCACTGCTCTGTGTGCCATGTAGAGATGCTTCACGCCATATATACCTGAGTTAAGTTGTGACTACTTGTTTCTGCAGTAAATAAGGTAACCAATTTACCTAAAAAGATGACATCTAATGTTTTTATGTGTTTGTATGTGCTGTAGTGTTGTGGATACCCGCAGAGAGAGCTCCTCTACACACACATGAAACTCTCCTGTGAACAACAAGGTATTTAGTTTTTTCATTTAAAGACTGTGTAGGAGGTTCTTAATTTTAAGTCCTCTCAAGATCTGTGTCAAAAATATCAGCTGACCAACAGTTTTTTGGGATGAAAAGACAAACATACTTTAAGGGTACTACCGTTTTTTCAACATGGACCCTATTTTCTAATGTTTAAGCGACTGATCAATCTTTGAAATTGGTCCAGTATAAGGCAAGATCGCTGCAGTCAGCAGTGGCAAGACAAGCAACAGTGCAATAGGGCATTTGTCCAGCTTGTATTGACGTTCTCAAAAGTGCTGGTTTTGCCATTGACAGGCTCAGATTAATATTCTAAGTGTCTGACATTTTGGAAGGGATTTCTAAGGAGGTCGACCTTTCTGTTAAAGAGTAAGATCCTTTTTTTAAACATAAAAACATCCACAGAATTACATTTGGTAAAACCACCAGACTCCATGTAAATAAAGTCATTTTAGCATTGTAAAATACACTTCATTCAAAGTTGACAGAAACAAAATAAAACTATGAGACTTAGCATCACAACTTTTCCAACGTGATGGTTGGAAAAGTCTCCAACCATTTCCAACCAACACAACTCTAGTTTTGGTTATATATACACAATAAAAGTATGTTTTTTAATGGAGTCTGGTAGCTTTAGCTTTAACAGAAAGGTCTTAAAGAGGTTTTAAAAAGGCCTATTTCTGTAGGGATCTTTGTCAGACGCTTAGAATGACAATCTGAGCCATGAAGTGACTTTTAGTGGACCAAATTGACAATGCACATTTGCCCCATAAAGTTACATTGCAGCCTGGTCTTTGGCGGCTGGTTATAGCGTTCAGGGTTAATAATGGACCAATTTTAAAGATTGTTGTTCCTATCAGTCACTTACACACAAAAACATGATTAGGGTCCAGATTGAAAACAAAATGAAATTACCCTTCAATGTGGAAGTATGTATAATAAAATTAGAGGAAGTTAATAGGACCTCTCAATTTACAGTACATACACAGTTGTGTTCAAAATAATAGCATTGATATTTCTACATGGCAAATAATTTACTAGTAAGTGTTGTAGAGTTATAGAAAACCAACAGACCCAACAGTCATGACATGCATGCTGCTCATTGTGTGTAATTGAATCTGTAATTGAAAGGGGTATGTTCAAAATAATAGCAGTGTTGTGTTCAATTAGTGAGGTGATTGATTCTGTGAAGAAACAGGTATCAATTATGGCCCATATTAAAGGAAGGAAGGAAGCAAATGTTGTGCATGCTGGTTATAGTGCATTTCACACTGAAATACTCAGCAAATTGGGTCGTTCCAGACATTGCTCTGAGGAACTTTGATTAAAAAGTTGATTGGAGAGGGGAAACATATAAAGAAGTACATACAATTATAGGCTGCTCAGCCATAATGATTTCAAATGCCTTGAAATGGCATCCAAAGCCTGAACGACATGGGAAAAAACAGTCAACTACCATTCGAATGGATCAAAGAATAGCCAACATGACAAAAGCTCAACCAATGATCAGCTCCAGGAAGTTACCTGTGAGTATTGTTAAAATCAGAAGAAGGCTATGTGAAGCAAAGCTATCAGCTAGAAGCCCCCCGCAAAGTCCCATTGCTGAAAAAAGACATTCAATTCAATTTCAAATCAATTTTGTTTACAGTATCAATTCATAACAAGAGTTCTCTCGAGACACTTTACAGATAGAGTAGGTCTAGACCACACTAGACCACATCATTTACAAGGCCCCAACAGTTTCAGTAGTTGCCTCCAGAGCAAGCAATAGTGCGAAAGTGGTGAGGAAAAACTCCCTTTTAGGAAGAAACCTCAGACAGACCCAGGCTCTTGGTAGGCGTTGTCTGACTGGCCGGTTGGGGTTGAAATGAAGAGTGGCAATAACAGTCACAGTAAAAGATAATGGAACAGTGACTTAAAAAAAAAAGAAGTACTGAATAGGGTGAAATTTGCCAAAGGACACATTGACTGTCCAAAGGAGAAAAGGCGCAACATTTTGTGGACAGATGAGAGCAAAATTATTATTTTTTGGGTTTATGAGCCGCAGACACTTTGTCCGACGTCCCCCATGCACCGAATTCAAGCCACAGTACACCGTGAATACAGTAAAGCATGGTGGTGCAAAAATCATGTTATGGGGATGTTTTTCATACTGGTGTGCTGGGCCTATTTATCGCATACCAGGGATCATGGATCAGTTTCAATACATCACAGTACATGTTTGAGTTTGTAAAGAAAAATGCAAATACTGCTATTTTTTTTAAACAGCCTAATATGCTTTTTTCTTCACTTACTGTGAAGGTAAAACACAAACTTGATCAATTTTGGTCATGTTTTGATTTGGAATTGACTGTGCAGTGTTCCCAATGCATTGAAATTATGGAATTAAAAGCTATTCTAAGTACTTTGAGCATTATTCACTGCTAGTATTCTGAACGCAACTGTGTGTGTGTGTATATATATACTGTATATACTGTATATAACCAAGGGTCCTACAAGCAATACAATGGGAAATACTCATTGATTGAACAGATGATTTAGAAATGTAGTGTAGACTGTATATTGATATGTAATGCTTACAAAAAGGTGGACCTTGGATACTGACACACCTTTTTCCTGCTGAACAGAAACATGCCTCTATGTTAAGTGAAGCTCCCTGTCAAGACTGCACTTCCTTCATTATGACACTCAGAACACTGCTCTTTATTTCTGGACCAACGACCCCTCTCCGTCTGCGCATGTCTCTGAAGTGTTGATTGTTCTTCCTCCTTCCTTTGTGCCTTCTCTTGACTGGGTGAGCTGGTTGTAACATCAAGTGTTTACGGCTCATCTACTTGGACGTCTCCCTTTTGGGGAAAACTGGACTGCATCCTATTACTTGAAATGTTCATCACATTACTGTCACAAAGTAGTCCTTTTCTTTAGTGGAATAATTGGTTTTGTCATTTCATATCTGTCCATTCTTAAAGGGAAGAACTAAAATCTGTGACTATGTATATATAGTGTTACCGTTAGGATGTTTGCTAGTTAAGATATAATACTTTTTGTCTTTACAAAGCTCAAATTTACTCTTTAGGTTTTCTCAGAGAGGTGCAGAGGCCACTGCTCCAGCTGCTTTAGTCAATGGTGCTATCTTGATTTAAAATGTAGTGGTCTACAATGACACATTTTTAAAATTTAAAAGGGACACCAATGGATCAACTCTGTATACAATACTGTACATTAAAGAAATAGTTCAACCATTTTTGTAAATGCGTATGCATATAACCTTTCTAAGACGTTTATGAGAAGATCCATTGAACTCTCAAATTTGACCGTTGAATATAAAGGTACAGCCAGCAACCGTTAGCTTAGCTTAACACAAAAGCTGGAAACGGGGGAGAAACAGCTAGCCTGCTCTGCCTAAAGGGAACAAAATCTACCCATGTAAGTAGGTATTTATTAAACAAACTAGATATGACATGTCAATAAGCGTTAGAGATAATGGTAGGCAGATTTAGCTATACACACAGAAAGTGGAATCAATCTTTCCATCTGAATCTGCCAGAAAGCAAAGCAAACGTATCTCCCAAAATGTAAAACTATTACGTTAAGGTGGCCAAACGTAATGCTTGTGTATTATTACAGTAAATCAATTTAAAAGCAGCCTTTTACCATCTGAACGTTAATCCAGCTATTTTTCTCATGGTCATTTTTCTGTCCCTTTAACAGCTCCATGAATCAGAAGCTTCGGTGTGTATATTTGTAAATGTACAGCATGGTAGACATGAGAAAGTGAAACAGTGGTGATGGGAGAAAGGCAGAGAGCGTGAACCATTTATAGCCCTGGGATTGAGAAATAAGTGAAAACACATCTCAGTGGAAAAATGTTCTGGGGCAAGCAGGCCAGGGATTTGATCAAATGGTCTGCTTTTAGATGGTATATGTAATGTGCCTAAAAGTACAGGTAAACCAGGGAAACCAAGCTGATAAACAACATTTTCTTTGGAAAGACAACCTACAGCTGCATCTCCTGCTGAAGAAACCTCAAGGCTACCAGCAATTTAAAAAAAAAAAAGAAAAAAAGAAAAAGAAAAGATCTACCCTGTAACTACTTATTTGGCCATGATCTTGCTCCTCAATCTGAAACCTTCTGACAGACTAATTTCAGTGTTTTTTTTTTTTTTTTTGGTGTTCTCATATGTTTCTCTCTGGACTTCTTGTGCTTGATCCCTCTTGTCTCCTGAGTGGACCCCCACAGCTGCAACTGATTATATTCTGTAGGTTTTTGCTTGTTGTTGTCCAGTGTGACGTCCAAATCAGACATGTAGATCATGTCCTAGCGTCTTGTTTACATTACATGCTTCCCGTCCTCTGCGCGTATTTTAGAGGTCTACACAAGCGACAAACATCGGTAAAGCAGACCATTCTAACAGTCTCATGCCTTTTTCAGTCTGCATATTCAATTGTATTTTTATATGGATGCTTTTTTTTTGTCTGCATACAGTCTTTGTCAACATCCTCCATCTGGCACCTGGACAAACGGCCAATCATCCCATACAGTTGTCGGATGTAAATCATGTGTGTCTCAAATGTTTAAATATATGAACATTTTCTTTTTATACTGATACCTGTTTCAACATTTTAACAGTGTTATCATACCTTGCAGCGGTGTAAATTACTAATAACAAATTGTAACGTACTAAATAAAGTGTTTTATATAAAATGCAGACTCTGTTCTGGTGGTAGAATTTAACTTATTACATTTACTTAACCATTGTTCTTGATGATTTCCATTATATGGAACGTTTTACTTCTACCTAGCTATAGGTACTGTTCACATTTAAGATTTCAGTTAGAAAACGTACAATAAACCTTTGAATAAGATGTTTTGTTATCAAGTAAAAGGTGACCCAACAGTAGCTCTGCCTTCACAACCAACAACAAATTGCTGCTTACATAAAAAATGGATCTTAAACAATAATTTTATACATACATTTAATACAATGCCTTATGTGGCTATTCCACAAGAAAAATAACTTTTACTCTTGTTACTTTGAGAATATTTGGCTGATAATATTTCTTCACTTTAATTAAAGAAATTGTTTGACATTTTGGGAAATATATATTTGTTCGCTTTTTTTCCGGAGAGTGAGATAAGGATATGACTTGATATCACACCAGCAGCCAGTTAACTTATTTTAGCATAAAGATACAGAGGCAAATTGATAGGCTGGCTATGTTGAAAGACAGCAAAGTCCATCCACCACCATCTCTAAAGGAAGGGGTTGTAACATCTTGTCATTGTCAAAACAACAAACAGTGGGAGGAGACTTGCTCTTTCTCTTAGAGTCACTGATATATTGGCTTTATCCACTATGCTGTTTGTCCTCTCCCAGATAATCTGTAAAAAATATTAGGTATATATTAAAGGCCCGTTTGTGGCCATGAGAGTTTCTAAAAGAGTGTATTCAGTAATCAACCTGTGTCACACACTTTATACACATATACCATACTGTAATTTCACGCCTATGCAGAAGTAAAGGACATTGTGTAAACATGGCATTGTTCTGGTGAAACAATACGAGGATGAACATTGTGTTATTGTACAGCATGTAAAAAATTGGATGCAGCTGCGGTTTCTTTTGTTGTGTTGTAGCATGACGATTGTTCCAGAGGTTTGGCTTATATTTTGTGTGGTTTGGTGATGTCAGCGGGTGTGTTGGTGGCCAGTAATGGCGTCATATAATTTAATTTAACATTCGAAAATCTAAAGCACCATGGTGACAGAGCAGGAGGGTGTGTTTGCTTTAAATGGCTCCGTTTGGATGTTTCACCTGCGTAAAGTTTTCACTGCAGTTCATGGCAGAGGGTTTAAGTGAGGGAAAAAAACCATTACTGCATGCTGACGGACTGAAATTTAATGTTTTCATGCTTGAGGATTATTTTGGTCGAAGAGTGAGGAACAGATGAAAAGTCCCATTGGTGGAGGATGGTCCTGACTGGGTGAAATTATGTTTGACTGTGTGAGGAAAATGCTTCAGACTTCTACTCAAGGTGCTGCCAAGTTTCCGGGGTTGTAATTTATGATAACGCAAGCGTGTGGAACCAATTTCTGGAAAAAACCTTGTGTTCAGTTGATATTTGCGTTTCTCTCTTATTGTTTGGGCATCCCACAGATCTCAGCACTGTTTCAGCCATAATAATAATGAAAAAAATATATATATATATATATATATATATATATATATGCAACTAACAATTATTTTAGGTTTATTATAAATTAATTTATTAATCTGCATGTGTTCACAACATCAGCCTCAGCTGACAGGAAGTGAGGATCTGTGGTTTTTTAGATGTCAGAACCTGTGCATCCACAAGAGGGCCATGCATCTGTTTGTCTGCACTCAGATGACAGCTGCATCAATCTCAACTTGATAAAAGTCTGCTTTTTTATTTAGATTTGATCAAAAGAACCAAGTTACATTTCATTTGCATGACTCAAATGTGTGTGTGTGTGTGTGTGTGTGTGAGAGAGAGACAGAAAGTTAGAGCTTATGTCGAAGTCTAGAAATCTGTGTAGTTTGGATAGCCTCCAAGTGTGATTAGAGATGAATTGACATTTGACACTAAGTAATCACCACTTCATCATAAATAAATTACCGGATTTGGTAAGTAAACATGTCCTCAAGCATCTACCTCAACAACAACAACATCATGTAATTATATTGATAAACCTGCAGAGGTGTTATGTGATATCTCAATAAGTCTGCAGCTCATTCCCCTGTTTCTGTGCAGACTCTTGTTAAGTGTCTTATAAAAGTCTGCTGATTTATGAGGAGATAAATGACAGAGCTAGTGGGAAGGCCCTCACAATTTGGCTGCGAAACCAGATAACTAACAACAGTATTTGTGTACCTGTGCAACATGAAACCGAGTTTGGGAAGCTGGTACCTCTGAATGTAACCCTACTTACAAGTACCAAACGGCAGCTGTTTAAATGGGTTTGTCTAGAAGCACACCAGCTTTAATAGATAAGAAGTTTTATTGCAAGAAGAAGAGAAGTTATGGCACATGGCAGGTCATCTTTGACTTTCCAAAGAGTGATATGATCATTTTATAACCATTTTCATCTCTTTGGAATAGCATATTCTCCTCTTTCTCCTTCACACCAGCCCCTCCTCTCATCATTTCCTTTTATTTCTCATTTCTCATTTCTCAACAATGTATTTTCTTTCTAAGCCAATGTGAACCCATTAATATCTCTTGTATGTGTTTTTTTTTTTTTTTATGTGGGTGTGTATCAGAAAAGGAGAGCGAATCAGATCGAGGGAGAAAGAATCAGACAAGGCACGTTGCTGGATTACTGCTCTGTTTTCAGCCCACGTGCCTCACTAGCAATGTAGTGCATGTAAAGGGTGACCAGAAGTTCACTGGCTGATAGGAGTGTGCAAGTCATCATTTTCTTTTTCCAAGTCCAACGGGCCGGATAGTCTTTCCCACAGGCCCAAAACTGCCCATTATTAAACACTCAGCATTTATCACAAGACGTTTTCCTGATGTGCCTATTTACACATCTGCTGGATGTGTAAATAGGCAAGTGTCTGTTACCTTGTTTGCTTTATCTTTTACAGAACTATATTACTTTGGTAAAAATCTAAATTACCTGTTTTTGCAAAGATTGTTTCTTTAAAAAGAATGAAAAATGTAAATCCTTGTCATTAATCAGGTAAAAACAGCTCCAGCTGAAATCACATTTCATCCTTTTTGCAGTCAAACATAATGTCTTTCACCCTGTCTTTTTTTTTGTTTTATAAAAGGATTTTTTTTAAAAACCTTTTTAGAGTGCAATTCTTGTAAGTTTTATTAATACTGGCCTGACAAATCATAGGGTATAGATGAGCTAAAACCAATTTCAAAGTAGAGTTTGCACTTCCTATTGTGCATTATATAATGCATAGGAGTAGGCGCATCCAATGCAGACCTCTGGAGATACATTGAGCGTAATGGTGTTGATTTCAGCTTGCCCTTGCATCACCCTATTTTTCTGCCTGCTTCTACTTTTCATCCCGAAATCCCCACTAGAAGCATCATTTTAGTGTTTTGGCAATTAAAAGGTGATGTATTGCAGTTTGTGATCGTTAAATTCCTTTCTCTTGCTTGGCGGTCACTGCCAAGGGCTTCTCTATCTGTCACTCTAAGGCCTGGTGGTTTGTGATGTAACCTCTCTAAGGGTGATTTATACCACACAGATGTTCTGGGATGAGCAGTTATCCTGTTGGGAAGTATTTTATGTCTGTGTGTCTGTGTGTGAGATGAGTGTGATGCCATTAGCATGCGATACAGAGCTGTCCAAGGTAGACTGCAGGGGAAACACTTAAAGGAGAAATCTGGCCAATTTGAACCTTAATCTTGATCGCTCCGATCTCTGAGTACTGTCGATTGGGAAAAAAAACGAATTTCTGTAGCTAATGGCTGAAATCTGGCTTCATCCCGGGATAGCCGGTGCTAGCATGCAGCTAGCAGGTTGCACTCTGCTCCGCGGGGACAGGACTGAGGACCTTGGTAAGAGCAGAGGAGGGGGACTCTGTATGTACGTGCATGAAAACTGGTGTAATAACGGGACAATTATAGATATTTCGTGACGGCTGTGTTTTGATTATCGTATTATTGGATATAGTTTTCTCTTAAATCTAATTGTAATTTATCAAATTAATTGAGCTGGACACCAAACTCCACATACCTCCTACAACTGCAGTCGGACCCCTGATTGATCGGAAATCACTGCTATATCAGACTGTACTCATCCAGCAGCGATGTTTCTAATATTTATTACCCTGCAGGAATTATTTTGTCCTTTATCAAATTGATTGATATAATACATTTCCATGCGTGAAGAGTGAAACTAAAAGTCAAAAACAGGTCTTACTGTCATCTCTCTTCAATCAGGGTTAGATTCAGACCAGGTTCTTTGGCAGCAACACTAACCAGTTGGCTATTTATCAGCAAGTATCAGTTGGAAGTTTGGCACCAGTTATCTTTCTGATTTGGTGTTGTGTTGTACAAACACTTGACCTACAGTATAATATACCGAGACAGTTGATGCGATGAAGCATTTGTCTCCATTGCCCCCCATTGAAATGCAAAATGAACATTAGTTTTCTTTTCCAATTATGCTCCGTTGCTATTTTATGGGCATAATGGAGCATTCACTGCTTGCCATTATTTATAACTGCACTGGAACTGCTAAATCAAGAGTGTGAATAACATGATCTCAGCTGTCTTGTTCCAGACCTTCTGTCAGCCGAGACCTCAGCAGGGTGGGAACAAACAGTTCATCACAGAGAATGAATGTTGCAGGGAAACCTCTCCTGACCCGTCAACACTTCAGCTTATAGCGAGGGACAGGAATATCTTTTCTGGATTGGAAAAATGTTGCTCACATATCCACTGAGCTCACAAACTGATGTAACTTACATTAGCTTGTTTTAACCACAGTGTTACGTAAAATAAAAGACTTCTTAGTCCCTAATGATAACTACATGCTCTCCGTTCATGAGCTATGAAGATATAGTGTTGGTTTTATGAGATCATCTGGCGATCTTTGTTGTTTTGGTTGCATAACTGCCTGCTCCATGCTGAGTGTTAATAAAGAAAGACAAGACAATATCCTGGTCAAATTTAGATCAAAATTATAAACGTCCCAACTTATTTTCTTTGGTCGGCTTTCTGTGAAGAATAACAACTATCAATCATTTCTGAATGTACTCTCACTGTGACAACACAGTGACTAAGATGGGAAATGATTAAAGTCAAGGCTGCTGTTCGCCACATTGACCCAAATGTTGGGCTGGTGACTTCGCCAGCTTGTGCAAAACCATAAAGAGCTGAAGTCATAATCTCATGTCCGGGATAGCCTCTGTTCCACTAGCTTCTGTAACATATTGCAATCTCTCATTGATCTTTTCATTGGACTGTCTGAAAAAATTAAGTGTGTTCCTGGGGTTTACGTTCCATATTCCATGCAAGACAAATCAGCATCCGCTACAGCACTTAAACCTTTGTGAATCTATCAAAATTAAACGATTACTTTGTGAGCATACAAAAAACTGCACTTCCCATGAAAATGTACAAACCAGACAGTGCAGTTACCTACATAATCATGGTTTCATCCATATCTGTAAAAGTCACCAATGCTCTTAAAGTCACCAACATCTTGGCTGTAATCTCCTCTGTCTAAAACCTTGCTCATAAACTTGCCTCTTTTGTTGAGCTGTGACATTTAACCTACAGTGGTCCGGTGGCGCAAATGGTGTTTGTTAACAGAAATACTGCAAAAAAACAAAAACATATTGGATTCTTTTTAAGCATCATTAAAAGCATGGCATACTTTTCCAAAGATGATTTTTTTAGTTATTTCCTTACAAATGTCAATGGGATTTTGAATGTTATTTCTGGAACAGAACCAGTCTCTATATCACTTTATCACCCTATATTTTAATTAGTCCCCAACCCTGCCCTCAAATAATGTCAAAGTTGGTGTTTGTGATTGGCCACAGTTTATCATTGTACATTTTTAACCAAGTGGGTCTCTTGACTTGCTGGCAGGAGCAACAAGGCAGTAATTGGACAAGACAGACACTGTGTGGAAAAGGAAAACAGTCTGAGACAGTGTGCAGGTGTAGAAACCAGAGGAGACCATAAGCCCCTCTGAGGCCCTCTGCTCATGTAGAGCGAGTAGGAGCAGCTGGAGAGTCTAATTTAAGTCTGTGAACAGAAGACAGTAGCAGAACCATCAGACTATTCATCATCATCAAGAAGTTGAGCCAAACACAAACCCTTTGAGATGATACTTTTGTGGTCAGAGCCTCCGTAATTAGCTTTTACTCAACTTTCTGAAAATATTCACAGCATTTGGTGGTAATTTGGTGAATGGCAGTAGGTAAACTATGTATTTTAAAGCAGCACTACATAAAAGAGTAAATACAAACCAGTCCACACATGAATGAACATTTCCCTTTCCTGCAGTGTAATATATCTGCCATTACAGTACTGTACTACAACAGGCAGTCTCTGGTGGATGATACATGTTTGATATCAGTTTACTGTTTATTAAAAAAAAAAAGGAAGAATACTAGAAGATTGAGGGAATTTCCTACCTTACAATCAGCCACAGGTTTCTGGTAAGTTCACCACACTATGATAGTTAACTTGTGGAGACCACAAGCGTGGACAACATGATCCATCATAGTGAAAATGAAGTCCAATTTGTTAAGCCACAATACTGCAGCTTGAATATATTTTTGTGAAGTCATGCTAAACTGAGTAGTAAAGGCAAACAATAACAGAAAAAGGATAACTTGAGTTTTGTTTTGCATTTAAGATATTGTCCTCGATTAGACTTTCAAGGAAAGTTTTCCATAATATTCCTAGCTTGCAACTGTAGTACCATGCATCAATGTAACTTTGGTAAACAATGAAGCCAGTCTGTGATCGCTTTGTAGCGTGCTGAAATGAATGCACAGCAGTGGGGGGGGGCTGAAGGCAGCAAGTCTATCTAAAAACCTGGATGTAATGTTCCTCCAGGATAATTAGCTGTGTCACAACTGCTCAACCAGCTTTGTTGAGCCGTTTATCTAACAACTACAGAAATGTAAGGTTGGACAACCAGCATGATGTGCTATTTTTGATTAACATATATGCCACAGATTAATAATTGACTTATAGGAGAAAAAGATGGGAATTCCCATTTTGAAGCAGACTAAAAGACTGCGTAATGTGGAGCAGGCAATTCAGTTCTGTCCGTCACATCATGCTCCTCTCTCTTCCTCTTGGGACAAGCTGCTCTTCTGGGACCGTCCATAAAACACTTTCAAAGATCACATGAAAACGACAAGCACAGGTTACTGCAACGATGCTTGGTCACAGTTTTTACTTGATGATTTTCATTTTAATCTTTCTTGGCAAACACCACCCAAAATTTCCTGGAGTAAAATGTTGTGGCATCTCTTACTTTATTTATGCTCACGGGCAGATTATTTTAAGGTGTTTGAAACTGACACACATCCAAGTTAACTCAATCTGTTAATGATATATAACTATGTCAAAGGTGTGAGGAATGGAATCTGATTACCCCATTTATTTTTTGTGAAGTATCATTTCAATTACTATATCAATTTTTAACTATAAAGCTTTACAAAACATGTAGACACCACAAAGGATATCCCGAACATACACAAACAGTCTTTACACAGATTCCTTAGATATTTTTTCTTCGATGACTGTGTGGGAAATTTGACAGTGCAAAAATAAACTTGTCAATGCTCATTGGTGTACAAACTAGGCCATGATGACATTGTTTCTAACTGACCTCAACCTCTTTTGACATTTATTTTTGCATATCTGACATAAATAAAAGAACTAGGCTTTTTTTTGCCTGTTTTGCCAAGATTTAAATAAGAACATTTACCACTCTTATATCTCCCTTCATCATACACTATACACTTTGGGTTTTGTAGGTATTAAACAAACGTGATATAAAATGTAATGCCTGAGCTTCGGAAGTGCTGTTAGGTGGATTTTGTTGCCTTTGGACAGAGGCTAGCTGTTTTTCTCTGTTTCAAGTCTTTATATTCACAATAGAGACATGAGTGGTATCGACCTTCTTAACAAACTCTCCATAAAAAATTGAATATGCGTATTCTCCAAACTGTCAAAAAAGGGCGACATTTAGACTTCCATCTGATCAATAGCAATAATCTCTCCAACAGGGTGACAAAGTATTTGATGTCTCTTGGGGTGCAGATGGCGGCTGAAGAAAGAATCCCGAGAACTGATTTTGCACGACTGTTTTTGTTTTAGTCACTTGGTTTGTTTTGCTTGGCCCTTCTATTGAGATTGTTCTCATCATATCTGTCGTCCACAGCGATAAAGTTTTAGACACAAGGTGCTGTGAGGAGGAAATTGTGGCTTACCGACCGATCAAAGGCAAAAATTATATTCTGGGCCTGAAGAGGAGAGGATGGTTTAAATCATGTGCGATTACAGTACTTCTTTTAAAGAATGTCTTGATCCATGTGGCTTTTTCCTCTTCTCAGATCTCATGTTTTGTTTTCACTCTGTCTAAACTGATTCCCCTCATACTCTGCCTCGTACTCTTGTCTTAACCTCTCCATCTACTTTATTTTCTTTTCTAGCTTTAGAAATCTTAAAAGATATTGTAGCCTGGCACATTCCCAACACATTTCCAATTGGATGGATGACAAAACATTGCTGACACAACCTGATAACTTAGAGGACAGATCTGGCTTGGCCTTGAGCAATTAAAGGCATGTTTCTGAACTATTCTTAACCTCTGACGATTACTCGATTTCAATTAATCTTTGTGTGTTAAGAGTTTAATGGAAATGAGGAATAATGTGATCACTTCTAATCTGTGAATCTTGAAACAGTGTCATTTGTCTTGAACAGTTCAGATGAGCTGACCATAAAGGCACATCATGTTAGGAATAGTCCTTTTTGGCCGATTTTGGACATTGTTTTTGGAAATAAGGTAACAAAATCCACCTACGGAAGTGTAGAAATGACATTTGTGCTTTTACTGGGAATTATGTGTCAGACTTTCTTGGCGGGGTGCAGTGACTTCCTGGTTTGCCAGGAAACCACCAGAGACTACAGCACATAAAGAAATAACTGCACATACCCCCTTGTAAAATGTACAATGTGTCGTTTTTACACTTTTTTGTATAGATTAAACAAACAAGATAGAAAGTGTATATTCGTTTCAATGTAAATGGATTGTTTTAATATAGCACTTTTCTAGTCTCAATGACTACTCAAAGTTCTTTTTACACAGTACAGCAACCATTCACATACATTCATCTGCCGTACAAGGTGCCACCAGATAAACACACATTTACACTCCGATGCACAGCATCAGGAGCTACTCGGGGCTTCAGCGTCTTGCCCAAGGATTGAACCACTAACCTTCCAATTTGTAGGTGACCACACTACCACTAATCCACAGCATTAAAGGTTTTGGTAGGCAGATTTTGTTACTTTTTAAATAGTCTGACCCAATGAATGTATATCGCTGGGCTCATGCCTGACATCAGGCTCACTACCTCTGCTATCAGGGCTTAAGACTACTCTATTGCTGACACAGTGCTGTAGCTAGGCCTGGCAATGTGAGAAAGGACCCAGGCTAGCAGTTTCCCTGTTTCCAGGCCTTATGTTAAGCTATGCTAACTGGCCGCTGGCTGTAGCTTAATATCTAACGTACAGATATGGGAGTTCAATCTTTTCAACTAATCTGGGTTAAAAGACTCAATCATAGAAGAAATACATTGATAATTGATAATTATATGGGGTGGTGTACAGTGAAATTATATGCACTTGGAATGAGCTGTGTGGTGCAAAAACATGATTTTTTTTAAGCACAGCTACACTCATTTTAAATTAATTATTGGGTGCAACAGCACTTTCATGAAGCATCCGTCTCAGGGATTGAGGTTTTGATAGATCAGAGGGTTCTCTGTTCTCTTCAGGAAGCGATGGCCAACTGCTGAACATAGCTATGCTGATATTTCTTGTTTTCCAGCCAATAGTAAGAGTTGTTTCTGACAGGCATATGGAAACCAGATGGCCTTTCACCCAAACAAGTCTTCTAAGGCTTTAACCAGTGTGTGTAATCAAGAGGTTGTGGCTTACAAACCAACCTGTCAACCGAAGATAAACAACCCAGTCTTGTTGCATGTTGTATCATGCATAGTGTAACAGGATGCATGTACAGTATATGTGTGTGTGTGTGTGTTTGTAAGTTAGACCCCTGAGTCCTTGACTCTATAATTGTTTTGGATCTTTCTCTAATGTTTGTTTACACACGCTTTGGTTTGCGTGCATTGTGGACCAGTGAAAGCTACCCAGACACATCCATCTGCAAAATGTGAAAGAATTTGCTTGTGCATGTGTGTGCGTGTGTGTGTGTGTGTGTGTGTGTGTGTGTGTGTGCGTGAGTGTGTTTGTGAGTGTGTGTTTGCATGTGTCTGGGTATGGTGTGTGCAAATTCGGCCAGGTGGATTAAGGAATGTTATGGAAAATTAAAAAGGCCTTCAAGGGAGACGGGCCAGTCGGGGTGACTGTGGTATTTGGAAGTGGGGGCAATTTTTCCAAATTATCCACCACTTGCCTGCAGGTCACCTGCTCACAATTAGACCTGTCTTTGCTCACCTCTCCTTCTATAGCCTCTGAAATAATTGTCCAGACATATGTCAAGGACTGGAATCAAAGCAATAAAGTACAGCTCGGAAATACACTTTCATGTCAATGAATTTAGCTTTATATTGCTATTAAACAAGCAGCACTTCATAGATTATGGAAAATATATAAAACCCACATATCCATTTTGAGATCCTTCATCCTTCTCCCAAAGCCTTCATGAAGATCCATGAAGCTTTAAATGAGTTGTGTAGATTTGATCAGAGATTTGTTGCATGCTGTAAATGTTGTTAGGACTAGTCTAATTCTCAGGCTAGTCTTAGATTCTTAAATTATACTAGTCTGATACAATCTGTGCATAAATATTAGGATGGATTTAAAGCCATACCGTATAGATAATAGTTATGAGCAACAAAAGCGGGAGAAAGCCATCAAGACGGTTTCATAGTTGTAATTCCAAGTTGGGAATTTCGACAACTCAATGGCATCAAATTGAGCTCAGAGGAATGTAACAGGTCACTTCAACAAATTGGTGGGAAAATGGCTACATCTAAATAAAATCCAATATTACCACTAATACAGTTGATAAACGTATATATGGATGTTTTTTTTATCTTTCACTTACTGAACCTCCATGTGTGATACAATGAAACAGTGTCATTTAAGCTCTGTTTTCATGTATCTGGTGCTACTAAAAAGCTCACAGTGGAGGTTACCATCTTGGAGTAATGCATGAACTTTCTCAGAAATAATAGGTTCCTGATTTTGCTAACATGGCGTGAATGAAGCATCTTAACTTCAGATAGTAACGGAGGGATTTACTTGTTATTTTAGTTATTAGAACATATATCTTCTTTTTTTAATTACTTAAAATGAATTAATTGATTAATCAAAAACATTTTTGGACATGTTTGGTCAGAGTATTGTAGATTATTGTTGCAGTCTAACGCTTTCACATTTTAATTGATTGTTTCTCAAACTTAGTGTCTTTTTGCATTGCCATTCCCCTGATAAAAAAAATGTGAACAAAAGATTTGTGGCTTACATTTATTCTTCTGTCAAATATCCTACTTCACACACAGCACATTGTCTATATGGTTATGGGTGTCTCACCTCAGTTACAGTTGGTTGAATACAAAATCAGTTTGATTGAAGAATAACCTAAGAATTAATCTATCTGTTATCAAGAGTAGATAACAAATTATTGCAGACTATCTTCTTCTGGTTTGAGTTGCTTTGTTTGTCAAGTTTTTTTGTTTCAGCCTTGCATGGAGCAAACATATTCACTAGATGCACATAATTCACAATGTTGTGTTTCTCATTTTGACAACAATTGAAATAGGTTTTCTGAAACACAGAGCTATATTCCATGCAGTGACTCATGTGTGTTAGATTAAAACAAGGAATAAATGCATGCTAGTCAGACTTATAGCTGGAAGGTTGAAGGGTATTTGGAAAAAGTCCAATACCAGAACCAGAGTCTAGAGTTCAGCTCTTCTGTCTGGCAAACGCTCCAGCAGGTACTACCTGAAGCTGGCTGTTTCAAATCCTCTTTTCAGTGGCTGGAAACTATTTTAATGGGAAACACAGAGATGTATAATATAAAAAAGGGTTGAGAGCTAGAACTTTGCTCTTCTCTAGGCCCAATTAGATGTTGGACTGTTTCTGGCAGGAATCTTTCAGCATTTTTTGGGGGGAATCGTACACCAGCAGCACGTCTCCTCTCCACAGCAGAGAGTGTATTCAACCCCCTGATAGAAATCAAGACAGAGAGGACACTTGTGTTTTATGTGACATGCCAGTCATAATACCGTGTTTGTTAATGAAATGAGGTATTATGTAATAATCGCTCATGGTAAATTGCTGGATAATGTGCTCATTTGTATCAAATTAAATGCAATCAAGCATTAGCATGGTCATTACAGAGCTGGCCCTGACTGCTGCCATGGAGAATATCTCCCACATGCTGCACATGAAGTCAGGTTATCTGCAGTTCACTGAAGCCTTTTCTATTTCCATTTACTGTGGGAGCCTTTGGGAGTGTATTTGTTCACAACTCTGCTTTTTGATGGAAAAGGTTATGCACGTTTAGGTGAAATTGGGGTTTGTTCCTGGAATCTCTGATGGTTTTTACTTGCGGTCCCTTCGTCTTAACAGTTGTTCTTGACACTGGATGAAGTTGATGTCGGTGCTGTTGCTGTTGACATTTTTGAAAAACAAAACCTGCGAGTCGGTCTTGTTTTTAATTACATAGCTACAATAACAAACCTTTGAAAGTTTTGTATTAACAGCAATGTGCCTGGATTTTTTTGGGTATTTCATTCACTTTTTTTGATGACAGGGATGTGCATCTTTGGGTTACATGTCAGATCAAAGTAGTGCTTTCTCTAATGTGAATCTTGTGAATTGAATAATTTTGTTGTATAAAGATTAGTATTCAGTGGATGACTCTCAAAACTTTAAGTGTCCTGGAACGCATCAACAGGAAACATTTTCAAAGAAACCCCACTGCAAACAAATTAACACCTAATTGTAACACAACATGGATGATGAATTATTGTAAAGGTGGAAAAATGTTCTTTGTGATGGATTACATCTCAAACAAATTAACTGTCTCTGCATGTTGAATTATGACAGCAAACTGAACCCAATGACTGCCTAGAAGTTAGGAAAATCAATTAAAAAACCTTTTGGTGTGCTTTGGAAAATGGAAAGTAAAACAGCAGTTAATGGGCTAAAACCACAACATGCAGAACCACCAAAATGTCATTTGTTTCTATGGACCACATAATTAATAATAAGTTAAGTATCACTGTCCGCAGTGCCACGGTCACACTGCAGTAGGATTGCTCTGATGTTAAGTTTTTCTTGTTTAAAGGTCTTTGCAGGATTGTAAAAGACCTCACTTGGGAGTCTGGGCATCTCAAAACCCAGAATGTCTGCGCTCACTGTATCCCTCACATGTATTTGCATTCTGTGAAATGATTTGTTGCTGCTCTTGAAGCTGCAGGGTGGTGTAGATAAGTTATCATTACATGTTGAATATTTTCCAAATGCATCCAGTATCTGTGCCTTTTTGTGGAAGCCAAATCTTCCCCAGCTTGTATCATTTGTAATCCTCCCCTGCAGAGCATAAAATCCACTCGCCATGTGAGCCATTGTGGATGAGAATGGAGTGTTTTTTTCATTAGTGGAGATTGAAAACATAGTAAACAACCGCAGACCACTGACTCAAGAGTCTCTTTGTCAGTTTTAGGATATCCCTCTGCAACAAGAATGCTGCCTCAAGCAACGTTTTTGCCACACAAGCTTATCATCAGCTGTCCTTTAGATTCTCTTTACATGCTGCTCCTTGTTTTAACTTAAAACAATATGTAGCAGTGCCGTGCTGATTGGGGCTCATATCCAGACCTTAGTCTGCATCCAGTGTGTGCTGAATGTCAGAGGATGATTGTGAACAAATCCCACTTATCTTTGTTGTTTCAGCCATCATTCTTAAATGCAGTGGTGGAAAGTAACTACATTTGCTTAAAGGAGAAATCCGACCAATTTATATGTTAATCTTGTTCGCTGTAAATATTTCGAGTACTTTCAATTGAAATAACCCCGACCTGAATTGGTGCAGGCAACACGGAATAGCTGCAGCTACGTTTACAAGCTTCCATTGAGCTAAAACGGCAGTTAACAGGGCAAGTTTTAGAGTGCCTCTGTGCCTCTTAACAGACACACAATGCAATTATTTTGTCTGTACAACATGAACAAGGCCCTTACGTAACATCAATGCGTTTTCAAGTCAGACATTGTTTTAATTCACCTACCCTGTCTTATTGTTGCCGTTGGGTAGCTTGGTTAGCAGCTAGAGCTAGCTAGCTGTTAACTCCTAGCTGTTAGCTGCTATTGATAAGTGTGTTCAGCCAGGCTTTTGTGAAAATCATAACACAGCAGTTCTGTGTCTATTTGTGTGTGTGATGGATCCATCTGGTGTTGGTGAGTAGGAGGCTTGGCATTGTCGATCTGTGTGGTAGATTCCTTAGCCGGGCAGGCAGCCTTCATCCCCGCCTTCCTCTCCTCCCGCAGCCGACAATAATTCCCTGAGCGCCGGGGGGTGTAGTGGGTGTAGTGATCCAGATTAAAAAATTGGCCGGAATTCTCAGTACTATGTTGAGGTACTTGTACTTTACTTATTTACATATTTTCATTTTCTGCTACTTATACTTCTACTCCACTACATTTCAGAGGCAAATATTGTATTTTACTCCATTACATTTATTAGATAAATTTAGTTACTTTCCAAATTCAGATTTAGATACAAAATATAATGAACAAGTAAACCATGGAGTGCCTTGGTAGCTGAATGTTTATGGCTTACCACATAACCGCAATGTTGCTGGTCCGATAGCCTGCAAGGGACCTTTGTTACATGTCATATACCCCTCTTTCTTCCCATTTCCACTATGCCTCTTCTCTATCCAATAAAAATAAAAATACCCCGGTTTAACGGTAGCATGTGCAGCATGCAGAATTTCTAACTATGGTTTAAATATGGTTTAAATAATCCTGTTCTTTGTGTCTCTTCTTCTGTCATTCCCGCAGTCTATCAGTTCATGAATATTGTGCCAGCACAGGATGCAATAACCAGCTCTCCAAGCTTTTACTGTTTGACATGAAGACTAATAGATGCAACCCTACAAAAACACCTGTTGAGAGTTATATGTATCTCCTGTGAGGTCGAACAAGGACTGCTTTGTATCCATATAGTGCCTCTTACTTCATCATCTGTCACACGTTGATATACTATGGTTCAAATAATTTTTTCATTGGAGGAACGCTTTTTTTTTACCCCACATTCCAGATGGTTTAACAGATAAATGATAGAAAAATGGAAAGAAAGAGCAACAGGTTTCTCTAGAAGGTGCCAATTTTTTAGGCTGCTACATCATTTACTGTAGAAACTGTGTCTTTTGTTTTATGTTCAGTAAGTGTGAAATGATGTGATGAGGACTGGGTGATTATTTTCCACAGTCCAGTGCACTGGCATCCTGTTTCCTTTCACCTGCTGAACTGGGCTGTGCTTAATATGTCCAAATCTCTCCTGTCTTCTGTCGGCCAGAGCATGTCTTAGTTTGATCCTGTGGTTTATTTGTCTTAATCCCCCAGAGGAACAAAGACGAAGCTGAGACCAAAGAAGACTTTAGAACAATCATATTACCAAGCCAGGAAAACAAACTCACTTCAATCAGAGGTCCTTCTTTTCTTTGTGTCTGTCGCTAAACTTCTTAAAAAAATATTTTCCCGTCATTGAGTGACAGGCCTTAGCATGGGGCAATATGTCACTGTGATGGAAAGAAAACATTAAAAAATACATAAACTTGCACTTTGCCACCACAAACTTTTGACTTTTTTTTTTTATCCAAACTTTTTCCCAGATAGCCAACTGCTGCTGCACAGACGTCATCTCACAGTGTTTGTTTTATTTCTGGAGACAAACGTGCAGTGTTAACTTTCACAATAACACAAACGATGAAGTGCAGGTAAGGAATGAAGCTCTGTGTACAAACACATCTAAATCATTTATTGGTTTGCTTCTGAACGCCTCCTGTTTTAGCTCCACTGTGTGCACACTGACCCATTCTTCAGCACTCGTATACAGTACAAGACTCTCTCAGCCTGCCAATGTTTCACTATAAAACATTATTTCAGAAATGTGTCTTGAACTTAAAAACTGAGGATAATACTGGAGTTTTACTTGAAATGAAGCAGAGGTGATCGGTTTTCAGTGTGTCAGGTCCGGAAAATGACTCTAGCATGATGGGCATCTGCAATGTAATTTTAGTCATAGATGTGTTACGTAAAGTATCGCTGTTTTAACTATTGTCAAGGATGCACTTTCTTCCCTGTTCGACTTATCTGTGTTTTGCATTTGAATGCTTAATAGACTAGTGGAATCATGGAGATTTAACTACATAGTGTAATGTATTATGGTTGGGCGATTAATAACATACCTCATTGAGCCTCAAGATAAGTTTGTTTTTTCATCATGCATACTTTTCCTCTTATTTACAGATCATAAATATGTTTCTACTTCGCCCTGAGTAACCTGGGCCTTGTTAAAATAGATTTCTTTCTTAAAACCCTAAAGTCTAAGAAATAGGGATAAAATCTGATACAAATATATGAACAATGAAATGTGCCTAATTTTCAGTGAAAAAAATCTTAGAAATGTGGGAACACTGGGCTGTGGGAACATAGGCACAATCCCGAACTTGATAGCGCCGCCTAGCAAGTCGCCTATTTTCCTATTAGAAGACAAGGACTAGCATTGACTTGGAGTTGTGTTTCTGGCCACCTGAGGAATGTCACTCCAATATTCAGTTTTTTCTTTGGCTCTGTGCTTGATTTCTTGGTAAAATAGTTGCTAAATGCGCCACTGTATATAGTTGCTAACATTGTCTGCCTGTTTGAGGTTTTGCAGGTGGTGTGTTCCATGGGTTTTAAGAGCTTACTGAGTACAGCTTTCTGCTGTAGCTGAAACAATGCTATGGAGAAAAGTGAGTGTGAAATGCAGGCTGTAAAACCAAAACAATTAGCTAAAACTCACTGTAAATCTCCTTAGAGCTTCACATTTGTATTGTAGGATTGTTAAAACTATTGGGAGTGAAACAATGGTGCAGTAAGTGTGAAAAAAGTGATGATACAGACATATGTGTGTTTTTGATTTGGCGAATCTGAGCCAGATTCTTACTTAATGGCTGTGGATTTGTCTAGTATCCTTTCTGCTGTCAGCTCTCAGCTGCATGTCTGATCCTCCTATGTACTGTGGTTATTTATCTTTCAAATGGTGTATCCATCCCGTCAAGCGCACTCGCATACATAGTAGTATGCACGAAGTATGCATGGTTGCACATGCACAGTGAGCGGGCGCACACACATATTGTACACATAGAAAGGCACACAAAATGAGAACCACATTGAGCCGCTGGTCGTCCGCTTCTGATCTCTGAGACAAATTTTAAGTAGATGAATTATATTTGTCTCTTTTCTCTGTCCTCTAGTCGCCTTAAATCCTTCTGCTTCATCATCCACAACACTGCTGTCCCCCTGGGCTTTCCAAAAAAGAAAGATTTGCTGATTGCCACATGGCAGTTGGCAACAACACTGGCCTGTCTATCAAACGTCATCATATTGTGGTTGTGGGTCTCATTTTCACAAAGTAATTAATTACTGGTCCTGGCCTGTGGTCTTTTTGTAGGTTTTGACTTTTCAAAAGTCTTCAGCAAATGCAGAAAAATGCACACATGTTGCTCACCTGCTCTGTGTTAGAGTACTTAAAGTTTGAACACTGTGCAGTTGTTGAGCAACAACACAACTGTTACAGTAATCAGCAATGAAGTCATTCTCCTGCGGGGCTGCTGCGGCCTCTCCCAGTCCTTCAACGCCCCTTGGTCAGACATCTCCCTGGACTTTGTCACAGTTCGCCCTGTGTCTGCCAAGGAGACGGCAGAGACTTACCTGTTTTATGTTTTTAGACTACATGGGTTTCCCAGGGGGGTACTATTGCATCTCACACCCCTGTCTATTATTTTTGCCTCTTCTGTTTGTTTTTTAATGTACTCTGCGTCTCATTTCAGATCACTTCACTTCCAATTTTGGTTTGCTTTCCTACCTGTGTGATTACCTGGCCCGCACTAATGTATTTTAAATGTGTCTCCCCACCTTCCTTAGTAAATATACCCCTCTCTAGCTTCAGTTGCCAGATTGTCTTGTACATTTGTGCAAATGTTTCACCATTCTACACCCTCGCTTGTTTAACCTCACTAGCCGTAGTGATTTTGTACCTTTGCCTTATCTGACTTCTGTTTTTTGACCTCACTCTTGGACTGGGATTTGGTCACTGTTACCTGGTTTATAATAAACCCTCATGTGAACTGGTTCTCTGCTTTGAGTTTTGCATTTGAGTCCATACCTGGTCTAGATTTGAAATGTATGACTTCATATTATTATCAGCAACATGTCAGAGTGATCTCCTATTTTCTACACATGAAAAAGAAAGTGTGTGCACACAGTGGATGCATAAGTGAAACTGAATGAGCCTGTAACCTCTGACAAACTGTGAATATTTGGAAGAATATTTCCATACATCATATTTTCCAGTTACGACAGAATGCAGAGCAGAGCTTGTTTGTCTGGCAGGAAAATCAGACTTACTGCACTACCACACAGTCAGACAGGCACATAATACATTTCCAAAATAGGAACATGGTCAGAAGTCAGAGGCATTTTTTCAATAAATGTATCAGTATGGAGGTTATAGAACATATGAATATAGGAAATGTGGTGATGAACTGAAGACAGAGGAACAGGATTTCTAAGGTGCCATGAAGTAGAGTATGAGAATATGTATGAATATGTGCAACATTTTTATTCTTAAACTGCTCTGACCTGGTATGGAAGTCTGTAATTTAATAAGCCACTCCATTGATGGCATCAGCAGATTGGAAAAAGTGAGTGGAAAAAAAAATCTAAATTATTGTCTTTTTCCATACTCAAAATCACAACCAGTCATGGTGGGGAGAATTGCACACACTTGACTGAGCTGTGAAAGACCTTCTGCTCTTGGCCGTGGCAGCAAACATTTTCCAATCGTCTGCACCTACAGGAAGAAAGAAATCCATGAGGATACAGAAAAAAGTTAATGATCTTTAAATTTTAACATGTCAGTTTTAGATTTTGGTGATTGTTTTTCCACCTGAGTGAAGTTGATCCTTCTGCAGGGAGCGTAGTGGCAATTAATCTTGTAGATTAAAAGGAAAAACAATTGTTTCCTTCAGTATCATCAACTGATCGGAAATTGAAATGGATGTGCAAGTGTGTCCTTTTTTTGTACCCATACCTGACACTTTTTTTTGGCTACATGGCACATGTTGCCTGGGGGTGCTGATGATGTGTTGAAAAGCAATAAAATGAAGAAAAGGAATGACAAATCTGTAATGACAAAAGCAGAGTAAGGACAGTTTGCCTGACCCTTTCTCCTCTATCCTAAGCATCCTTCACAAACCAAGAGGGAAGAAAGAAGACCTGGAAAAGGGATTGTGGTTGCAAGATGGGAATAAAAGATACCAGAGCAAGAAAATGAGGACAACACACTAATTAAAGACAAGTGAGGGAGACAGACCTTCATTATTTTTGTCATGAAGAACAGAACTTGTTTACAGTAACTGTGGAAGTTTAAGTATTGACAGTAGGGGTCCAAGCCCAAGGGGGTTGGGAACCACATTTGCAACCACATTTGCAAGAATTTTAATCAACATGCCTCTCTGAGGCTCTGTACCAAATTTGGTGAAGATCAGCCATAAGGGGGCGCTATAATCAACGTAGGTTTTGGCCTATAACTCAATCAATGTAAATGGGAAATTTGCAATGGCAATGTACAACAGACCTTGCAGCTCACACCTTGACATTTCCTGCCGTTTACCTCACTATTGTTGCTTATTGGAATCGCTTTAGCGAGCCCTGCAGGTCGTCAGGACTGTCTCACGCCTGGGCCGACTCACCGGTTTAATGTTTAACAATGCATTGTATTTTATTTCAGCCTATTATATGTAAAATCTAAATCTGAAAAAGTAAAAACTGCAATATTTCCCTCTGAAATGTAGTGAGTAGATGTATAAAAGTAGCATAAAATGGAAATTCTCAAATTAAGTACAGAAACCTTGAAAATGTACTTAAATACAGTACTTGAGTGAATGGTCTTAGTTACTTTCCACCACTGGGACGAGAAGATAAAGATGAAATGAAAGAAAAGTGTCTGATAAAAAAAAAAATTGAGTAATTTATGTGGTCGTCTTTATCTGCCATCTTTCCTCTCATCACATAGTTACTATGACTTCATACACTTTATAAACCATCAAATTTCATCAGCAAAGGACGTTCGGTCAAACTGGTTACACCTCAAACTTAAAAAAAAACATCATTTTCACAGAGTGCACTTTATGATTCATCTGTGTTTCATGGTGTTCTGGCATGATGAAACCCGGGGTTCCACTGCAACAATCCTTTCAGGGACTTCCTCCGGAGACACACCTCCTCTGGCGCCTGATATAATTTCCTGCCTCGTGTTAAGGACATGTGGGATATAATCAACTGCATAGGACTGTAGAAGGTGGTGCGGGGGTTGTGACTTGGTTTAAGGGTTAAGTTCAGAATCAGGCTTAAATTGAGGTTTGGTCAGGGGTGTAGTAAATGAAAGCACTACTATCCGTATCTAGCAACAAGGGTCTAAGGATAGAGGGTGTCTTATTTTGTACAAATTGTAAAGCCCTTTAAAGCATACTAGCTTTTGTACTCCAGGATATACCTTGATAACGTGTATGTAAACACCTTATTCAGGTTTCTGATCTCTGTCTGTCAGGAGGCCTTCTTGAGGTGGGTACAACAGTAGATCGTCAGCAAAGCAGAGAATATGATGATAAATAGCGCGACTAAAAGTGTAACTCTGGTAACTTAGAAGTGATCTTGTTTGTCATTACTGGCATGCAGCCACCCAGTATCCTAGCAAATACACGTATATTTGAACAAATCTACACTTCATGATGTAGACGACATCCAGGGTCCACATACAGGAGGTATTGTGTCCTTCATGTAGTGAGGAAGAAAGTGTGATTGTGGATGTCGGTGTGGTGGAGGGTTGTGTAGCACATCTGAGTTTCATGCAAACATTAGAGTTTTGTTTTATGAATGCTCACTTCTTTATTGTCTGTAACATAATCTTTCCCAAACCTTAAATATGTGTTTTAGTTGCCTAACCTTGCCATAGTATCCATGTGCAGATATTTTAGAAAGTGAGAATTAAAAACATATTGTTGTGTGGTGCACAGGTGATTAGAAACCTAGATTCTATCAGAATCATTTATACATGGATATTAATAATTTATAAAGTTCCATTTACTTTAAATGTCATACAATATATACAAGATAACACTGAAAAGTGTCAAAAGGCCTCTGCTGATGGAAAATATATTGCTTGGGGCACACCAGACCCAGCAGAGAAAAAAAGAGAAGAGAAAAAAAGACTGAGGAGGGCGGGAAGCTTGGAGAAAACATTCACTCATTTTCCAGAGAAAAATAGTGTGAGATGGAGAGTGAAAGAAAACGAGAGCTGTGGGAGGGTAAAGAGAGTGGGTGTGTCCAGCTCTGTCTGTTCCCTCCCTCCATTATAGAGAGGTATAGATGGTGCCTGGGCAGCTAGAAGTCTAGTCCGGTGAGCTGCACTAGTCCTGAGAGTCACAAGCTCAGAGAAGTAGTCCAGCAATCCCAGAAACACCCAGCCTGACTCCTGCAGCTACATCACATATTAACTCAACCTGTTAGCAATTCAATCAGTTGACACTATTGACAGCCTCTTATTTCTGTGTCTCACGCTGAACTGAGCTCATTCAGATCACGGCAACTTGTTAAACTCAGAGCCGACCACAGCAGAGATGATGATTGGGATGCAGCAACACTTGCACAGCTTTCTGGTCCTTTTCCTTGTGGTCTTCCTTGCTGGAATAGTTCTCTCTGGCCCCTCAACTCCCCGCAGGAGCAGAGGTAGGTAATGTTAGCATCAGTTTTAATTTCTTTCACTGAGAAATTCACATCAGGAGACACTACTGAATGCATGTACTGTATTTGTTGGTCATCATGGTCTTCTCCCTTTGTGGGTACCTTCCCACAGCCTAAAATCCATGCAAGTAAAAGTGAACTTTATGTGATTGTCTTTCTAGGTTAGCCATTTGATGCACTGATTGCTTTTCTATGGTTTTTCTCTGCCTCCTTCCAAATGCATGCTGGGATACGCTTGGAATAACAATATCGTATGTCACAGTTAGTAGGAGGAGAAAGGAAAAAAAAGGGTTTTGTAACCTTATTGAGACAAGCATTTACTGCAAAGTATGTTGATTGATGGATACAGTTTGACACATTGTTTGTTACATCATAAAGAAAGTTGGGAGCTTCTGATGTGCAGAAATCCCCCAATACACACATACAGAGCAAAAGTGGCTAAAATATTCAGTTAAGTAACATGTTTCAAGTGCTTATCCTTAGACATCATTCCTCCTTTTATATTGAAATCTGCCTAACATACTAGTGGCATGTGTTCATCATATTTGGCTTTTAATATAGAGAATAAGGGAGCCAGTTTCTGATTTTTTTTTAGATCCTGTTCCAAGGTTTTGTTTAAAGAGCAATGCACAATTTTTTTTATTTTTGTCAGATTGTAAAGAAATAAACCCCATTTTGTATTTTAAGTCTATGAATGTCATTCTTACAGTTCTTAAGTATATTAAATTAGTCATATATATTTTGACTTTGAGTTATTGAAACTATTTTGTTGCTGCACAGATACAATTAAAGCAGTACATATTATACACATGGCACCTAAATAGATTCAGTAGGGGATTTGAAAGGGTTCATATTCAATAAGTGGATTTGATTCTGACTATTGAACCCTAAAACCTAAAAGGAAAACCAGTTTTTCTCTCTTGAGCCACCTGTCAGGCTTTCAAACTGCCTTGATTAGAAAGCACTGTTTTTATGATCCCTGTGGTTTATCCATATTTCCCTGAAATGAGCTGAGCAGACACATTGAAATAGGTCAGTTACTGCTCAGGTTTTATAAAAGTGTTTCCAGGCTGGGAGTCAGAGGTTAGACTAGTAGATTACCTGATGGGATGGATGGAATTATTTGTATTCATTGCTTCAGGCAAAAATATTTTATTGTTTCTTTTTTCCCCCAAACTTTTACATGTCTTTATTATGGATTGTTATAAAACCACCTGCGAAGATTATTTAAGATTAAACACAGACAGTGCAGTAGACATATCATTTCTGGCCAGAGCTAACCAAATTAGTCCAAAATGTACACTGTATCACTGCAACTTTGTCATATAAAACATTAACAAACAAAAAATAGTTTTGAAGATAACCAGATACCCGCATGTACAGTGTTTTCTTCTCCAACATTCACAAAAGAAAGACATACTCACTTCAATAACTAGATTATATCATATTAAGCCTGTCTGAGGATTCTCAAACAGCAAATTTCCACAAATTGTTTTTCATATTATCTCACTGCACACGCACGCATGCGCGCACACACACACACACACACACACACACACACACACACACACACACACAGACTGGAGTCAATATAAAGAGGTAAGAACAGTGGAGGCTGCTTGTAACTTGCTGGCTGAACTTGGCTTGCAGACAAATCTCAGTGTGAGGCTTTGGCAGCCAGATGAAAGGAAACTCTGTGTTTTTACTTTGGGAGGAAAGTTGAACGTCTCTCTGTTCTTCTTGGACCAAGACCCTGGTTTTAGAGTAAAACATGTTATGCAACAAGGTGTGTTTTCTTTCTTATGTCATAGATAATATAGCATAAGACGTACGTGTAAGAATTGACAGCTCTAAGCAGTGTTAAATGATCTGTACTTCTCAAGGTTTTTAATTCCCATTTACATGTGCTCATAGTCTTTATAATACAAGAAATGATTTGCTACCCCTCTCAGGACAATATATGGCCTGGAAACTGCTGCTGGGCAAGACAAAACATGGCCACATGTCATGTACAGATTGATGAGATGGAAATATGGAAGCAGAGAGAGATTAGTGAACAAAACCTCTTTGAAAAATTCAAAGCACTCTAGGAAATTGAACAAGGATAAGGTTGTTGGAAAGATGGTTGGTGATACAGTGGTGCTCATAAGTTTATGAACCCATACTAAAGTTGACTGAAAAGAGCAATAAAAAATCATCTTTTGGAAATTGATCTTAATGCCTTAATTCACCAATTAATGTGGGACAATTTTAATTCCAAAGGCCAAGGGAAATGTATCAGGATGCATAGTATCATGTTCTTATTGTTGTTATTATTGTTATTTTGTTGTCTTTATACTGTCTTTTTTATCTATTATTTATTTATTTTTTCTTGCAAAAACTGCTGCTGGAACTTTCAATTTCCTTGCGGGAGTCATCCCAAAAAGATTAATAAAGAGAAGTCAAAGTCTAAGTCTAAGTCTATCCTGGATCCATGAAATAACTGGCCTTTAAAAATAAAAATCTACCTGCCTCTATACGAATTTAACATAGGTGTGTTTATACTTATGCCCCTTCTATTTTAAGGAAGAACATTTATTCATTTACATACATTATTCATTCACAAAGAAAATTGTTGTCCTTAAAAGTTGGATTTTAATTAAGGCATTACGATCAATTTCCAATAGATGATTTTTTTATTCCTCTTTTTAGTCAACTTTAGCATGGGTTCATAAACTTATAAGCATAACTGTATAGGACGGCAAAGATTGAGTGAAAGAAGAGAGGGATGGGATGGAGAAGCGCCACAGAGGAGGGGAAAACAGCTGTTGCTCCATCGAATTTGACAGGTTGGATATATAGTGTGAGAGCGGAGGGACCAGCATGGACTCTGCCAAGGTGGGAGGGAAATGATGGAGTATGATCCAAGGCATGGCTGTCTCTGGCTGGGCTGCAATATGAGGCCAGAAAAGGACGGGATCAAAGACGCTCCTCCTGAATGACAGTAGAGATTCAGAGGGCTGAGCAAACCCGGTCTGCAGACTTGGGATATTCCCATTAGAGCTAATGTAGTATGTCAATTCAGTCATTTGTTCACCAGCTAAATTACTTCAAACCCTCTGTGCTCTGGCTGGCACAAGGCTCAGAGACATTGTCACACTTCATTGCCTTTAATAAAGTTGACTGTTTCACCAAGGGGCCATAAAACATCCGTCTCTGTCTATACGGAGCTGGAAGCGAAGTTTTCTCTCCCACCTTTCCATTTTCAGGACAAAACCTGAGAGGCTAAAATACTGTTCACTAGAGCTGCATAAATCACTCAGGAAGGGTATATCTACAGTCATTTTATTTGATTCTATAGACGTGAAAGTGTGTGATACATGCTTGTATAGCAAGTTGTATAGCAATATATATTGCACCAATATTAAGAGTATACCCTCATTTTGTCAGGGGTATTACCAGTTTCTAGCCCAGCTGTGATGTTTAGCTGCTCAAGACAAACTGACATGACTTTTTTGTGTTACTTCCATCCACATAAACTACCACATTCAATTATTTAAGGAGCAGAAAAGTTCTTTTCCATAGCACATTTTGAAAACAAAACAAGCGCTTTTTCAATTTTTCCTCTTTTTTAGGCTTTCAGATATTCATAGTTCATTAGTTTGCACATCAGAATTAGTGGAAAAGTCTTAAGATGACTTCAGTGTATTTATTCTCTGAATGTTTGCTTTAATGCAGTCCTCCTCATCTAGACCAAGAAAGGAGAGAGACAGTGGAGCATGAGAGAGCTGCCAATAGTGGAAATCTGTGGTTTGATAATCAGACTCGTAAAGAGTAAATCAGGACTTGTTGATGCCTAAACATGTTTGCACATTCACAATGCACGTTATTTTCAAACCACCAAACACATATTGCTTATGTTGCACAGCAGTTCAAAGTAAAGTGAGTGTGTTATGATGAGTACCCCATTAAAATACTCCCTCTCCCAGAAGATGATCCATCACTGCTGATGATCCAAGATTGCAGCTCTGCTGAGACAAGATTGAATTTCCAGTTTAAGGGTGTTTCTGCTTTTCAGGCCAGCAGGATTACATCCTCTGGCTATTAGTCCAAAACAGGATGAATACAACGATGAATTGTTTATTGCCTAATCTGACATGTTTATTGGCTGACTCCCAGTGTTTTGATGGATTTCGATTTTCATTGATGAATTGGTTATGTTCTCCGCATGACTCTGGCAGACTGCTTATGTCATGCGTTTTAAAAGACAGGATTGGTCTTCACTATGAGATTTACAGTATATTATCTGAAAGGGTAACTATCTGTCTTTTTTAGCCTGGATTTTCTTATGGTTTTGTGTTTAAGTGACTGATAGGAACAACAATCTTTGAAATTTATCCAGTATTAAGAGTGAACGCTGTAACTGGCAGCCACAGACCGGCTGCAATGTAACCCTATTGGGCAAATATTTAGTGTCAGTTCAGTCCACTAAAAGTGTTTTTGTTTTGCCAATAAATGGCTCAGATTATCATTCTAAGCGTCTGACAAACTTATGAAAGGTAACCTTACAGAGATGAACCTTTTTAAAACTTTTTTAAGACCTTTCTGTTTAACCAGAAACAGCTCTGAGGTTGCAAGCGCTAAACCTACCAGACTCCATTTAAAAAAAACATATGTCTATAAAATGTGTTTATTTCTACCAAAACTAGAGTTGTGATGGTTGGAAAAGTGGAAAGACGACCCAAAACAGCTTTTCATAGTTTTGTTTTGTTTCTGTCGACTTTGAATGAAGTGTATTTTACGATGCTAAAATTACTGTTTATTTACATAGAGTCTGGTGGCTTTAGCCTGTCGGAGCCTGTCAATGGCAAAACAAGCACTTTTTTAAAGATAAATACAAGCTGCACAATTGCCCTATTAACATTGTAGCTTGTTTCGCTGCTGCCGACTGCAGCGAACTCGCTTAATATTAGACCAATGTCAAAGATTGTTGTTCCCATCAGTCACTTAGGCACAAAAACATAGGAAACTAGGGTTGGAAAAAAACGGTATTTACCCTTTAAAGACCATGTAAGTATGTGAGTGGAAATTACATTCAAGAAGCTGTCTCCAGAATCTGTCCCTATACCTCCATGACATACAAATTAAATTATTTTAAAACACAATTTATTGTTGGCATAGCATAGTTGGCATGTTTACTGCTCTAAGCATTTCCCTATGTTTGGTTATGAACACAGACAGATTATGAGACAATTGGCCCCTGGGCATTAACACGTAAATGGGGACCTGCCCTTCCGACATAAGATTGAAATACGTTGTTTTGCGTCTGTTTGTGGTCATTTTGTGTCTCTTTTTGGTTGTTTTTTGTTTTTCTTTGTGGTGTTTTTTTGTCTAAGTGTGGTTGTTTTACACCTATTTGTGGTTGCTTTACTGTACATCTCTAAATGGTCATGTTGTGTCTCTTGGTGGTCATTTCATCAACTATCTGACAGAAATGTTAACAGTGACTTTAAACAGAGGCTCTGTTTCTGTCTGGTTGGCGTGTTCAGTAATCCATCCATGGTTAGTAAGGGTAAGATTTTGTATTCAATTATATTTTAGTTACATGTGTTTTGATGAGGATGTAAATCTTCAATGATCTAATGTATTTGACTGTGTCAGAGAGAGAAAGGAATAATTTGGATTCAATTTTCCTCACTATTTATCCATACAAACACACACAAGATGGTTTTGCAGATTAATTTTATTCTGGAAAGATAAATGTCAATAGTTTTCCTTTGTACTGTAGTTGATTAATTATCAGGGCTGTGACTGGATTTGTTCCTAAAGCTTCATTCATTTTACTCTGGAAATACTGATAAGTACTAATAGTCCCTTAACTGTGTGTGAGCCAAATGGCTGGGCTTTGGACGGTTTGTTGTAAGACCGAGCCAGTGCTTGCTTGTACTGGAGTTTTAAATGTGCTGCCAGAAGTTTCCTAATGTTTCATATGCTCTGAGCCTTTCTCCCTCTGAACCAATCTCCCTTGTGTTTTATTGGAAATATTGATGGAAGAAACAAAACAAATGCAGTTTTGATAGGAAACACATAGCTGGAAAAGCCTGAGGGTATTTTTCACATCCAGGGCTTCCCCCTCTTTCACTGTCAGTATCTGGTTTGGCCTCTGGCAGTATTCCTCATGCAACGTTCCACTATTTCATGCTGAAATATTAGCCAAGGACATGCTGTGGAGACTATCAAGTACAAGCCATAATCCAGGCAGAAAGTTCAGTGTTTTAATCCTCAAAGACCAAAAGGTGGAGGTTTAGACCCCCATATACTCATTAGTGATTTTCACTGCGTAAACATTGAAACATAATTGAATTTATGAATGTGACCTTAAATGTATTTGTATTTAAAAAGGGCTTGTATGTATTAATGTATTAAAACTTGCTTTATATGATAAAAACAGAACTACCATGCAGTAAAAAAAACAGGTTTTAATAAACAAAACTGTATATCTTTCTATTACCACTGTTCACCATTTATCATCCAAGTCTTCACTGGTGTGGTTATTGTTTTACATGTGAATTGGCCAGCTGTCATTAATCAAACTTTTGGCCCAGCTAGACTCATCTGAGTTTTGTGATGTTTATTAGCACACCTGTTAGAAATTGGCTAATTATTTAACGCCCCAGTTCTTGGATAATTCCAAAGACCACATAGCAGAGGCAAGTGATAAATAAAAAAGACAAATAAGTAAACACATTTATTCTTTGTACTTGCCGAGTTAAAAGTTAACATAAGCTTGCAATACTTACAGACAATAATTTTTGAGTTTGTTTGAAAGGTGACGATGTCTAATTACATTCAAAGTTTCTTCCAACTCGAATACACAGCTAATACATCCATCATATGCAACATAGATTCTTTTTCATGGGATTTACAGACACTAAAAGCTGCCTCTACTGCACCATGCAAATACCTGACAATAATATACAAGCTTTATGTTTTATCAGGTTTCCCCACTATTATTGGCCTGAGTGTTCCCATTGACCTTTGCACTTTCAGTGACATCTGCAACCTCAAACTCTCCACTACAACCAGTAACTTAATTGAACTTTCTATAAATTAAGCTAAGCTTTATTTCATGCAGGATATGGAAGTCATATGCCCGCTGATTGAATTGTCATTCCATCAGACACACACCAATCACAGTCATCACATAAAGGCGGTCCATTTTAAATATGACTCCCTCCTCACTGATCCCTGATACACTGAAACTGAAACTCTGCTATTGCTGACAAAGACCTCAGCAATGGTCGTGTTGGCTTCAGTTTGTTATGAACCACCCTTTGATGCCTGTACTCATCAAATATCTGTACCCAGGCTCTGCTGATAGGACTGTATTCTGATACAATGTGCAGAGTTTCTTAAAAAAGTGATGTTGATTTGTGTTTTTGTGTCAACACACACACATATACACGCACAAATTCACGCACACACACACACACACACACACACACACACACACACACACACACACACACACACACACACACACACACACACACACACACACACACACTTGTTCACAGATTTGGATTTACTATAACAGTATATGCATTTCAAAAGGCATTTCTGAGCACAGGCACATATTAAACCCACTAACACAACTAAAAGCTTCACTGTATGCCACTTATGATGCTTGTAAGTGGCAAGTTGTTAATATGTGTACTCACTTTAAAAATAATTTTCTTATCCAGTTATAAACCCAATAAAAAGTGATTAGGGAACTTCTTTTTCAATTGTTGTGCTAGCTTAATAAAATCCCTATTACTAGTTTACCATGCTTTGACTGCATGGACTCCCTGAGTGGAAGTCTGAAGTGATGGAGGACAGAAGTGTTATAAACTAGACGTAACTCTGTGAAGTCTTCCTCACAAACTTTTCATTCTGCTTAAAAATAAAATGGAAAACGATTTTTTTAGGGTTGTCTGTACTGCAATTTACCCATTTTTGTACTGTATTTATTTCTTGGTTGCCATCTGTGTGGATTAAGTCTCACTTTTTGTGACATTCTTGTATTTGTGGCTGTTGATATATATCAGTGTATCATATAAGTTCTACAATATTAAACTCCATTTCCCAAACTTGCATGAAAAAACACAGGTGTGCTCTATTTCATGTCATTAGAAGCGCTGAGACTCCTTTTGTAAAACGTTTGCCATGGTGAAGGTCTATAATGATTTTGTAATGCTTTGTTCAATCTTAAAATACTTGCATTGGAGTAAAGTGTGCAGAAACCTTTACAGGGCCTTCTTGCAACTTACTGTTTCCTATATAATGTGATGTGATAATCACAAAAATCAGTATTTAATGGAACAGTGGTGTCTTCTCCTGTCTCCTCAGTGCGACGTCAGAACATGAAAGTCCGTATCAACGCCACAGGAGACACCATCGTGATGACATTTTTGCGTCCCAACCCTGACACCAAGCTTGAGGGTTACATCCTGGGCTACGGCAGCAGCATGTTCTCCAAACAGTTCATTCAGCTGCCTGAGAACGGACAGCCGTATGAGACTGAGTTTGGTAAGAAAGGCTGTTGATATGTCCACCTAGAGATGAGGAACAGACTGTATGTACATGTGGATTGTATTTTGACCATGCATAAACGATGAATGTATTTAGACAACCAAGGAGATGTAATCATGTCATGCTACTAGCTAGATACTAGCTAGCTACTAAGGTTAGCCTGCAGTCATTGACATCAACAGTCAACAGCAATGTCCATTATAACACTTCCCTTTGCCATGTATTAATTAGTAATGCGTATTTAGACATCCAAGAAAATGTAATCCTGTTGTGCTACTAGCTAGCTAGATACTAGTCTATTTTTTGTTGGATTTGCAAGAACTTGCAAATAAAACTCGATATCTCACAAAACAAAGTCAAGATCTCACAAAAGTGTTTGTCCCCAGTACATGTTTTTAAATGTTTTTTTTTTTCCCTCAATGTCACCTCGGGGGTGTATAACCTCTAGTTTTCTCCTCTGCTGTGTTTAGATGCTGAACCCAAGTACCTTATTGCGGTGCAGCCCATCCCAACCAATGAGGTGAAAAAGCAGTGCACAGGTAATTCTTTTACAGTAATGTTATGAAAAAATCATCATCATCAAGGTGACATAATAAAAATTAGCACTTGGGATTGAGGTGGACATGGAGGTAAAAGTATAATTTGTTCTCAGGTAAAGTGGAACTGCAGAAGCCGCTACACCTGGTCATTGGGTCAGTGACCCCCACCTCAGTTATCTTGTCTTGGGGAACCCTTCTGAAAACTCCTTATGAAGGCAACGTCATGAATGACTGTCTAGAGGATGGGTGAGATGCACTAACACACACATTTTAAGAACTTAATTGTTATGCAACAGAGCAGGGTAGCTAGCTGTAAGCTACAACTGAGCCCTTGTATGAGTTTTATATTTTGGCAATTTGCCACCATTAAAAGTAGGCTGAAGCTATTGGCTATTAATATGTCATGTTTGCAATGTATCTATATATGTACATACAACATTCAATGGATTACTGTGATACCAAAGAACATTTTAAAATGTGGTCCCAGCTCCGACTTGGATTCTCAGACAATTCTCTGAGAAGGAGTAACATTAAATGACGAATATTTTGCAATCTAATAGGGTTATAGGGAGTATTTTTTCTATAATTTCTAATTGGATGTGGATTTATTTGCAATAGACCTGCGATAGGTTGGATGTTATAATATCCTGAAAAAGTGTAAGTTGCACTGAATGTAAAAATATATATAAAATGTTTGTGTGCATAGTAATGACTCAGAGCCGGAATAGGAATTTTGCTGCAGTTATTTTGCGGAAAACCGGGCGCTGAGGGTTGCCTCCACAATACAGAGTTAGCAAATTTTCACTCTTTCTGTGGAGTTTCGCAATAGATGTAGGATTTACTGTTTTATCTTCGTGTTCTGTTTTTGCTCTGTCTTCGGCTCAGACACTACACAGTGCGTTATCGTGAGAGAAACAGGAAGTGGAATTACCAGACCTGCCCAACTAGCGACACGGTCATTGATAACCTGAAGCCCAACACAATATATGAATTTGGTGTCCAGCCCAACTCTAAGGATGGCACTGGAGTGTGGAGCAAACCAGTCATTCACAACATCTCAGGGGGCATTGAGGGTATGTCTGATGTTGGTTTTTTACATGATATTGTCGCTCACACCATAACTAAAACTGTACTCCTGCTACGGCTGTTGCAAATAGAAAAAAGTAATCCAAGTAAAGTAGATCTGTGCAATATTAATCACATGCCTAGAAATAGTTTTTGTGTTTAAATATGTATCTTCAAGTAAGAAAAAGGCCAGATGCCTCTTTAAGGATGTGCCTCTGGCCTTCATAATAAGTGGGAACATGTTAAGCAGAATATGTCACCAGGATTTCTTTAGACAAAATTATAGTTGATTGATGTTTAATTTAGAAAAAACTGTTTTGTTGTTCAATGTTACACAGCCCCTAAGGGAGTATTGCTTCATGTTGTTTCTGTTCTTTTTTAGTATTGATAGTCTAAACAGTAAACACTTTACACTTTGTGTATTAAATCTGTTTCATCATCATCTCATTTAGGAAACAGCTCTTTTGCTAATTTAGCAGTGTTTTTATGTGACTACATGATGGCCGCAGGAGATACTAACCAGTCTTACTAAATCAAAACCATCTTGTAGTTGTGAAGCATGTGGTTTTGTTTAGTTATTTCACTTTATATTCCTTTTGATGTAATTGCTTTCCTTACTGATTTTTATCTTGTGCCATACTTTCTAGAGAAAGCCATCAGGAAAATCTTTAAACGTCCTGTCAACCCTGTGGTATGTATTGGACACACTTAATTTATAATCTAAGCATAACCAAGGCATTATAAATAATATTATGAAGCTGTATTGTTTAAGAATTTCTTACATCAGTGTTGTATTTTAATAATATGTGAGACTGAGACTGCATTGGTACACCTCCTCACCTCAGAATAAATACTTTTGGGAACAGGGTGTATATTTGGAACAGGCAACAGGGTTTAGAGTCTGTGTTGTGCACTTTAGTGAGCTTATACTATTCTCAGGGTTGTTTGCCTCATAAGTTTTCCATCCAACTGCTGAATGGAAACGGCACCAGTGCAGCCAAGACCGGCCAAGCCAAGAGCGCAGTCTGTAGCTAGCTAACTTCTTGGGTGGAATAAAAAAAAGAAATGTGAAGGAAGGATAAAGGAGGAAGCATAACAGTGTTAAAAAAAATGAGTTGAAAGGAGAAGGGTGGCAATGATTTACTGACAGTGGAGGACTGATGTGTCACCTGGCCCTGCCTCTGCACTCGTAAAACATCACAGCTGTTGAGAATCAGCCACTTGCCCTTCCAGAGGGAAACTTCAAATAACAAGCTTCTCAGCAGGGACTTTGCCAATTTGAGATGGAGTAGAGGGCCTAAGACTTATAAAACTCAAGCCCATTTTCACTTGAAATTAAAGTGCTCATACTATGCTTATTTTTAGGTTTATAATTGTATTTAGAGGTTGTATTAGAATAAGTTTACATGATTTAATTTAAAAAAAAACTCTCTTTTTACCCTATGTGTTGAGCTCTTTGTTTTAGCTACCGAGTGAGGCATCTCACTTCTGTTCCATCTTTGTCTAGCTAGGTAAGGACTACTAGCCAGTTAGAAGCAGAGAATGTGGGTGCATGCCACGCTAGCAGCTTGGCAAGCATTATAACGTGTGTTACAAGGTGACTCACGTTTGTCATGGAAGTAAGGGCTGGACTACAATAGAGCTCTTTAAAATCTGATGTGAGTGATCCGATCACAAGTGGACAGCCTTACGTAAGTACCAGGTGGAAATGCAGCTACAGAGGAAGAGGCAGAGAAAGAGATTGAGATCAAATGCTATCACCTTCTCTTGTTTTGATTATTACAAAGACTAATGACCAATTCCCCCCCTTGTCTTTTTGTCTTTCACCCTTCAGAAACCTTTAACGCCAGATCCACCGTCCTTCCCCTTTCCTCCTCGTCATGGTAAGCCAATAGAGACATGCAGCTTTTGGACTAACCCACAGAACCCTTTGTAACCCTCATAAATATACAACCTCAGTGTTTTAGGCAACACAGCTTTAACTATTATGATTTAAGCAGGATTTATGGTTCTGCAGGAGCTCTACGCAGAGCTTACGCCACAGCCTATGTAAGTGGCCTGAGGTTTATACTTGGGCGCTGGTGTCTGGGTTGTTCTAGTGTATCGCTTTAAAAGAATAGTAGAGCCTGCATGTGTGTATACTGGACAGTGTGGGGAGATATGCAACGCTACCAAGCCACGGCCAAGCAGGCTAATCACAGTTGTCGCGGTCTGTGTTGCTGCAATGTCTTTTCATTTTTTGGGAGGTGTAGGACTGTATCTACATGTATCTACACGTATCTACACTTACCCATGGTGTGGATTTAACCCAGGACCATAAATTGGGCTTTACTCTAACTGTTGTCATCAGTGTGATTTTCAGCCACAACAGGCAGCTGTTTTTAGCCAAAAAAAGCCACTGTATACACTACCTGCTCAGCATCAAACAGCAGACACATAAAGTTAACAACTAGCTGTAGGAGTATTTAGCAGTTAAAGAGTCAGATATTTTTCTCAGGAGTTGGTGAAGCCCAAACAATAGAGCTAAAATGAGAATGAATAATATTTGACTTACATTCCCCAGGTTGCCAGAAACATGACTCATCATCATATCAGCTGAGGTGATAATATGTTAATGTTGTATTTACAGCCTGTATCCACGGTCCCCATGTAGCCAAAGAACCTAAGATGCCAGGTTCAGATAGTCTAGGAATAAACAACTGATCAGCATTGCACATTTTGCTGATAGATACAGTGCAAAAATATAATGTAGGGGCCATTGTTTCATCCAAAACACATTTTGCTGTTGTGAAGTAGGTGCATGAACATAATTCCTACATAACTCTTTCTTTCAGGACTATGAGGACATCTTATGTGTGACTCCTTGACTTAAATCTCTCCTCCCCTGTCCTTGTCAGTTCTCCATAACAGGACCCAGGGCAGACTGCCCGTCTCCCGGAAAATAGCCCCAAAGACAACTCTTGGTAATGATTTTTCTGACCTAAAGAGTTCAGAGGTCAGAAAACCCTTACGTCTGACCATTCTAACTGACTTCTCCCTCTATCCTGCTAATGGTTTTCTGCACATACACAATTGTTGTACATTCTGCAGGACAATAGATTTCTCCCGGGTCTTCTAATGCACAATATATTTCTCAGCTCCCACAACAACTACTATACAGGAATCTCTGCTGACCCCTGGACCCACCCTGCCTGTGGGCACCAAACGGCCAATCGGTAAACAGTTAATCATGGTACTTTTTGAAAAAGCTTTATGGCTCTCATTCAGGCTGTATGCAGTTATATACTTGACAGACTTTACAATGCTTTACACTGTCCTTTTGTAATTAGCTGCATGAGTAAGAGTAGCATGCTCTGAATGGGTACAGTAGTTATATCCACTCTGTGGGAACCAATGGTGTCAGCGGTTTGGGTTGTAATGACTATATATAAGTAGGTGGCCTTGGCTGCATGGCAATTTAGCAGCAACAAAGCTTGCAGGGATTCTTAATGACAGTTTCTAGGTTCTAGGTATGTCAAGTTATTTTTTACAGTAACTGATTTTTATATATACCAGAATTTATCTCAGAACCCTATTAGGTGCTGCTCAGTCAAACAATGCATTTGTCTCATATATAGACTGCATTTCTAAGTTTTCTGTCTTCCTCTCGTTTCTTTGGTAATTGTAAACCCTTCATTGCCCGCTCAATCTTGTATCAGTCCAATATACTATATGTGTTAATATGTCAGTTCTTTCTTTCAGTTTATTTACAGTATGATAAATGTATCACCATTTTTGTTGATGACACACCTGAGGTCTTTGCTTTTGATGCAGCGCAGGCGATGGTGTGAAATCTGCATGACATAACTGCATGCACATGACAGTCCTCTCTTTTGTGCAGGAATTTCTACTTTCTTTCTTTTTTGTATTACCTTGTCCTTGTGTCCCTTTCTCCATCATTTATCTTGTGTAACCTTAATTTTTTTTTATAAATAAAGATAGAATGTTGTCATACAAATGCTAGGTTCCAATTCAGGGCGTGGATACATCTCAATACAACCAACTAGACTTGTTCAATATGCAAGCCTCTTTCAAATGCAGCCTGAATTTGAAAAGATGAAACTGTTGTCCTTATTATTTGCAACCATCATTATCCCACAATCAATTTTGCACCAGTCAGTTATTCAATGTAGCATTAATCGGTTGATTTAGAGGATCCAGTCCCTGTATTGAGATGGCTATAGTTTAAATTTCTTTTTGATATACAGAAGGCAATTCCAGCAAATAATAATTTGACCAATTTTCCCTGTTCTTGGTTGGTTGGCTAATCAACTAAATTGGCCAACAACACCCAAAAACAGAGGTATTTGCAACAGTACATTGCTGTAAAGTTGAGTAGAGGTACTAAATGCCTCGAATGCAATGCTATCTATTGCTTTTTTCGCTTTCCTGCTGTTTCTCTGTCTCTCTCTCTCTTTCTCTTATTTTTTGACTTCCTCTTTTACTCATTCTCTTTCACTGGGGTGAACATCTGATTGAAGATGGAACAATCAATTAAGAATGGTCCATCAAAATACCACAGCAAGCAATCAGTCAGCAACTATAAATCCCTCATGTGATATAGCCTCTTAGAGGCACAGCCAATGGATTTGGATGGTTGTTGCTGACAGGCGTCCTGGCCCTGGTAGCTGAGCCTTTCTGTAGTAACACGGCTGTTATATTTCAAATACCTCCATATGGTCGGCTTTTGAAATTGGGCCCTCCTCTATCTGACATGTGCCAGGTAGTAGTTATTGTGTAACATGTGCACAATTATTCCAAGATTAGCTCTATGAGTTCTCAGGCCACTAGCTGTTGATCTAAATTTCAGCTGTTCCCTAACTGTCTTTATATCTTGCTTTTATTATTTTCTAAACAATAAAATAACACATTTTTTATTTTAATTTGGAAAAGACTCTTTCCTACAGAATATTATATTTGAAATTTTACAGCGCAGTATTGTGGCTTCATGGCCATATTTTCTCTCTCTCACACAACCCAGGAGGAGGAGACCTTTCCAGATTTGTCTCGCCTCCTTTGATGGAGGTCCTATTAGCTCCCAAGCCACATCATCCACTACACACAACCACCAAGGCTTCTGTACCAGTTCCCCGTACAGATGTAGAGAAACATCCTCTGAGACAACATCCCCAGCCACAACCTCAACCAAACCCCCTGCTCCAGACACAGTATCAGCCACCACCACAACCAAATCCCCAAAGGCAAAAATATCCAAAGTGGGTGAAGGCTCATCCTCAACCACAACCCCAACTCACATCCCAACCCATACTTCAGACGCAACCACAACCCAAATCCCTGTCTATACTCCAGACACAACCCCAACCAACATCACAGCCCATTCTCCAGACCCAACCTAAACCTCAACCCCAACCAACATTCCAGCCCCAAATCCAGACACAACCTCAATCACAACCCCCATCATCACCAAAGCTTAAAACCAGAACCCAAATCCAGGCTATACCACAATCTCAAACAACACACCAGCCTCAAACACATCAGCATAAAAAGACCCAGCCTCAAGTTCAAACATCTCTCCAGCCCACACTCATGGCACATCCTCAAACACCTCAAACAACACTACATAATAGACAGCAGACCCAACAAGCACTACCAAACCTTCAGTCCCAACATCAACCACAATTTCAATCTACAACTGAGCTTCAAACCCGAACACAACCTCAACCAAAGACCAACCCACAGCCTAAGCCACAACCTCCACTAAAAACCAATCCAGAGCCTCAACTTACCACAAAGCAGCAGTCTCAACCAACACTTAAACCAAAGATCATCCTTTTCCAACACAATCTCAAAACACAGCCTCAACCAAAGAGTCAACCCAAGCCCCAGTCACCACCTCAAACAAAAAAACAGCCAAAGCCTCAACGACACCTTCAACCAAAAAAACTGCCCAAACCTCAACAAAAGCCCCAAAATAGGGACCAACAAGAACCTCACCCAAAGATTCAGCCGTGGCCCCAAACGAAACCTCCAACAAAGACCCAGGCCCAACCTTTATCTAATTCTCAACCCATTCCCCAACCACAACCTTCACCTAATGGCCAGACTCAATCCCCGCTTGAACCTCCTTCCAAGCCACAACCTCAACCTGGGCTTCAGTTTGAGACCAGGACCTACTCTGATCCCACCAAGGTCACCCCAAGGCAGGCAGTCTCTACGGGTAAAGACCCTTCTTTTTGCCATCAGCAATCCACACAATCAAGTATTAAGACCTGATCTAAAGTTGCATTTTAAAAGGGGCATATTCATTTAAAATATTTGTATTGAGTTTTAAGGAAAATTTGTCAAAACCAGAAGCTGGTAATAAATTCATCAGATTTCAGGTAATGTTGATGAGCTGCTACAAAAAACAAATCCTTGCAATATATTTTGTATTTAGAAACTCCTCCAAACCATGATTAAATGATCTAAATTGGTAGTGAGAGAGAAAGAGACAGAGAGTCCATAGTGTTTATGGACTATTACTTTGTTTTGCCAAGTGCTATCTAAATTGGTCCTCCAGTCAGAGTTCAGCATTGTCTGACTACATGAAAGATTTTACCTTATTCATTTATATCATAGTCACAACAAATACCCTTACTAGCAGCATTGATTTAAAACCAACAATAATCCCCTTGTCCATTATCTCAGTTATGCCCCCTTTAAAAGTCAAAAATATATTCACAATATCTTAGATAAATAGTGAGTTTTCTTTCATACAGCTCCTAGTCCACCAGAAGAGGGCAAGCCTCTACCAAGACCTGCCCTGGCTACAAAGAAGGCTGGTAGTTACAATCAGGGTAAACACCATGACAAGTTTGTCCCATTACCATCTCTGCTTTCGTCAAGTCACATGGAACCCAGTGCTTTCAAATGTACTTTAAACCATTGGATGATGTCACTGCTTCCCCATTTCCATCTCCATCCTACCCCTCCACAAACCCCACTCCATCATTACCCATGCCACTCTGTGTGCTTCCATTTTCAGCCCAGCACACTCACTTCACCCCTGCCCACTCACAACCAGAACAGCGTGGCTGGCTTTCAATCTCATGTGTGCCTCTCTGTCATTTCATTCATTGACCACTCTTCCTTTTCACTTATGTGTTTTTTATGTTCTGTCATTTATTCAATCTAGGTAAAGATGTCAAGCTGTCAGAAGTGGACCCTCTCTAACCTCCCAAATTGCCTTTCTGCTCATCTAGGTACTGGCATCCTTAGACCATCCATTGTTGAAGTTCCTCGTTCTCCCATTAGCTCTTCAGTTCCTCTAGCAGGAAGAAACACCACGCTGACCCGGACCCGGGTTCCTCTTCATTCTACACGTAATAGTGGCAGACCAGTTTCTCCATCCAAGACATTCACCTCCTCTCACAGCTCCAGCACACCTGGGGGTAATGGATAACTCACTTTCCTTCTTCTTATTCCCTCTTTCCAAGTAGCTACCTCAGGTTATCTTCACCTGTCAGCACTATCTCACGCTCTCCTCTGCAGCTGTGCATCTACAGAAGAAGGAAAACAAAACGTATGGCTCTTGATTTAGCACATGATCTGTGTTCGAATCCATATAATATACATTTGGAAACTTTGGCTGTTCTCCTTCTCCCGCTCAATCTTCGGCTACACCTCCTCTTACAGTCCATATGTTCTCGACGCTCTTCCACATGTGCTCGGTGTGTATTTCACAGTTTTACCATGAGCAGCAGTGGGGTCAAGATCGTTAACATGATTCACGGTCCTTCTTGCTGGCCGGGTGGGAAGTCTGGCGACAGCACTGGCCAGGGCACACCACATTTTACACCAGCCATGCCAAGCCAAGCACTGTCAGACAGTACAGTCGCCACAGCCAGTTTCTTTTTCTTTCTTTCTCTGTATTTCTTCCTCTCTCAAACACACCCACACACTCCCCAAAGAGTTATAGAAGAATAGAGTGAGAACTGTCTAAGGATAGAATTTATGTTTTAAAGTCATTGCAATTCCATTTGTATGTCCAGAACATCTGTGAAAGCAGGTTAATGACACAAACAAGTCTCCAGCTTTATTTCTTACTGATATGAGACAAGAAAATTGTCTGAAAGAAAGACTAGCATCTTTTCTTTCTGACTTTCCTTGTATTTGGTATTTGTTTGTCACAGTGACAACATTTTTTTTTATTTATAACAAGCCTTTTTCTCCCTCCAACAGCCGATGGGGTGCATCATAGGGGCAATGCTCTTCCTAAACCTGTGGTGTGGTCCAGAGAGAAACCTGGTAAAGACAAACCAAGATAATCACCTTTAAGCGTTCCTCACTCACTAACCTAAGAGGCACTGTTATGTCCCATCCTACAGAGTGCTTTTGTCATAATTCTTGTCTTGGCTGTCAGTATGACGGTTTGTGTTTGGTTGTGGCCTGTATTGTCCAATAGTCCCAGTAGCTTACATGACTGAGACTGAAGCCATATATAATTCTATTTTTGGCATATACCTGTCTTCTCCACATTGTTTAGTCTATTGCACATATGGACCTGTAATTAGAAAACTAGTTTGAATTAGTTTGAGAATGGCTAAAGCCTGCTTGTTGTGAAAGGTGAATGTGGTTTTCCCTTTTCATTTGGTTAATCACATTGTTTCCATTCTGCCAGGCAGGCTCAGTTAATTAAAGTGATTGAATCCATCTCAAGTAGTAATACAAACCATGTCTGGACCACATGTATTAATAGTGACGCCGGCTCACTCCTTGTTGTTTGGAGTTTTGAAGAGAGGTTGTGCTTCAGTCCCATGTCACAGCTGGTGCGTGTTATTTCTGGAAACTTTGACAGTTTCAGAGGTCTTCAGGGAGTCACATGGCTCACTGAAAGTAACTCTACAGAAACAAATAGTCTTTATGCTTGCCACCCTGCGCACACATCCAAAACACATCCACAAAGCTCCTAATGACTGTTTGTACCTTTTCTAAAAAGACATAACCTACATGTAGTTCACTTTTCTGGCCCAATGAAGTAAATGACACGCAACTGTACATATTGTTATTACATATTGTTATTATTGCTTTTTATACTACACAACGCTCTGCAACTGACATTGTACATAACAGCTGGTACAGTGTTTGATTGTGCCGTGAATTAGAGCATGTCCTTGACAGTTTAATAGAGCTCAGTTTCACATTGGCATTTCAACTGGAATTTGTTTCCAAGCTCTGCTTAGTGGATTGCAGGTGTGTAATGGACAGTGTCCAGAGTATGTGTTGCAAAATCAACAAACCCCAGTGATGTGAGACACTGGTATGTATTTCAGTGGTAATATATTTCTGGATTTAACATAAATCTCTGTGTTTTGATTGCATCTATTTTCACATTTTTGAAGATGAAGTTATCTGACAGAAACCAGCGCTCACACCACTACGGCTGTTTTACATCAACAAACTGTGTCTGAGGCCTTTAGAGACTCAGCCTGCTGTTTGAGGGGTGTATTGTGCAACTTCAAACCAAACACAGCCGCTGTAGAAACTGTAGAACGGCAACCAGATCGTATTATATGCATTGTAGACATATTGTTGACATGTCTATTGGTGGTATCACATCTTATCACATTACATCACGTAGGCCCTGTTCTGATTTCCTGTCTAGTTAACCATGACGTCACTCTTTTGAACTGGCAGGCCTTCGCTTTATGTACCGCAGTCTTTTGTATTTATATATCTTGAGACTGGTATTTAAATAACTGCATCACCATAGTCTGTGATTTTCTGTATGAACATATGTTTGCCATTAGCTTTTAGTTGGACCATATGTGAGTCAGAGGCCCTTCTTGAATGTATTCTCAGTGTTAATCAGTGATACTTGTAGGCAGATGTTGTTTTAGTTTGTCTTGATAGCCTCAATTCTTTTCTTTTGGAGAAGCCAGAGACCACTGATTAATGCAGAATCTGTAAGGTCAGCTCCAAGAGACTAAACTCGGATATGAATTGTGTGAAGGAAATTGCATTTGTCAAACCTCCTAGATGGATAGGTAGATACTTTATAAATCTCAGCATGGATTACAAAAACAAAGAGAATGTGCAAAAAACTGGAGATTATGCTTGTTTAACAACATTAAATCATTTTACAACCCTAATGTTAAAATATCTGAGATTGACAGTTTATAGCTGAGGTGTTTTCATTACAAAACCTTGCTCTTCCTTGTGATATTTATCCAGTTCACTGAAGCTAATTCATTTCTTGCTTTCATTAAAGTAGTTTAGAATGAAACTAAAGTCTTCATCTCATAGCTCATCTTAATCTTTATTTTTTCTCCATGGTGCAGGAATGTGGTGGAAAATGTGGTGGTCAAACAGCATCACATCCAAAGATTTTTTACAGAAAGGAGCCAATAGCCTCTTTCCGACCAAGTAGTTGCAGTAACATAGTTATAGGAACAGTCCACTTCTAAACAGTTCTACTAAGTACTCTCCCCCAAAACCGGTTTTGTCGCGCCAAGTGGCCATAGAAAATGCTAGGAGGAGTAAAGGAGTGACGAAAGCACGGCAACGGTCTTTATAGCGTCATCACTTGACTTTAGCACCACATACAAACCCCCATTTGTGCTAGCTCACTGGAGATTTTGAAGAAAATTTTAATGTTTCTTGTGGATCCTTCCAAGTCCCTCTGCACCCCATCAGTGGCATACTTGGCCAGCAGCACCTGCACCACCGCATCAGTCCACTTTTCAGAGTTCAGCATTCCGTTCATTTTCGTAGTAATTCACGTAGTCAAGTAATTCATATATGTTTTGCTAACACAGACGGCATGGCTTTTACAGATGGTGCGCTGTGGGGGCGTGACTAGATCACTATTTGGAAAAGAGAAAAGACCCTACCCTGAAGTAGGAGCTAAAAGAGTTACATGAACTGTGGCCAGAGGAACTTGATAATCCCCAAATTTGTCCAGTCGGAACACGAGAAAAAAGGGTTCTAGGAACTGCAAAATCCCTACTGTCGGAAAGTCATACAAAAAAGTTGTTGGACCTGCTACCTACTTGCCTGTTTGGGATTCACTACGGGTTTTTAAATTCCTCAGTTATTCTTTTGGGGAGTTTTGAATGAGCGGGTAAAGCATCGCTTTCTAGTCTCAAGATTTTTAAACACTGACACGGTTTTCATTAGACAAAGACCATGGTGGTGCTCTGTGGCAGCACATCACAAAGTGACATTTCAGCATTTCACGTGCAATCTGCTTGGCTTTTATGTGCTTTATTGTTGCTTGTATATCATGTCTGTGTTTGTACACTCAGTTTTTTAGCACACAGTATTTTGCCCTACTAGATGAATTTAAATCTATAAACTTGCCATTCTTTAATCATTATTGCACTATTAAAATAACCAACAACACTTGTTTTCAGATTTTTAGCTTTTACTGCCGACCACCTGTCCTGTTTCAATGTGATTCTTAATCTGAAATGGACTCTTGTTTCCCACAAGTCCCTGCAGTCCTGCGTCCCTCTATTCCTGGCAACAAGAGACTCAACCTGGTGGGAAAACCTAGTGACCACGGTGAGGGCAACAGTGATGGATGCACTGACCACTAAACACTGCTGCACCTTGTACTGTATACTATGCACACAACAGCAAGGCACACGGCCCACTGGGACCGTTTTGTATTTATGGAATTGACCACGGGAGGAAAATAGGGGAGGGTCATGTCTTTTTATTGTTTTTGAGCTGAGGATCGTCCAACTTTTTTAGTCTAGGGGGGAGGTTCACCCAACTTTTGTATTCATGAAAACAGCAACATTTCAAATTTCTGTGGCTTGTTTGGTGCATATTATTCCATGTAACTCTCTCAGCCTAGGCCCCCCATCACTAGCAGATGGGTCAAATTAGTAGCTTTGTAGAGACGATGTGATTTGCCAAACATATAAACACAAAACTGCTTGTGGTGTGCCGTCTTGGCCAGGTCTCCCTGAGAAAGAGATTTCAATCTCAAGTGACTTCCTGGTTAAATAAAGGATAAAAATAAAAAATAAAAATAAATAAAACAAAACTGCCTTGCTAGTTACATCGTGTTGTAACTAAGACATCTGCTGAAAAATAATTTTATTAATTAGCGTGATTGCTGTACTGTTTAGTTCAATAACATAAAAAACACCAACGTACAAAAACATAGCATTTATTTTGAAAAGTCGAAGCTCGCGGACAGCACCAGCCGGGAGGTCTCCAGGCTGCAGCCATACCCGACTCAAATATATTTTCGGTCCCGGTGATTATTTGTGAAATTGTGCAGCCTTTTTAAGTCATTTGAGAAAGAAGGAGTGGTAGCATGCAAGCTCCCAAATTGACGCTCGTCTGAGAAATTGAGTTTTGGATAATGTTCAGCTTCGGCAGCTTTACCTATGCTAAAAGATTAGATGATTAGATTAGATTCAACTTTATTGTTATTATACATGTACAGGTACAAGGCAACGAAATGCAGTTTAGGTCTAACCAGAAGTGCAATAGCAGCAAGTGCAGGATATACAATGGTTTCATAGGTGCAGGTATAGACATGAATACTATTATAAACATAATTTTACAGATAGATTTGTCCTATGGATATAATATATAGATAACAAGTAATGTGAATAAGATTTACAGCTGGATATGTACTGAATATAATATACAAGTAGATATTACTATAAATAGAATTTTTACAGATATGTACAATAAACATAATACACTGATGGTTGTTACTATAACAGAGTTTACAGGTGAATATGTACTATGAATATATATACCGATGGCTATTACTGTAAACAGACTTTTTACAGATAGATATATATATATATATAAGTTAGGCTAAAATGAGCAGTATAACAATGGATTTAATGTAGTACAAATAAAGTTTGGGCAGAAGAAATATACAATGACTGAGGAAGCCTAGTGATGAGTCCATAGCAACCAGTTCACGTGTTGAATTTGTTATTAGGCCTACCCAGTGTGCTTTGTTGAATAATCTCAATGTGTTACTGCTTTATTTCATGTTTAATAGAGGAGTAACTTAGTATTTGAAGTAATGCAGTAATACATACTTACTGTGTTTCCACAACAATATTAGTGAGGAAATCTACTAAAATGGCCACCATAACAGTGGAGTGTGATGTATAATATCAGAAGGCAGAGGTTAATTACGTATGTTATTATTGTAAGAAAACAAATGGGGATCTGTACATCTTTGCCAACCCCAAACCAGAACAGAAGGCATCAATACGTTGTGAAGGAGGGTCACGCCTTTCTTCCCAATCATTTTGGAGGGTCATAGAAAAAACGAACAGTCCCTTACTCACTACATTGAAAGTGAACTTGAAACAAAATAAGCTTATTTTATTGACTTGACTTCTTTTGACATGGTTTCTCAATGAGCATCACTTATTTTCCCTTTCAACCCTAAAACCTGTCCATCCTGAATTTTACATGTTGTTTTGTTGCCTGATTAGCGTGAAAGCACTCTTGTTTGTTTATCACTCCCACATGAATCAAATTTATTCAGCTTTAGTTCCAGTACACATTTTTCCACAAGGCCAAGTAAGTCTCGGCTGCAATGCTAAGGCTTTCTTGGCTATTTTCTGGACTTTCACACTGATCCCTCTGTCCTCACATTAGTGTAGTTATGTGCACAAAGTGTGTGTGTGTGTGTGTGTGTGTGTGTATATATGTGTGCGTGTGTATGGTTATACTTCTGACCATCTGGGCATCTTTGGTCTCAGCAGATGTATCCTGGCGGACCTTTTTCCTCTTTAAAGAGCACAAGAGATATTACTCAACAAACAATCTCTGATCTTTCAGCAGCCAGGAAAAGGCCACTGAGTTTTTCTGTGAAGATGGCCAGAGCAGATGGATCACAACTGTGTATAACTATGAGTCAGATGATGAGGGTGAAGAACTGATCTATTCTCCTCCTCTTGCTGCTCTCTGTCCTCAGATAAACCCATGGACCTAAAACAAGGAGAAAAGGAGTCCATCTTGAAGCCATTCCCTCCGGTCACAGCCAAGCCCAAGCAAGAGCGTAGACAGCAGCAGACAACCACCTCTGCCCCGGCAGTAAACAGTATGAGTAACACAACTTTGATGTATCTTGGGAAGAAATATATGACTCATAGTCATAACTGCTTTCATGCCTGAAGGCAATTGAGTATTTCCATAAATGTGAGAAATTCAAATTGCCTACCTCCATGAATGAAAGAAAATGTGATTGAAAATGTTTTGTGAATTTGAGTCCATGGTGCACTTGACAATAACAGATATTGGTGAGGCAGCTTGCAGTAAAGTAGGAAGAATGAAAGAAATATTAAGAGGCAGACAAAGAGGCCAAGCGCAGGCCAAAGCAGGTGCTGGGCTGGCCGGTCGCTGACCTGGCCCAGAGCTGTAAAAAATGAGGACAGAGAGAGCTTCCAGGGACTGCTGGCACATCCATCTAATGTTTGATGTGTGTGTAACTCTTTTCTTCTTTTTCGATATTCAGCAACCCGTTTTGACATAAATGAAAACTCCTCCATATTTCGTCCCTTGCCTGCGTCAGAGGTAGACATCATGGGCAAGAAGCGCTTTGTGGGTAAGACTTCTTAATGGCTGTTTTACATCTTCACTGCAGGTTCAAAAGCTTAATCACTGAAATCATCAGCTCGCTCACTCTGTGCATAAATGAATACCTGCCATTTTTTATTGTGCACGTCTACAGCTCCCCATGTGATCTACAAGACCGATAAGAAGCCAGATGAGCCGTGCTCCATCACCTCCTCCCTCTCTTACTTCCCTGACGAGGAGGGAAGTGATCAGAATGTAACTGGTCCTCCCCGTGTACCTCCCTCCAACCTTACTGTGGTTACTGTGGAGGGCTGCCCGTCTTTTGTCATTCTTGACTGGCAGAAATCTGACAACGAAACCAGAGGTATGATAAATACTAATAAAATTGGCTGAAATTCAAGAAAAGGGGACAGAACTCGGGATGAAAGACTTATTCAGCTACGCTCTCAGTTTGCCAAATGCCTTCAGTCAGTCTTTTACCCATTAGTGAAGCTAACACAAACAGGTAACAGGTGAATCATGTTTGGATGCTTGAGAGACCTTTCACACCTTAACCCCAAACCTCATATCTTGTTCTCACATCTCTCTCATTAAAATATCTCATCATGTTGAACTCTCAGATTTAACTGGTCACAAATTTATGAGGTTGTGTAATTTGGTTCTGTTCACAGTTGAAATGTAAAATCTCAGTTATCAAAAGCACACTGATATTTGTGCTCCTTTCATTAGAGTATGAAGTTGTATCCACCACTAAAGGACCAAATGGAGAGGAGGTGTCCATATTGACGACCAACCAGACACACACAGCCGTGGAGAATCTTAAACCAGAGAGCAGGTATATGACTCAGACATTATTACGTCAGACAGACAGTTTGCCTTTCTTTTTTCCCCAGCATCTCTGCTTTATTGGATAGTGATAGCTTAGAGAGAGACAGGAAAGGGGGGTGATAGAGACGAGTTGACACACAGCAAAGGGGCCGGGCTTGAATCAAATCAGGGTCACTATGGTAAGGACTCACTCTACCAAGTGACCTACCAGGGCACCCATACCAGCTCATGTAATAACTGGGAAAAATGTGATAAAAGCTCATAATGTAATAATCAGCACATACTGTAAGAAAACCCTGAGGCCATAATGTAAAAAACAGTTTTGTGCATAATGTGTCAGGTGTCAATGTGTGTGTAAAACTAGAAGGGTTCCTATGCTTTAGGAAAACAAGGGTTTCTTACATAATCTGCTGGCTATTACATTATGAGCTTTTATTACATTTAAATTATGCAGAGTTATTACGTTATTCACAGTTAATAAATTACGAGATGCTACATGCCCCTTTTTCTATGAGCGGGTCTCTGTTTGTCTTGTGCACACACCCAAGGAGGACGCGCATGCATGTGAAACGAAACACATTCCTGTGATCAGCGTCTCACTATTCAACAGGTCATAACATGTCAAAAAGACACTAATGCACCAGCAAAGGCAATAAAGAAGAATAGATCTTGCTAGTAAACATGGATGTAAACAATGTAGGTTTCAAAATTTTAAGAACAATTGGCTTTGCAAGTGTTTTATAAGGAACAAAATGCTTGTTAGAACTCAAGAATACACACAATGTGTTGGGTAGTAACACTAAATGTACACATTACTTTTGTTTGTGTATAAGAAACCTCCATGGGGCACTTTTAACAAATACTGTATGCTTGAACTGCTGGCTGATTAGTAAGGTTCATTGTAGATCTCATTAAAAAAACGTTTTAAATGGCACTGGAAGGCTATGGACCTCTTTTTACAGCAGACATTTTGTCATAGCAGGAAAAGCACAGCTGAAATGATAACCTTAATGATGGCTCAATGCAGTAGCAAGAAATTGACACACAGTACATGACAACAAAGACGACAACATCAATTAAAATACAGTATCAAGCCAAATGGGGAAAATAAATACCACAGCATTAAAAGTTTAAGTCCCAGTGTGCCTTATGTGCCGACGTTACCCCAGTTACTCAAGTGTCCCAGTAAGTTATTTCAAGTTATGAGTCAGCTTGCACAATACCAGGACCTCTCCCTCATTAAGGATTTTGAATACAAAACCATAACAAAACCACCTGTGCTTTTCCTACTATGACATGTCAACATATCTGCCGTGAAGAAGGTCTATTAGTGTGCTGCTTTTAAAGCTACTGTATGTTCAGGTTGACTAGTACTTCTTATGGTAAATTATGTTTAATTTTGCAAATACAAATTGGCCAAAGCTGGGGAAATCTGGGTGGAGAGGTTCATTGAGTTTTTAATTAGATCTCAGCATCTGGAGTCTCAAAACTCACGGAACCGTCCCCTAGGCTGAATTTGCTGGCCCAACTATTGCCAGGACATCTGAATGCAGCAGATGGACTAACCATCCAATGTGTGTGTGTGTGTGTGTGTGTGTGTGTGTGTGTGTGTGTGTGTGTGGGGTGGGTGGGTGGGTGGGTGTGTATTTGTGTGTGTGTTGACACAAAAACACAAATCAACAACACTCTTTAAGACTTACTGGAGGCTGGGAGGAATTTAGATTGAAAACTCCTCAAAGTGTGGATTATGCCTTTTATTCTCTTTTCTTCTATTTTATTTCAGTTATGAATTCACAGTAACACCAAAGAATGAGCTGGGAACAGGACCCTCCAGTGATCCTGTGTCTTTTAGCACAGAATCAGGCAAGTTTTACAAAACATATAATCCAATAAAGTCATATAGATGAAATTCTTGATAAACCCTTAAGTGTTTGCTCTGACAGAAGACACTTATTGGTTGCATGTTAATGCCACTGAATGCACGTTCCTAATCATTAGGCAGTGATTAGCATTGCTTGAATCTCAGAATGTGGGCCATTAAGCAGTTGTTAGTATAATGATTTCAGCATGGCACTGGGATCTGATTGATTAAGACTCAAGGCTCTTGTTAGCTCACCAGATGTCCTCCGAGGCTCATTTCTAACGGAGGCATATCATCCACCTGGACTGGAGAACTCTGAACAAACTAAATGCGCTTCAATCGTAAAGCAGCTGAAGTGCAGCCCTTGGTTGTTCAAATGCTGTGTTTAAAAACTCACAATAAAAACACTAAGAGGGGAATGATGTGCTTAAGCCCAGCCTGTTGGAATTTACTGTAAATACTATGCCAAATGGGCTCTGATACAAGTCTGGGTCTAGCGCAATGTCTAAAGATGTCTTATGACTGTGTTTATTCTAAGATGTTTTGATGATGTTATTCATTGCAACTTTCTCTCATGTAGCGGATCCACGAGTGAGCGAACATGTTTCAGGTGAATATTGTCTTATAGTGTGTTCCAGCAAAATTAAGCTTTTTAAAATGCTTTTTAACCTTCACTGGTTTTTGCTTCCTATTAATACAGATAACAAACGCAAAAACAAAAGCCTTTTCCTTTTGCACAGGCAAAGATGCCATCTGGACTCAGTTTCCGTTTAAATCCGATGACTACTCTGAATGCAATGGAAAGCAGTATGTGAAGAGAACTTGGTACCGGAAATTTGTCGGCATTCAGCTCTGCAACTCCTTGAGATACAAGATTTACCTGAGTGACTCTCTGAATGGTAATTATAAACGGAAATATTAGTGAACTAAACTGCTGTTTAGGGAACCCAGGGGCCATCAGCAAATTATAAATCTCTTTCAAAAACATTGCATCTCCATAACGTCTGCTTTGTGGGAACCTACTTGTTTTAGTTAGATAAAGTATTTTGCGTTATTATAAAGGTTTACAATTGGCCCCAAACAGAGAGGAACATGCAGTTCTTGATTTATTTTGTAGGGGTTTGCTTGAACCCCAAAAATGGTCGTGTGGTTCAGGATTGGTGCCTGTCCGTTAATACATTTGCAGTCATGTTATCTTAATAGGGCTAGGTTTAAAGATCTGGGGATGGCATATGAAAAATGTAGTGCCGTGGCAACACATATTCTAATAGGACATTAGCCCCCTAGCCACTAAATTTAAAGCAATGTTTTTAATACAGTGTATTAAGAAATAAGGCCAAACATAAGTAATGCATGACAACACTTAGAGGAGAATGCTCTAATTAAGCCCAGCCTGTTGGAATTTACTGTAAATACTATGCCAAATGAAAATGGGACCAATATAACAGGCAGTAAATATGAAATTAAACTACTACAACCAATATCTTAGAAAACATGTATAACGTGACATATTTATGATATACTTTATAACGTTTTATGAAAGTTTGACTTATTATGACATTTTTATGGCATACTATGCTATAGAGTATTATAGAGTATTATATTATGATATTTTACAAAATTTTCATGACATACTACACTATGACTTTTTCAACCCGGTCTCACACTAGTTCATGAAATGGTCACATTAGTTTGATGTATTGATTTGTGTACATGTCACGATTTTCTCGTTTATTACGTGTACATGTCACGATTTTCCAACGTGACCATTTCACAAACTGCCATGACACTGGGCTGCTCTGGGGGACGAAACAATTGGGAAATGAAACGCCACACGCGGGGACGGTGACAACAACTTGCGCCGGGACAAGATTTGCGGTCTCTGGGGGACACAACAACGGGGAAATGAAACACCACACACCGGCCACAACAACGGGACAGTTGTGGTTAGGAAAAAAAGAACTGGGAAAGGAACTACAACACGTGAGACACAATCCCTGGTCTCCGGGGTGAAAGTCCTGTGTTGTTTGAGACATTCACCAACCTCCCTGCGTGGATTTTTTGGCTTTTCAATACTACTCGCTAACGTAATCATTCTGTGATCACGAAATAGGCTTCCCATTGAAATACATTACTTCAACGTTCATAATCAACACACAAAAATAACGACATTAACGTGACCTGTACACAATTAATTACTGTAAATAACGTGACCATTTCACAAATTTATGACAAATTACAGTATATTATGACATTTTATAACTATTATAACATACTATTCTATATTTTATGACATTTGTATGGCATACTATACTATGACTTTTATGACTCTTTTACACTATTCTAATGCATTTTAATTTACTATGACATTTTTATATTTTCATAACATTTTCATGACTTTATGGCATATTAAACTATAACGTACTATACTATAGCATTTTAAAGAAATGTTTATGGCATACCATACTATAGCATTTTCATGACTTACTTTATCATGACATTTTTGTGACATTTTATAACATAGTATACTACAACATTTGACATTTTAATAAATTTTTTATGACATACTATACTGACATTTATGACATCATAATGACATACTATACTATAATACTTTTATGACATTTATGACATACTATACTGTGACATTTGATGACATTTTAATGACTTTTATACGACATGTTATACTGACATTTTATGACATAGTATAATATGACATTTTTATGGCATACTATATTTTTATTACATTTGTTATGGAATATTATACTATTACATTTTATAACATTTTCATGACATACAATATAACGTTTTATGACAAACAGTATATTATGACATTTTACAACTATTATAACATACTATACTATATATTATGGCTTTTTATAACATAATATACTATGACTTTTATGACTTTATTACACTATCCTAAGGCATTTTGATTTACTATGACATTTTTATATTTTCATGACATTTTCATGACATTTTATGGCATACTATACTATGACTTTTTATGACATACTATACTATGATATTTTATGATTTTTTATGACATACTATATATATTATGGCATTTTCATGACTTTTTTATGACATACTATACTATAACATTTTCATGACATACTTTAATATGATATTTTTGTGATATACTACACTGACTTTTTATTGCATAATGACATACTGTACTATGATATTTTTTATGACATTTTAATGGCATACTATCCTGCAACATTTAAAACATTTTTATGACATACTGGGCAGCATGGTGGCCCAATGGTTAGCACTGTAGCCTCACAGCAAGAAGGTTCCGGGCCTTTTTGTGTATGATCTCTCCATGTTTGCGTGGGTTACGACTTTTTATGGCATACTAAACTATAACTTTTTATGACATACTATACTATAACAATTTAATGACATTTTTATGGCTATACTCACTATGAAATTTTTTACTATTTGTTATGAAATTCTTATAAGGAAGACATTTTATGACATTTTATATGGCATACTGTGCTGTAACATTTTATGGCCTTTTTATGACATACTATACTGTGATATTTTATGACATTTTAATAATACACTATACTGACTTTTTATGACATTTTACTGACAAACTATACTATGACATGACATTTTTTTATGATATTTTCTTGAGACACTATACTATGACATTTCTATGACATACTATATAATGACATTTTGTTACTTTGTAATGTCCTACTATCCTGCAACATTTTTATGATTTCTTTTGGCATATTTTACTATGACATTTTCTAGGACATTCTCATGACATACTATGTCATTTTCATGACATACCATCTTTTTATGACATTTGTATGGCATGTATGGCTATATTTTGACATTTTACAACATTTTTATGGCATACTACAATGACATTTTTTAAGACATTCTCATCACATACTATGTCATTTTCATGACATACCATGACATTTTAGACTTGTTTATGACCTGTTCCTGTCATTGGCAATGATGCTTTTAAATCAACCAACAACAGCATGAGACAAAACACTGGCCACTTAAACATTTAAAAGATTCCTAGTCACCTAGCACTACTTCAATGTCCTGAGAAGTCCTTTTAAGTCATCATAAGCCTTTTCTGACCAGTTCAATTTTGAAATATGAACATTCAGATTGAAGATGGATTTTTTTCATTGCCAGAATTTTGCTTCCTCTGTATTCCATGTAGGGAAGTTTTACAACATTGGAGATCAGACCGGGCACGGTGAGGACCATTGTCAGTTTGTAGACTCCTTTCTGGATGGACGGACCGGCACCCAGATGTTTGCTGACCAGCTACCAAGCAGGCCAGGTATTTTGGTTAGCTATAATCATTAACAGATTATTTTAAATCTTTATTATGTAGACTCTTATCCCTCTTCTGTGTTCTCGTACCAGGGTTTTATAGAGCAATGAGACAGGAACCCGTCAACTTTGGAGAGATTGGAGGGAAGTCACATGTTACTTACGTAGGTTGGTACGAGTGTGGCACACCCATCCCTGGGAAGTGGTAAGACCCCACAGGGCTGTATAGGAAGAATTACTTTCTTGGTCGGGAGGAAGAAGAAGATGATGTCTCACTAGGCCAAAAGGGAGGTTGGCCTTTCTTTCATGTTACCATGGACACTGTACCATAGTACACATCATGGGTCTTTCTCTTTGAACTCAACCTATTCTTCCAGGTATGTAGGAATATTAGATGTCCCAAAATTCTATTGAGTGCATTTGTACCATTGGTATTAATTTCTCTATTTATCATAAATGCATTCAGCAAAGAAATGCAGGGGTTTGAGTGTTGAATATGCAGTAATCACAGAGAAAATGTTGGGAAGCTGGCTCCCAAAGTGTAATAACTTGTATGATATTATTTATCAAAGGCTATTGAATATTCTGTGTGTGCTCGGGCTTTTGAGATGAGAAAGTAAAACTCATTCACAATACTTTCATTTCATACACAAATTGTGTCATTTGTAAACAGAAAGGTGCTAATCGTACTTTCATTGTACATTTCGACTATGTAAAATACAAGTACACATAGACATGCAGAATTGACCTTCTGCTAGCCCTAAGGGATTATTAGCAGTTGCAGTTTGCACAGTATTAAATCTTTGTTTATATATGTATATGGTGTGAAATACAGTATGTATACCAGGGATCATATAGTTTGATACATTTTAGGTACAAGATAAAACAGCTTTTAGCCAAATTGTGGATTTATTATAAGAAAAACAAAGCTTGAGTGTTTCTATGGGTTCACTTGGAAAGATTAATGTATTTTTAATGCTTGTGCAGACTTGTCATATATTTTATAAAATAATAAAATATATATAAAAATAAAAAAACTGAGCTTCAATGTTGAACTGACCATTTATGTTTTTGATTTCAAGCCTACAACAAAGTGTACATAAAGCTAAAAATCATTGGAAAGAAATTGTTAGGTTTCTTCCATATCTGTCATGACTACGGTTGTTTTTGATACACCATGTATGTTTTCAGCAATAAATCGTTTTTATATTTACTGATATTTGTTTATATTTAAATTCAATGACTTGTGTTCAAGGTAAAGTAAGACATTTTGAATTGATTTTGTGGTAATTCTCTTTTTTGCCAAGAGTCAGATGAGATGATTGATATGCACCACGGATGTAATGTATTAGATATGCACTCTCTGAAGTTACTTTTAGCAGCCAGCTAACTAAGCTTAGCACAAAAACAGGAAACAGGAAAACAGCTAGCCATGCTCTGTCAACAAAATCAGTCTACCGGTTCCTCTAAAGCTCACTAATAAACACATCTCATTTGTTTAATCTGAACAAAACCCAAAGTGAAAATATTACAATTTTACTATTTTTTGGAGGTTTTGTGCCAGGCAACAAGTAGGGACTCATACATACATAAGAATATTATCAATCTCTCTTTGCATGAAAGCTAATAGACTAAGCACATTTCCCAAATGTCTGTGTTTTTGTGCTTAAATTTTGATCTGAATTGGATCAAACACATCAGGGTGATGGACGTAAGACGGACGTCAAGACCAGAGGTAGACATTAGCTAACCAAAATACATTTCTAACATTGTGCCAACTGTAACAATATTACAGACTATTAACATCTAAAGAAAATTATTTCGGTTTGGCACAGACTAGGGGAAGAGCAATGCTAAACACACTTCGCTAAATTATTTTTAGTAAACCCGATGCACTAAATTCTTCACACTTGACAGTTTGACATATAATACCAACATACTCCCATGCCACATGTCCTAACCAACCACAACCCACAGGCAGAAAAACAAAATATGAATACCAGAATTACTAGAGTTTTCCAAATCTGGATGGAAGAGAAGAGAAAGAGAGAAGCCAAACTTAACATAGACTCAAAAACCACAAAGTGAGAGAGTGTTAAGAGAAAGACAGCAAAACAATGCACAGGCCAAGAGCAATGCAATATCAAAACAAAAGATAAAAGTCTTGAAATGGGTCTCAATCATTTATTAGGTTCAACAAAAAATGTTACAGTTTATACATAAACAACTAATCTCACTTGAGGGTGGAATTTGATTTATTAGTAAAAACAAGTGATAAGATACCAAGGAATATTAAGCTTTACTGGAGATGATATAATTAGCTAAACAAAAGAAGCTTTATTTGTGACATTGGGATCTACCACTCCCATAAGCCATTACTTAGATAGTGTTCCCAACATGGGGCAGTTGTCATTGTCACATCATTAATACCAACATGGTGGTGAAATTGATAAAAACCAAAAAAAACTAACCAAACAAGACAAAAAACGACAAAAGGGTAACTTTTCATTCAGATACGCTCTAATAAATGCATCTATACATAGTTAACTCAACACAAGCGGTTGAGATGTCCGTCATCGACATGTAAGACACAAATGCAGAATATGGATGCTGATCTCACTTGCAAAATGAAGTTACCATGAAAAGAACAATAAACAGTTTGTGCAACAGCCTGTTTTGGTCACCCAGGTGTGTGCAGACCGACCGGTTACCTTTTTACAGATACAAAAGGGCAGAGCAAACATTGGTGATGTGACAGTAGAAGAGGGGAAAATAACACAAGAAACATACACCGGGGTCCGAGTAGAGTGGTGTGTTGAAGAGACAGCATACAAACAATAACCATCAGACAGGGGGGGTTGCTTGTTTCATATTTGGACTTGATATTTGTACGGGGAGCAAGGGGGGGAGGGGAGGGTGCAGAGCAGTAAACCATGTTAACTGCACCCACTCCAAACAGTTGGAGCCCCACAGGGGAAGGGTTTGGGATGTGTATAAGGATTAGTAACATCCACTATCCTTTTTTACCGATACCCAGGGCCTGGCTGAGTGTAGCCCTGGCCGTAAGGGGGGCGGTTGCGAGCGTACGGGTTAGCAGCTCCTGGTGGAGGGGTGACAGTGTTGCCTGGAGGCGGGGTATATCCCGGGCGGGGTTGGTACCCTGAGCCGGGCTGGGAGCTGGGCGGCAGGCTGTAGTTGGCAGGCTGGGTGGCCTGGGATGTATAGTTTTGGGGGGGGAAGGCTCCTGCTTGATACTGCTGGGCTCCCTGAGTTGGATGGGGCTGCTGCTGGCCACCCTGGAAACCCGGAGCTGGAGCTGGACCGGAGGCTGGAGCCTGAGAGGAGGGAGGTGCGTAGTTCTGAAACTGCTGCTGCTGTGGCTGTGGTGGGCCAGGCTGAGGGGCACCGGGCTGAGTGCTGTATCCTGAAGAGAGAGAGAGCAAAGAGAATCCCCTTACTTTACAACACAGCAGCTACCTTTTCTTCCTCTTCAATCTTGACCATTTTTACTCTTACCAGAGTACTGCATATTGTACTGTTGTTGCTGAGGTGGGGCACCTGGTTGCTGAGGCGGGTATCCACCTGGAGCCTGGTACTGCTGATACACCTGACCTGAAGAGACATGGACAAGCATAATTGATACACAGAATAGAACCAAACAAATAAGATAGCCACCACTAATATGAGCTATTATCCATTACATCTTAATAATGATCCCATTTACACTTTTAAGTATCTTCTATCCAGCTAAAATCCAGATGCGATTTAATACACTTCCATTCACATTCAGTTGGCCAGATCATCGTTTTTCCAGGCTACATGCAACTCCAGGGTGGCAGTAATGCATGGCAGCCTGTTTGGTAATTGACAAATATACCAAAGGCATTTCTGCACGTAGGAAGTTACAATTAACAGTTGGCAATAATAGTTCGCTAGCTGGCAAACAACTATCCACCACAGATCCTACTGTATGATTGGGTTTAAATTCTGAGCAGCTTTTCCACTGCTACTTTTAGTGCCATGATCACAGGGAAGAGATTGTGTAGAGTCTCTTCCACAGACCACCTACTGACGTAGTTACAGTTGGGTGGAGTAAAGATTACGTATATATGTCTTGGAATGAAACACCTGTGCATCTAGACAGAAAAACACACAGAAACACCTGTGCATCTTTCACACACACACATACTTCAATAAAAACAGCTGCAACCACTTTGATACTATTTGTTGCTAAAAAAGCCAGAGATTTCTCTCTATGGGGCACTACAGTTTGGCTCCGAGCTAGAGAACAGCATGCAGATACTCGAGAAGACAAACACACAAAGTAAAGGATGCAAAACTGAAACATGTATCGTCTAAGGTACTAAGGAACATTATAGACATCAATAACTTAGGCCATGAGTTGTTCTCTGCACCACTAGACACATTTATGTTTGCAGACAGTGACTTCCTGCTGAACATTTATTCACTATGACTTCAGTGGTCTACTGCATCCATGCACATATGGAGGATGGCCACCATCATCTCTATAGTCATCTCATGTTCCACTTATTAGCAACATTTAAATGATGAGTAATCAGGGATAGCTTTCTTGACATTGATGCCGTTTTTATGTTTTAAAAACATGGAAACAATTTTTCCTTGTTATTTTAAATTTGCTCATTAAGTTTTCCATTGCCATGTCTGAATGTTCAGCAGACAAGCGAATACTTGGCAAACTGGTGTTCTCCCTTAACAAGGCCTAAATTTGACTCCCAAATCTCCTGCATGGCATATAAATTGGTGTAACGACACATGGAATTCAAAGCGAAAGAGAAGGCATAATAAAATAGGGCCGCCCAGGGTTCACTGGTTTTTCAAGCGCTGGTAAAACTGGTCCTGATTTTCCACTCATTTGGGAGGGCTGACATGATACTTTACAATTCTTGAGAGTCTGAACAAAGGATAGAAAAGACTCCAATGAAATGATGTACTGTCAGAAAACCTCAATGCACTCCTTGATAAATCCTACTTTTTCATACAAACACACACACACACACACACACACGTATATATATATACACACACACGTGTACATATACACACACACACACGTGTACATATACACACGTATACATATACACATATATATACACATATACATATATATACACACATATACATACACATACATATATACACATACACACGTATACACATACACATACATATATACACATACACACGTATACACACACACACACACACGTATACGCATACATACACACACACACACACACACACGTATACGCATACACACACACACACACACACACACACACGTATACGCATACACACACACACACGTATACGCATACACACACACACACGCATACACACACACACACGTATACGCATACACACACACACACACACACACACACACACACACACACACACACACACACACACACACACACACACACACACACACACACACACACACACACACACACACACACACACACACACACACACACACACATATACACATAAATACATATACACACACACACACACACACACACACGTATACACATACATATATATATACACACACACCTATACACATATACACACACACACACACACGTATACACATACATTCACACGTATACACATACATATATATATATATATACACACACACACACACACACACGTGTGTACACATACACACGTGTGTGTAAATGTATGTGTATACGTACACACGCACGCAGTATGGCAACCATCTGTTATTGCACAAACAGCACATTTAACATGAACACCATGGTCTTTATTGTGTGGCAAGACATGTGTGTTAAATTGTCTTCTACTCAGCCTGTAATCCATCATGAGTGTTATGTAAGAGTGACGAAGGGATGCATGGCTGTTAGACCCCTTTGGCTGGGGAGTTCATTTCTCTCCAGTGTGGCCAAGAGGTCAACTATGAGCTTGCTGAGTGCTCACGGGGACAAACAACTAGGGTCTCACTGAAGACAGACAGAGCTGTAATGCTTCAGAAGAAAACCCCCATGTAAATGTTTATTGGAACAGTGAAGCATTTGGCTGTAGTTCTGCTGACCTTTAAACATGCCTCAAAAAGGAGTCATGAGAACAAGGTCCTATATTTAAATAAACATTTCACACCAAACACACTTCTGCCCATCTGATAAAGAGCTGTTGATACATACACGTGTTTAGAGTTTCTGCCTTTCTTGCACACATATTGCCAAGGGTTTATCAACATCTGACAGACAACAAGTTGAAATATTTACCATCTTATGGCTCTTGTTAGCAGCATTCTTATGATAACAAGTAACCTAAGCTTGCATTGAAAGTGAGCTTAAGGCCAGCTTTAAAAAGGCCACATATGCTCAGTTGGCATCCAATCTCAGTGCATTAGCTATTATAAATTCTTGTGCATTGACTGGCTGTTCTAATTTGCCTTGAGGCTGTTACACTGACAAACAGTCTGCAGCTACAGACAGGAATAATGTGAGGACAGGGTCGGGTGGGGGAGGAGGATGGACAGGATCTAGTTTAAGGTCTGCATGTGCCAACCATCTGCAGCCTTGGAAGTAAGAAAAGAGATGAAGATGAGAAACAGTGAGGGGAGGACAAACAATTCAATGGTACGCTAGACTTTAAGATGTATCTCTCTGTACCACTTGTTACAAGACGGTATCTAGCAAGAGCTGCCAATGTGTATAATAACAATACTTAACTGATCTCTGTGGGGAAATTATCTTTGTACATGGTACAGAAAAATTCCCTGGAGAAAGTACAAAGTAGGAATGGGCATGATTAATGATAAACGATTAAAATAAACGATCGATAACTGATCATTAAGAATTTTGTCGATCACGTTAATTTGTTATCGATTAAATTAATGCAGATTGCGTTGTGTAGTGTGAGTCTTGAAGCAATGAAATGACCGCAGATCATGTCAACATGCTTATCTTTCTTTCTCAACAAAAATCAGTAGACTGGTGCAGAAGTTGTACGTGAGTTACTAGTTATTTTTATGCGGCTTTGTTAAGTAGCCTAATTTGTTAAGTAGACTAATTGTTAGGTAGGCTAATCTCTCTCACCCTCTTTCTAAACTCCATGCCTTGGATAGTTTTGAGTTACATTTGACAAAACTTGCCAGATCTATGTATTCTGTTTTTGGTTAAGTTATTATTTAACAAGACTTTTTTTTTAATTATTATTTTGGAACAAAAAAGGGTCGCCGTTTAAAAAGCTGGCTTGCAGCTGCAGGTTCTGCTGCTTTAGAGCACCGCAGCGCATATATCTTCAAGTTTAGCCTAACCGAACATCCAGTTTAACTGCCATAAGTTGTTTTTGTAAAAAAGATGTAATTGACAAAACACACTATATTTTCGTATTTATTGCAGTTAAATAATTAATTTTAATATAAAAAACATTAAAGATTAATCAATCGAAGAAAATTTAATTAAATGCCCATTCTAGTACAAAGGCTTAAGCAGCGCCTGCTCACACAGGGGCTTTAGTTTGTTAATGGGCAGCACGCCTCTTTAATACCACACATCAAGTAGCCTTGAAATAGCCATTTACGACAACACTTGTCTTATCCAAATGTGTTTGAACTTATATTGAACTGGATGCCATTTAACATCAATTATATTGTTATAATAACCACACACGCACGCACGCACGCACAAAAAATATTGCATTGGGAACAACTCCTGAAATCAGCCCAATTGGTTCTGGACATCTCTATTTTTTTTCCTACTACTTTTAATGATTAATTTCAACTTCTTGTCCTGCTTTTGCTTCACACACTCTTAATCACATTGTGTTACTGTTAAGACCTTACAACTGACTCAAGGTTTTTGCTGAGCTATTCCCCATACCATCTGGCACAGACATGATGATGATAATAATAATAATAATAAAGAAGCAAGAAAAAAATACATGCGATGAGTATTTCCACACAACCATCACAGTTCAAGAAAGATATAGTATGAGCAACTTAAAACCATTGCTCAACAATAACAATTCCACAAAAACATGTCTCTGTGATAGCATCCCTGCATCAACACATCTATTTAAGTCAGAACCACAAATCAGATCAGCAAGAACAAGTTACTCATTAGAAAATGTGTTGTTTGTCCTGGTCCTTGTGTTATGGAGGGTAAAGAAGGAACCATAAGCAGCTTGCTGTTGAGCTGGCTAACTCAGTGACTGAATAAGTCGTCATCTGGATCAACTAAACTTAATAGAGCCCTACGGATAGGCCCTGCAACGCCAACCAGGCCAAACCACAAACCACCATTTAAATGGAAGTAGTCATACCACATGTGTGCAGAGAATCGGTGTTGCAGGTGTGGTCAGGAGTCAGCAGTGTGATCGCTCTGAGAATGAGTTATGGCTCTCATAGGGTGCAACAAAAAGGCATGTTCTTTGCTCCAATGAGCTCCTCATCTAACGAGGCCAAACCACAAACCGAAAACAATCTGATCCACTGTCACAGAATTCCCTCATGTTAGGTAAGATACTTGGACATGCAAGATTGGCACAGAAGACCATTTCCCAGAATGTTATTGTGCTGAGACAATCAAGTTAAATAAGTTGTGTTTGTTTTTGCCAACATACTGCCTGATCCTTTGTTCATTTATCTTCCTCGAGGCCTTGGGTCCAACATGTCCGTGCTAAAGATTGCACACCGGGGTGAGCTATGATAAGGTCTCTGCCGAGTAAGATAAAGCCTGAATCCATGGATACTCCCGTTTACAGAGATGGACAAGATTCCACAGTGGTGAGAGTCATAACTTCTCATTCAATGAAACTTCTGCTTCAACAGCAGAATGGATCCGATTACCTAAAACAAGGAACAAGCATTTGCTTAAAGTACATGCAGTCGATTCAGTTTCATTCAGTTCAGTCAGTTTGCTCTAATACGATAACGTTCTTCACTCTATTAACATTTCACCTAATCAAACAGCTGGCAGGGCATAAGTGATCCTGTTTGTAATCCAATGGGAAATAAAAAAAACAGGTGGAATATGATCAACAGAGTTAACCAAACAATGGTAGCGTAACAGGGTCTGGGTGCATTATTTGATCATAGAAATACTAAATTACACTTACACAAGCAATTGTTTTCAGAGTGGACACAGTCAAGCAAAGCATGAAATTACATCTTGCAAACAGTAGGACTACACTGACTGGGGCAGTGGCTGCACATGTTCTTGGAGTAAATCCTTTAGTCAGTTATGAAGAAAGGAAAGGCCGTCATTTTGCATAACAGGCCTGCCATGTATGCCTTGTATTGTATTGTATTGTATTGTATGCATGCATGCATGACCACGGTCGAGACAGGACTAAGCACCTATAAACAACAATACAAACTGCAGTTTGTACTGTCTATAATTTAGTATGTTTTACGGTCATACATTTTGATTTACTGTATATGAAGGGTTTTTAATGCGGTACTTTGTGTGGACCTGGACTTTGAGACAATGCACAGCTTTTTAGGGGATTGTCTCTTCTGTTTTAATTTTTGTATTGCTTCTATGTATTTTCCTTCTTTGGATAGTAAAGTTAAATTTGATGCAGATTAAAAAAATATTGTAACCCTGACTAATTTATGAATTATAGCAACAACTTGAGATGAGAGAAACATTTGTGTGGGTGGTAGACTGTCTACTGCAAGAATCAATACTACTAATGCAGAATGTTTTAAAGATTAATTATTTGGCCTGTAAATCAAATCTTGCCCTAACACCAACCGGCAGATGTATTTTTACCTTAGGTGTATAAGATCTTAGGCAGAACTACTAAAAAAAAAAATGGATCAGTAGTTTAGGCCAAAACATTTAAACTTGCTCAACAGGGGGAGATATTTTTTAAGAGGCTACATTGGTGTTGATGTTGGAAAAACATCCCGTATAACAGAACCACTGTAAATGTAAATTGCTTAACCATCCATACTCCCTGTGGTAATTAGGACATTATCCCATGATGCAATCTTTCTACACAACCCTGCCTCAGACTGTGTGTCTGCTTGTGTGTTCACCAATTATTCTGTATTAAGTATGACTTATGTGCATTTGGGACATTTCTTGGGAGACACAGTAGCTGTGTGTGCATGTGTCTCACCATCCATGCCAGCTGGGGGTCCCTGCTGTACTCCTGCATAGGGTGCCTGTGGTTGGGAAGGCACCACTGGCTGAGGGGCTGCAGACGAGGAGGAGGCAATGCTGTCAGGGGTTCCTGAGCGCTCCTCTGGTGCAACCGCTGGGGGAGCTACTCACATAGAGGCACAGAGGAGATATGAATTCTTTACTCAACACCCATACACTGAAACAAATAAAAACAAAAGGCGTTTTCTATTTTTTACAGTTGGATAGGATGCAATACCTGGGGCCTGGTCCTCGCTCAGGCCAAAAGCGGAGATGACATTCTTGCTGACCTCATCCTGGTTTTTTAATGGGTCGAAGGCTGACATGCTGGCTGCACTGACTGGAGTGGCCTGTTTGACTGTGTGGTCTGCTGCCAAAACTTTGCCTTCACGTCCATCCACTGCTTCTAGAAACACAGCCACAAAAATGTTTAAAAACTGGCAGTGACAAAGACAAAATGTGGCAATTACTGGCATGTATGCAACATTTTGCAATCTCAGCATGGTGCCAGATTGCGAACTACAGGTGACCCCCGTTTACGTCATTCTTTGATTCCAGCCAAATCACCTATGAACATGTACTTTTTCAGGAGAGTACAGCATTAAAAAGTTATAGCTAACAGAATAAGTACGTTTTAATACAGCAGCCTCCTACCACACTGTATTAAGACAAAGCATGTTCCTCACATAAATGCTTTGGTCACAGTTATGATGACATGGAAAGGGTGTATTAAGATGCGTGTGAGTGACCACAATCAAACTGGACTGAACCAGTATGTATGCAGTTTATAACTAAAACTACAAATGTAGTGCGTAATGCCAGGCAAATTTTTATATGAAAACAAGTCATTAAATTATTACAACAATGACTGAAACTTATAAATGCCCGAGTTTGGTGCCAGTATCCTTGTGGGATATAGATCTTACGATTTTGGCAGTGAGCATGTGGAATATATACAAGTGGTATTTGTTAAGGAGGCCGTGCAATCCCCATCATTGGGATTAAAGTGTAACCTAGGGTCTTTTTGTAAATGTACCCGAGTTAAACTTTCGTTTAAAAACATAATTAGGACGGAAAAGCTACTTTTAAGATTTACCATATTATCCTTTTTTGGTAAAATGGCCTTTTGAATGAGAGTGCTTGTTTCCGCTCACAGCTATCTTTGCCAGTCAAAAGAGTCGATCTCCGAATGTGAATGAACGGATAGGAGGAAATATCATTCTTATGAGGCTTCTTTTTCAACTTCAAGGTCAATATTGTTTTTCTCCAACAACAAAACAAAAAATTATCCGTGCATTTATATGGAACTAAACTGTAAGAGCTTTCCATCTTTACTCTCCTCCCTCGACTATTTTTGACTTGCAAGATTGACGGCGACCGGTAAAACCAACAGCTACAGTGACTTGTTAAAACCTAGTGTAAGTAAACTGTGTACACAGAGTTGATGTGTAGAGCCCCTGGTGATACTTGGGGCAAAGTTTCCTTGTTGAGCCTTTATATTGTTTTAAAAATAATGATAGTTGATGCCATCATATAAGTGCTCCTAGCACTCGCATTCAAAAGGCCATTTGACTGAAAAACAATACGGTAAATCTTAAAAGCGGCACTTCCATCCTAATTATACTTTTAAACGAAAGCTTGACTGAGGTACATTCACAAAAACACCCTAGGTTGCATTTTGGAGACAGTTACGCTTCAAGAGACCTAACAGGCAAGATTTATTATCTTAAATACAAAACCCAAAGAAAAATCAAACCACCAGGACTCTGTCTGTGTGTGTGTGTGTGTGTGTGTGTGTGTGTGTATATACAGTACATATGGCATTACCTAGTAGGGCAGAATGTTTCTTGTGGATCCAACATGTTTGTCTATAATACTTAAACAGATGTTAGAGTTGTTGTGTTTCATGCCCAAGTCTGAGTCTGTTTTTCATTAAGACAGTTCCTATGTTACAACAATTCAAAAAGCAGTTGTAACATACTAAGCAGGACATTTAGAGCTGAACATTCAACTTAGCAGTGCTCTCTGGTGGACAACTACGAAAATGTGACAGTTTCTAAATGACCTTAAACTTAGTTCTGTACTGCAATTCATTGTTACATATAGCCCAACGTATACACACTGACACGTCAGAAAAAAGCTTATATTGGCTGATTTGTTAGTCTAGCTCTAACATGTACAGTTGTGTTCAAAATAATAGCAGTCCAACATCACAACCTCATAAATAATATTTTTTCGTAGAAGTGATATTTCTACATGGCAAATCATTTACTAGTAAGTAAGTAAGTAGTTAGGAAACCAACAGACCCAACAGTCATGACATGCATGCTGCTCATTGTGTGTAATGAAATCTGTACTTGAAAGGGCATGTTCAAAATAATAGCAGTCTTCTGTTCAATTAGTAAGGTGATTCTGTAAACAAACAGGTATCAATTATGGCCCATATTTAAGGAAGCAAATGTTGTGCATGCTGGTAATAGTACATTTCACACAGAAATACTCAGCAAAATGGGTTTTTACAGACACTGCTCTGAGGAACAGCAGACTTATGGTGTTTTTCCACTGCTGGTTACAGCTTGACTCGACTCGCCTCGCCTCGTCTCGACTCGACTCGACTCGACTCGACGCACTCTGCGTCCGTTTTCCATTGCAGATTAAGTAACGCCTCAGCGTGGCTGGTCACCATAGCTACGCAGCCGGTAACTGCCATGATGTAATTTTCAACGCGACTCACAACAGCATGTTGGAGGTGTTTGTTTTGATTCTCGGCCAGAAGAAAATTTGTTTCAAAAGAAGCTGAAGGAAGCAACAAAAATCACTGCTGAAAAAAAGCAAAACAGGAGTTTGGGAATTCCAACGGAGTTCAGACGTCGACATGACCATTGTTCGCCAACATAAAAGGGTAAGTTAAGTTTCCTGGTAACGTTAGCTAACATTTGCGTGTGTTTAGGGTCACAGTTACTATTCACTTTACGCTATATAAAAGTACATGAACTTTAGCAACCATGATTACACACCAAAATTTGTATGCTGTGTACTGTGTGTTTCAGATCCTTCAGGCTTTGCAAAATCGCCGCCACAGATCGTCTGTTTGGGCGTTCGATGTACAACTGGTGAAATCTCTGGTTCTGACCTGCTTTGTAAAATCGTTATGAGTCATGGAGAGGCTTATGACAATGACTGGGATGCATCTGGGACAGCAGAGCCGGTGGTGACACTGTCGCAGGGTGCAGAGGAAGAAGACCGGGTTGTACAGGAGGGTTTGACGCGCTACTTGAATAGCTAAATAAAATCTTTTCTTTGATATGTTGTCTTTTTTTTTTTTTTTTTTTAAAGTTAACAGTGTGCAATATTGGAAACAACATGCAAAAGCCCCTAATAGCCCTTAATATTGAATGGTGAGAATAGAAAAGTGAGAATAGTGCAGAGAGTAGATAATCTGTCGGTGTCTGGCTATTTTTTTTAAAATAAATGGCGTGGTTGTTCCGGACACACACTTGTTTGCTAAAAACGCAGTGATCCAACCAACCAGTAGTCTGCAGGGTTTCACGTCACCTTTTGGTATCGCCTCAGCTCGCTTGGAACCTCGACTGAGGTAGTACTAAAAAAAGTACTTGGTAGCAGGTCCCAGGGACTTTTTTTTGTACTGGAAAAAGGCGAGTAGATACCACGTAGTGGAAAACGCTTTAAGATTAAAAAAATTTATCATGGATCAGTTAAATACTTGCACAGGTCATGTTGCCTTATGCTGAAGAGGAAATGCCTTTGAAATTGGTAATTTAACAAGACAATGACCCAAAACACAGTAAGCCAGCAAAGTCTTGGTTCCAGATGATAAAGATTGATGTTATGGAGTGGCCAGCCCAATCCCCGGACCTCAATCCCATAGAACATTTGTGGGGTGACATCAAAAATGTTGTTTGAGACAAAACCCAGTAATGCAGAGGAATTGAGGAATGTAGTTTAATCATCCTGGGCTGGAATACCTGTTCATAGGTGCCAGAAGTTGGTCGACTCCATGCAACACAGATGTGAAGCAGTTCTCAGAAATAATGGTTATGTTACTAAATATTAGTGCAGTGATTCAACATAAAGCAAACCCAGACATTTTTTTTCAGTTTATACAGTAAATGTTTGAGTTTGTAAATACTGCTATTTTTTGAACAGCCTAAAATTCCTTTTTCTTCAATTTCTGTAAAGGTAGAACACAAGCTTGATCAGTTTGTCATGTTTTGATTTGGAATTGAATGTGCAGTGTTCCCAATGCATTGATAGTATGGAATTAAAAGCTATTCTAAGGATTATGAGCATTATTTACTTTTTTTTTTTTTTTTAAACACACTGCTATTATTCTGAACAACTGTACGTTGGTGTGCATGTGTGTGGGAGTGCTTACCACTGTACGGTGCTGTAGCAGCCAGACCAGGCTCTGTGGGGGGCTCCAAGCTATCCAGGAGGTTGTTGACTTTATTCCTGAGCTCAATGAGCTCCCTGCGCAGATACTTCACCTGACTAGACTCCAAAGGCCGTGGCTGACCATTCACTGCAGGTAACAAGAGATGAAGAGAGTGGACATAAGTAAGAAAATTAATCAAATTGTTGTTAAATCTCAAGGAGGTTGATTGATAGAATTTCCGTCCCGATTCTGTTTGAACCCCCCCTCCCCCTTCCTGTCTTCAGCTGTCTAAGTTAATGAAGGCCTAAAATGCCCAAAGAATAATCTCTTAAAAAATAATAATAATTTAAAAAAATAATGTGAAGCTGGGTCATCAGCACAACTATTACACAGTAAAATATGCTAATGTAAAATAAACACAATGGATACTCATAATTCTGCAGCTCATTAGATTAAAAATGATGATCTGTCCCAATTCTGTTGGCTCCACACTCTGAATACCTAGGATTACTATCACATGGTTGAATCCACAAAGCCATTCACAATAGCAGCCAGGCTGACACACAAGTTGCTCTGTTTGAGTGGATAATGCTGAACAGAGATGCACGGGGTCATGAGGCACTATGCTGAGACACAGGCTGCCATGAGATTCCAGCTACTCTCGCTCTTTTTGAATCTTGACACATCTGAGAATATCAGTTCCGCGTGAGGTCATGCCACGTAATGATGTGACAGGACTCAGATTTGATAGGGAGGAAGTAAGAGAAATAAAAACCTTACAGCTCCATGCCAATTATATAGCAGCATCAGTAGGACTAACTGACATGGATCACAGCACAGGAAACAACGTCATGTTATCATTACAAACCGACAAGAAGAGTGTCTAACTTTGTGTGAGCCATTTTGAGTTTCAAATCTTGATAAGATTATTAGATGTAACATGCAAATCCACGGTGTACTATGGTTTTGAGTATGTATGATGCTGATATTTAGAAAGACGTTGAGTCTACAGAATATAGCTAAGTTTAACTTTTATTTAGGCCTATATTCCTATACCACAACTTTATTTCCTGTCAGGATAGAACACTACTATCCAACAGCCAAACACTATGGTATAGTTTTGACTTCAAATGCATGCTGAACATTTACAGGAAATAGAATTCATGAAATTAGCAAAAACACATGTAATAAAGAAAAGTCCTGCCAGGAGACATAATCAGGGAAAACATTAAGTTGTATTTTGACATATTTTTTTGTATATATGGCCTTAAATGGGCATGTATTGAAAATATCTGATTGAAAGAAAACTGTCCCAGGTGGCATGTCTGATCAGTACGTATCAATGTCAGCTGGGATCTGCTCCAGCCCCCTGCGACCCTTCAAAGAATAAGCTGCGGGTAACTAGCTAACTTCACCATTATTTAAGCATTTTTATCATCACGATATATGACTTACTAAATAACTGTGGATTTAGCTGGGCTGGTACATATTAAAGATAAAGATTACAAATCAGTATAACTGGCACAGAGGGCTTTTACATCCATCAACTGCCTGCAACTTTGTTTCCTGAACCAGCACAAACAAACACATAGCAATTTCAACCCAAATTCGTCAGGAGGGAGTGTAGACAACTTTCATTCAGACAGAGAACAGCTGAGGTTTGTTGTATGAAACTGCCCTCCAGTGACTGTTTGTTGTAAAAGCTGATGTGAAACATCTTGGTCTACAGTTTCATTGTGATGACGCTTGCACATGAATTAGACATCAACTGGCTTGAGGTTCGGATTCCTCAAAGCAAGATTCTATAAAGGGGCAACAGAAAGGAAATTATTTAATATCTTACCAAACAAAGTCAATTTGAGTATTCTACTGCATTGGATAGCGAAAGAGAGGTCAGAGCTGTCAAAGATGGTGATGAGATCATCATCTATAAAAGGGAAAAGAGAGATCAGAGATTCACTGTAAGAAAAAAATAGCTCTACCAATGAAAAGATAAGATAGCTAAGATACCAAAAAAACTTGGAATTACATGGTCAAGTGACCAAGTTACTTGGTCACGTATTTAATATCAGTATGAAAACTTAACTAAGCTGGCCTGAGGAAATATTGTCAACATTCACACTTTGACCCTTGAGTCCAATTAAGGACAACAGGCCGATGTCCTGACTCACCTTCATCCTTGTATTTGATGGCAACCTCGTCATTACTCTGCAGCTTTCCCCTGAAGACACGCTGCATCATCAGCACTAGCTCATCGTAAGTAATGTCTTCGTTATGAATCGGGATGCGTCTGATATCGTCGCCCAACTGGGCTTTGATGATCAGCTTCCCACTCAGGTCCAGCTGGCCGTTCATGGTGCCGTCCAACCGCTTCTGCTCCCACCACTTAACAGGGTCAGTAGAGATGTAGATTCAAAAATAACCAACAAGCCTGTTGTTCTAGCTTTCCTTCTCTCTTTCTCAATGCTAATTGGAGCCAATGATATGACTTAAATCATATGTTGATTATTGCAGAAGTTATCATTTATAAAGAGTCATGATTCAATACTGAGTTGCTAAGAATTTGGTAAAGTGTGCTTGTTACACAAAAACTGAAGACATTCATAGCAGGATAGTTAATACACATAAAAACACACATATAGACATTACTAATATGTAATAGTCTCTCTCAAACTTTAACAATGAAGCTATCTTCCTGCAGGACACTGGTGTGTTTTCTAAAGTCTATTCATACAAATTATAATCTAGGGTAATTCAATCATGCCTATGGAGCAACAGTATCACTCAGTTTGACTGGAATATAGGGTCTAAGGGTCAAACATCACCCTGTGAGGTGGCAAAGACAACTCTAAGATATCACGGACTTTGAACCAAAATATCAACTAGTTTGATAGCTTTCAACTAAGTTTTTTGGATCTTTTAGACAAATATAATTTGATCATTTGTATAATAGAAAAGGTGAAACTCAGATTTTGTTTGCTTACTTATATCTGCAGTTACTTATATACAGTCAGTTAAGTTAGTCTCAACAGTATATGATAAATTACCATTGGAGCAGTTAGATTACTATGGCATTACCTGCTTATGTTCTAGGCTGGACATTAAACAAGTACATTTATTTTTCAAGAAATGCTACAGCCATGTGAAAACCCCTTTCCACCAATGTGAGGTTATCTCAAAATAATCAGTTAGTATCTCACCATAATGAAAGTTTCTCAAAATAATGACTTAGTATCTCAAAATAATGACTAGTATATTTTAAAATAAGGTCATCATTTTTGAGGTACTGAGTCATTATTTTGAAATGCTAAGACCTTGGTATGAGATTCTAAGCAATTGTTTTGAGATACTAAGTCATTGTTTTTTGAGATACTAAGTCATTGTTTTTTGAGATACTAAGTCCTTATGTCGATACTATCTCATTTTTAGAGAAAGTTTCTCATTATGAAAGGATCTTTCACATTGGCGGAAAAGGGCTTCCATAGCTTTGACTGTCCTAGCCAGATGAATAATTGGCTGGATGCTAGGGATTGTGTGGTAGCTAACGTTTAGCATTCAATTTATATATGAAATACAGACAAAAACAAACTGATATTCTACTGATATCAGCTCTACCCAATGTTTGGTGACATGATAGGTACATGGGAATTACACGTTTAAAATGTCACTGAAATTTACCTAACGCTAATTGTAAAACACGATCAATCGCACAGTCATCTGTCAATGGCCCATAAACAGCTAACGTTGAGTTAGCTAGTAACTGCTAGGCCGTTTCATCCTTGCCCTGTCAACGGTGACACTATTAACTATGAATGTGAAGTCAAAAGCAATGATATAGACAATCTCCCATTGTATAATTCTATGAATTACAATAAAGTAGCTCGCCTTAATTTCACTTTGAAGCAATCGGTCGGCTAAAAGCAGTTTCCTGTGTAACTTGTAACTGCTAACGTTACCTTTAATTGACTTTCGGAGCTTACGTTAAGTAAAACAGCATCTTTTTTTAAACACAGTAATGTATCAACTTCGCCTTCCTTAACATCAGAAAAGAATGGTATCGGTTCTTTTTATAAATAACTTCCAAAGAATCAGTGACGACACCTGTTTGGGCGAGCTAGCGTAGCGTTAGCGCCCTGCGTAGCGAACGTAACATTAGTAGCTAGTTGCTAGCTAGAAAGATAACCACTCAAACAGTGAGATGATAGAAACTGTTGTGTAGTTAATAAATCATTATATACCTGGACCCAAAACGAAAGGAAGTATTTTACCTCAATCAGACGACTTGACCACGCTGTGTTTCACAGGTTTTCCAAAACCGTGAAAATAAATGTTAGCTAGCTTAGCTAGACCCGGGTGCCAGCATCAGGAAGTGTCCTCCAACACTGTCAACGTCAACCAGTACGTGGCATTCATTGTGCGCAGCCGCAGACCATCAGGGACAAAGTGCGTTGTGACCATAGACTGGGCATGTAGTACTGGCCAAAAGTTTGGACGCACCTTCTCATTCAATGCGTTTTCTTTATTTTCATGACTATTTACATTGTAGATTATCACTGAAGGCATCAACACTATGAATGAACACATGGAATTATGTACTTAACAAAAAACTGTGAAATAACTGAAAACGTCTTATATTCTAGTTTCTTCAAAAGTAACCACCCTTTGCTCTGATTACTGCTTTGCACACTCTTGGTATTATCTTGATGAGCTTCAAGAGGTAGTCAGGTCTGGTGACTGTGGAGGCACAGCACTCCATCACTCTGTTTCTTGGTCAAATAGCCCTAACACAGCCTGGGGGTGTGTTTGGGGTCATTGTCCTGTTGAAAAAGAAATGATGGTCCAACTAAAAGCAAACCAGATGGGATGGCATGCCGCTGCAGGATGCTGTGGTAGCCATGCTGGTTTAGTATGCCTTCAATTTGGAATAAATCCTCAGCAGTGTCACCAGCAAAGCACCCCCACACCATCACACCTCCTCCTCCATGCTTCACAATGGGAACCAGGCATGTAGAATCCATCCGCTCACCTTTTATGTGTTGCACAAAGACACGGCGTTTGGAACCAAAGATCTAAAATTTGGACTCATCAGACCAAAGCACAGATTTCCACGGGTCTAATGTCCATTCCTTGTGTTTCTTGACTCAAACAAATCTCTTCTGCCTCTCCTTAGCAGTGGTTTCCTAGCTGCTATTTGACCATGAAGGCCTGATTCGCGCATTCTCCTCTTAACAGTTGTTCTAGAGATGTGTCTGCTGCTAGAACTCTGTGTGGTATTCATCTGGTCTCTAATCTGAGCTGCTGTTAATTTGCGGTTTCTGAGGCTGGTGACTCAGATTAAGTTATCCTCGGCAGCAGAGGTGACTCTCTCTATATGTATAATACAGTCTATGGTTATGACCATCTTTAACTGTCTATGGTTATGACAATAGGTTGTGACTTACTCACTTAATTGCAAAGATGACCAAACATCAAATGCAATAAGTTGAAGAGCATCCATTTGATTTTTATTTGGTTGACAGTGTACACAAGCATAATGAGCTGGCTTCTGATGCTTAATGAGAATACTTGAAAACATAACGATACAGGCAGATATGTTGATCACCACCTTTCTTTGTAATGGCTTAAATGCATTCTGACAAAAAAAGGTAAAGATTTAATGTAGGAGACAACATCACATCTGTAGCTAAAGTATACCTAGTTTGGTATACATGCAGTTTAGTGTCCCAAATTCCCTGTAATGTAACCCCATTTGTACAGGTCCTATCTCCTGACCAATCAGTTATCCTAACCTTAACCACTCAAGGTCAAATGCCTAACCCCAACCAATTGGCAGTTCTTGGCGTGGCTATTCGGGACACTAAACTGCACACAAACCCATCTAGTTCAATAAACACAGTAGTGATTTCTAAGCAAAATGTATATGTTAGAACTGTTCATGCCTTCACTGCTCACACACCTCTATATCTCTATTTTTAGAGAGATGGCAATGATGTCTTTATCTTAAATTACTTACTTCTCTGTTTGGAGGAAAACTGCATTCTAGACGCAGTGATAAAGAGGGAACAAGATGTAATGCAATGCAATGTTAATGGATGTTGCTCTGATGCCACTCCTGATTAAATAAATAATTATGTGAAAAAATGCAGGTTCCTGCATAAATTGTACACCTCACTCTATATATCTGTGTCAGAGAACACTGGTATTTAAGGTATGAGTTACATGATGATGACTGAACAAATATACATCAATAAGACAATAAGATGCATAACGTACTGTATGTTTAAATTTAAGATAAAACACAGTTTTGCCCAGTCACAGGTTTCTACACTCCATTATTTCTTCTTCTTCTCCTGAGTGCCGTCAAACCATGAGTCTAACAACTTCTTCATGTAATATAACTGCCAGGCGTGCACTTGAACAGCAACCACCATGATCAGGTACATAACTGTCACTGCAGAAAAGCCAAAAATGAAGCGGTAGGCCTTTCCATGGCGGTAGAGCTGCTGCGCTACAGGAAACATCTCCATTCCTCCATAAATCAGAGGTGCCACAGAGAACAGCCCAGCGCTGATCATAGATATGACCAGGTAACTGATATTGTTCTTCGGAAGTGACAAGCCACTGCAAAGCAGAGGCAGGAGGCTGAGCAGGTAGGGATACTCCCACTGGTAAGGCATGGACACTGTGTCGTGTGACACCAGGTCGAAGTGGCTGACAGTCACCTGTGCAGCCACCAGCAGCCAGAGGAGAAGGTGGACCAGGTTTAACTTCCGCACCTCTGACTTTAGGGCAGCACTGTAAAACACAGATATTGTCAATATTCAGAGACAACATTCATATTCAATGACCAATATCAGAAATAGATAAAAGTTACTTGCCTCATCTGGTAATGCGGGGCTACCCTCTCTCTGTGTTTGAAGTCACTTCCATTGGTACCAGCAGCTCTGAGACCAACCCGTGATGTCATATTGAGGGAATACTACTAACACACAAAACAAATCCTATTCCAGAAGGCAAAACTTGACCAAACAAGGGCTACAAACCTACTACTACGTACTATTTTGATATATTCATTAGGTCTATATGTTCAGAAACAGTCCAAAATGCCTATTATAATTTCCTGACCCCTAAATGTGATGTCTCTTTAAATGGCTTGTTTGGCTGCGATCTGAAGTCAAAATGTATTTAAGACATTTTAATATGTTTAATTTACTATCACATAAGGCAGAGAAAACACCAAATCCTCACAACTGGAACCTGGAATTGTGTGATATTTGGGCTTTTTACCTGAAAATGACATTTAATCAATTATCAGAATAGTTGCAAAATTCTTTATTTTGATCGACTAATTGAATAATTAACTACTTGTTTTAGCTCTACACGAAACATTTGACACTTCCAGCCTGCTCATATACTGCAATATGAGAATAGACCCAAGGGGCAGGTGAAACAACACAAAAACGATGCTAACAGAGGGTAGAGAAAATCAAGTAAATAAGGACATGAAATCAACCATAATAAACCAGACCAGTTGTCTAATTCTGATACCAAGATGCTAACAACTCTTTATATTGAAAATGACAATTTAATACGGATTAGTTGTGCTGTTATGCAGGCTAGCGCGTCGACGCGCTGATCAGCTGCTGTTGCTAGCTAACCTAATTAAGCATTACATTTAGCCAAAAACATATAGCTATTTAGCTACGTATTGTACGTTGGAGCTGGCGTCGTATTATTATTTGCAATTACAATAGAGCGTGGCACAATGTGAAATTACGATAACTAGCAATGCTTACCGTTGCGTATTTCCGTAACTGAGCACCTTGTTTGAATCTGTAACGTTACTAACAAAAGATGTGACAGATGTGGAAAAGCGCTCTGCGCATGCGCACAGTCTGAGTCGTCGACTGAAAGACCTCCCACCGCAGCATCAGCATCTCTCCTCAAGCTATTTGAACTGGAAGTGACACCTTTATAATGTCAGTTGATATTGTGGTGCATTTTTGTCTTTGTCGTTACACATGATTTGCAAAAACGATGGCTTTCCAGGCATTTAAAATGTGTTAATACCCTATGAATGATAAGACAATTATCATGATGATGACCTCTAACATTCATGGATAAAAGTTACCAACCAAAACAGCTGTATTATGAAATATTTTGTCCTTTATATGTCTTGGCCAATTAATGCGGTCATCACAGAGCCATCGTTTTAAAGGTGGCAAACAGAGCATCTATTCTTGCATGTTACATTGTCCTGTAACTCATGTCGTACTCATAATGTTGCTGGTATCCAGTTCTTTTACATTGTCAACCAACCAGGATGCCAAATTAACCTAAACCGTCTGTCTTGTTTGTGTGTGTGTGTGTGTGTGTGTGTGTGTGTGTGTGTGTGTGTGTGTGTGTGTGTGCGTGTGTGTGTGTGTGTTGAGGGTGAGTTGGTAAAATGGGTCGATATTTGTATCATGCTCCTTCATCCTTGATATTTTTATGCAATTGTCCTTTCCACCCGTTTCTTGTGAATGATCCCACAGTGAATTTACCACACAGTTTTCAGTTTATGTACTTCAGTTAAATTGGTTTGTTTTGCTTTCTGTAAGTTTAGAAATAAAAATATCAGTTATAATAACAGTTATTTTTAATTAAACAATTTTATTTAGAAAAAACAACATGGACAATAATAACAAACGTGAAACATTTAAACATAAAATCTTTGGTTACAACAACAATATTAGCACCATGGTTAAAAGAAAAACTATAAATTTATTTTCCTATAAAAGTTATCATGCTTTATGTCATTGCATGTAGGTGCAGATAAAACAATAAATTATTGGCATAACTGTTGTTATGAATTGCTGCAACATTCAATACTTGCTTTGAGTCAATTGTATTACAATTTTGTTTTGTATTCCCTGTAAACCTGGCAGCAAGACATACTTAATTTAGCTCACCAAGGATGCTGTGGAACTCAATTTGGTTTTCTCACTTTAAAATAAATCATACCAGAGGGACTGGATAACAACCAAGTCCCACTGTTAAAGTATTTCATTTCAAAATAACTCATAATTTGTTTTTAAAATATGACATCCTCTAATGAATAATAATACTGCCATTACAATAAAAATGGATAAGGCTTACAAAACAGTTACAGAATATAGTTGGTTGAATTTTTAATTAAAAAGAGTAAGTAAGAATACATTTTATTAAAATTTATTTCTAAAATGATTTTGCTTTGAAATGAAGCTCCCTAAAAATATTTGTTTGACTGGAACAATGCTGTTGAGTATTATATTGTAGTTATAACTGTACAACCGCACATGTTCACATGTTTTCTGTTAGTGACACAGAGATGTGGTGTCATGTTTAATATAGTGTATGGAGTGGTTTTTATAGTTCAGGGCAAAATAGTGTTCTTTGACCTTTGCATTTTTGTAAAAAAGAAAATCTTAAATCCCATAAACCTATAAGAAAACAATAAAACATAAAATTAATATTACATTCTTCCTTTTAAAATCTCACTCATGGGAGCCGTCAGCAACATTAATCATGCATGTGATTATTTAATTTTGACCCTTTTTCTGCACCTTTAAGTGAAGATATTAATTGCAATTAAAAGTTCAAAATGATCAGCAGTTGTTCCTTGTATTTTTAAGGCCTTTACAGACCTGAAGTGAAAAACATTTAGGTTTCTCCCACATTGTATTTTGCTATTTTAACTCATTTTTAAATCCCCTTGGGACCTTAAGAGAGTAATGCAAACATTTCAATGCTGTTGTCAATCTCAAGACATCATATTACATGGTTGCCATTATCAATAGAGAGACAAAACTGTATTATACAAATGTATGCATGCAAAAATATAAATTTACTACCCAAATTAAAATATCCGTCATGATTTCTACTGTATTTCACATTCTTCACCACATGGGGTAGCTGCCAGTTTTAAAGAGGTGCAGGAACAATATGTGGCTTTGTGTTACCAGAATCGTATAGTTTGTTTTATCTTCTTTTGCATACACTTCCTGTGTTCCCTTCATATGTTTGTACAAATTACACTCTTATGGGTTTTTGGCACTCTTCTGTATGAAAATACATCTGCAGCCATCTGAGTTCTTCTTTGAATGCCTTTTTATACATTATTTTATATTTTCCAAGCTGTAAAAGAAAACACATTTGCTCTCCCAATTATAAGGCTATGTAGTATAAAAGCTACTGTGCATACATACTGTCATACTTCCAATTTTTCCTTTCATCTCTGCTGACAAGATCAATACTTTTGTTGACTTTACAATGAAAAGAATGCTAAGTCTAAGGTGGTTTATGAACAAGTTTTTTTTATACAAAAAATGCTCCCACTTTCTTCTCACTGAAGCTTCTTGCTTCCTGCAGTGTGTGGCTTTACATCGGATATAACAAATAACCAGAAAAAGAGGAGTGCACATACTGTCCAGCATAAAGTCCTGCGGCCTGATCTGAGGGCAACTGAATATATACAGTGTCCCCAGGTTGTAGAGGTAGTACCGCACTCCCTGATGCTTGATCTAGGAAACCCTTTTTGTATTCATCATATGTATACATTACTGGCTCATTGTTCCTCATCAAAGCCACCCACACATTAGCTCCTTTGCAATGAACGTGGTAGGCAAAGTAATAAATGCCAGGCATGTCACAGGTGAAGATACCTGTCTCAGGGTTGTAGTTTTGGCGACCATTGTATAAGAGCTTGTCAAAAACAACTGGGGTGCCCACAGGGGGAAAGGGAGTTGTTACTATAGCTGTAAATGCTGGCATTTCCAACCCACTGGCACCCATTACTTCAGCCCCATTGCCTCCATACTTGCCCTTCTTACCATAATTACCAGCCTTAACACCATCTAGTCCAGGGCCCATTACAGAGAGCACAGCAGCCATGTCGGGAGACACACCAGGTGGACCTGGTGGTCCAGGAAGGCCTGGCTGCCCTGGTTGACCAGGGGGTCCTGATGGGCCCTCTTTCCCTGTGGGTCCTATGGGACCAGGGAGACCTGGATTTCCCTCACCTGCAATGCCTGGTTGACCAGGTAGTCCACTATCTCCTTTTGGCCCCGGAAGACCAGGAGGTCCAATTGATCCTGCTGTCCCATCCATTCCAGGGATTCCTTTAGGACCTTGAGGTCCCACTTCACCAGGTAATCCAACTTGTCCTTTTGGCCCAGGAAGTCCAGGAGTACCAGGTAGACCAGGTAGACCTTTATGCCCACCGTCTCCTTTGGCACCACTTGGTCCGGGTGGACCTCTCGGTCCTGGCTCTCCATTCTCTCCAGGCACACCATTCTTACCAGGTATCCCAGAGGGACCAGGGCTACCCTGGGCTCCGTCAAGCCCTTTAGGTCCTCCTTCTCCACAGTCTCCTTTAGGACCAGGTGCACCTAAACCTCCTGGGGTTCCCATAGAACCTGGAGGACCCGGTGGACCATTTTTCCCAGGGGGACCAAGCATACCAGGTAGTCCTCCATGGCCCTTATCTCCTTTTGGTCCTGGAAGTCCAGGTGACCCACCCATACCATCATCACCCTTCGGTCCTGGGAGTCCTGGCTTACCAAATCCAGGAAGTCCTGGCTTTCCTGGCAAACCTGGTGGTCCTGGATGACCTTTCCCACCTGGCATGCCTGGTTGTCCTGGGAGACCATTTTGACCTGGCTTTCCTTGACCAGGTAGACCTGGTGGGCCAGGCTGTCCTCCTTCACCCGGTGGCCCAGCTGGACCCAGCTCTCCAGGATGTCCTTTCTCTCCTGGTGGTCCTTGTGGCCCTGGTGCCCCATTCAAGCCAGGTTTTCCAAAACCAGGCAGCCCTCTGGGTCCAGCAGGTCCTGGGGTCCCTGTGAGTCCTTTGTGACCAGGTTGTCCTGGCTGGCCCAACCCTTTGTCTCCTTTGGGTCCCGGTAATCCTGGTAATCCCGGCAGACCTTTGTGACCTGGCTCTCCTTTGGGGCCTGGTTGCCCTGGAAATCCCTGCACCCCTGGTTTACCTATTCCTGGTAGCCCAGGTGGTCCTGGGGGACCCTGAGGCCCTGGCTGCCCAGCTGGCCCTTCTTCACCCCTAAGGCCCATTTCTCCTTGTGGTCCATTCTCACCATTTCCTCCTGGCTTGCCTGGCAGTCCTGGTAAACCTGGTTTTCCCACTCCAGGCCCTCCGGGTGGACCTGGAGGTCCATGTCGTCCCACAGGTCCAGGCTGTCCATTACCTGGAGGTCCAGGAGGTCCAGGAGGTCCTGCAGGTCCCTCTGGTCCAGGTGACCCAGCTGGGCCTTGCTCTCCTTGAGGAATTCCTTCAGCACCACTAGGGATAGTCTGACCTGTGAGGAATGAGATAAATATTCAACTAGAAATAATGAATTTGTAAATACATTGACACAATTTTGACGAACACACAAATGCACATATATTCAGTTGGTTGTAAAAATACTTCCCATTAATATTTCTTCTCTTGAGAAACTAACAAATAACTAACTATATTCCATAAAAAAACACTGTGCACTTGTTGTGTTTTAGCGGGTATTGTCAAGCTGTGAATGTATGTTTTTGGAAGAATGTTTGTTATTGTTTGTTGTTGACTTTCTCACCTTTGTCCTGGCCACCATTATAGCCACCCCCTTTACGAGCAATTTCTTTGCCCTTATGCATGGGCATCTGGGGTAGGTCCTTTCTGTAGTGGGGATACTGCATGTAGGGCACCTCTTTGCCAAGGTACTGTTGTTGGGGAAAGCTTTCTTTGCCCATGTGTTGGATGTGCTGCATCGGCTGGTATGGCTGAGGATGTTGCTTGTGTCCATAGTACGCCCCAGCACTGAGATAAGTAAGTAATGCAAGCTGTAGCAGCGTCAGGAAGAAGGGGACAGGGAGGGGAGGCATGGCAAAGGCCTGTATGGAAGGTAGAGGAGACAAGATATGAGAGAGTGGTCTGTTTTTCAAATCCAGTACATTAGTAAGTAGATCTAATATTGGTATGGAAGCAGTTTAGCATTTTTTGAAATATCATGATACTTTAAGTGTATAAAACAACTGGACAACCTAGGTTTTAAAATGCAGGGGGAAGTCATGCTCTGTCTCCCTCTGCTAGATATACATTGGAACTACACAATGGTCTTCTGAAATGTATGTTTTTGTCAGATGCACAGTGTCTGAGTGTATGTAGTCTTGTCATTGGCAGACAAGAATTAAAAAATTGTCTATTTTTTCTGCTCAACTTTTTAAAAAAATGTGCTGGTTAAGTGTAGGCCCCTTTCATTTTTTTGTCTTTGACATTTAGCTACATTTTAATATCACTGTTTCAGTCTAATTTATTTTGGGTTGAACTATGCAGGCCGCTTCTGTATATTTCTGTGTACCTGGATATATGTGCCTGGATATATATATAACCCTATTACTTGGAATAGAACTTTAGAAAGTTCTCTTTGCCTATGGTTTAAATCTAACATCCTTTAACTCCCAAATGTTGCAGAAAAATGAATTGATTGTATTTGTTGATTGAAGCTTATGTTTTGTTTCCAGTGATTCAGATTTTGGTGATGTTATAACCTACTGCCAAAAGATTGTGCTTGTAAAGAATACATTAAAAAAGGCATGCATGCAACTAGATATACAGTTGAAAATTAGCCTGGATAACACTGGCTTGTTTGCAGGAATGTTGATTAATGTGCATTATCTTAATGAATACATCTTAAATTGCATTAAAGATATAAATGAGACAAATTATTAATTAATTATTAATGTGTCACTCAGGCTGATCGGGGATGCACTTCACTTACTACAGCTGTCCACAAGAGGGAGCCACACTAAATGTCCTGTAATGCCCCTACTGGCTAAAGATGCTAACAGACCAGTGTCATGATCAATCAGTCCCACTGTCTGAGATGTGTGGTGACATTAGAATCAGAACATTTGTATGAACATGCATTTATTGCATGATACTCTTTTTATTAAGTGTGTAAAGTGTTTCTGACACCTTCTAGTCAACTCTCTAGTGTGCACACACCACTCCTGCTGGTGTTAGTAAGAACATTCTTGTCATTCCTGCATTTTTGCAACATATTCACTTAGGCCTTTGACTCAGAAAATAAATACCAAAGCAAAAACAAAAAATCACTAATGACAAAACATTAAGTGAGAAGATGACTCAGGAAGTATTAGTATGACAGGGGGCATTTAGCAAGACATATCTAAAGACATCTACAGGTGCCTGTCAAAAGTAGTTTTTACAAGCGCCATTTCCATCCCAGTCTACTCATCTCTTGCCACACTCATTGTATTGCTGCCAGCTTTGTAGTTTTTTTTTTTTTATTCACATCCTAAACCACATCCTTAGTGTCTACTTCATCACTGGCTCTTCGGCTCTTTTCCGCTCTTTGACCTTTTCTCAGTCGACTGGTGGTTTTGACATGGCCATGCCACTGTCTCTCCTGATGAGAGCAGGCTTTTGAAAGACCGACCCACCTTGTTTCCACAGCGACAGAAGCCAGACATGCCAAAGACTGCAGAGGACTGCCGCTAAGTTTTTCCCAACAAGAACTGGGACCTATTTTTGTCTGCTGGACAGAAGCTGCGGTCTATTCCCAGTATACTGATCAACAATGCAAGGTCTATAGATAATACACAGAAGTGCTAGAAATGGACAAGAATAAAATTGATCTCTGAGTGTAAGGTGTGATAACCTGAGCATCAAACCTTTTTTATTATCTGTGTTTAAGTTCCCAAGCTGCTCAAATAGACTCTATTGAGACAAAACTTATTAATAAAGATACACTGATTACAGAAATATACAGAGTCTAATGAAAGAAAGCTAAGAATGTATTTGTTCCAAAGAGATCCAAGAGATCCAAAAGATTGGAGCTCACTGGAGCACATTGGAGCACATTGGAGCGCATATTGTGGGTGGTTAGAAGAAAGACAGTGCATTGAACCTGAGACATTTGTCAGGTTAAAATATTCAGAAACAAGAGTTTCAATAGCCTTAAATGTTTTGAGATCTTGTAAAAAAAAAAAAAAAAAAGATGCAAACTTCCACCCACTGTCTAATGACATGCCAGACATGGCCACTCCTCCTTCATTAAAAAAAAGCCTTAAACATTATACACATATTTCATTTAAATGTGATTAACTAATAATGGCACAGAAGAATAGCCTCCAGAAGTTGCATTTTTGATGCATTTTCATCACCTCATGAATACTTAAAAGTCTTCACTGAATTTTCTGTTTAGAGAAAATGTCAATGACATAAAAATGTAATGTCATGACAATATAAATTGGACTGAAAATGTTGTCTTTATCTAACTAGAGAGAAGACATGGTGAAGGATATCAGTGATGTACAAAGTATGTATGTATTTCTCTCTCTCTCTCTCTCGTATGTCCCAGCACATTGTGTGTGTGTGTGTGTGTGTGTGTGTGTGTGTGTGTGTGTGCATTGGTGTTTAAAGGGTTGGAAATATTCTGACAAAACTTGTGACCACAGATCACAACAAGGGTCTGTTCTGTGTCACATAGCAACACAGAGCCGCAGAGTGATGGAAACACCTCCTGTCTTTACCTGATGTGCTTTTCTCCAACACATTATTCTACATGATTCTAAGTGTTGCCTCCAGAGTGACTTGCTCACACACTCGGGCCACTTTCAGACATCTGAAACAAACATTAACCAATAAGTGTCCATGATTTAACTAACTAACATGATTTAATACTAACTTTATTTTAAAACGCTATTGACATCCCTATAGATTTTAGACATGGAGTCACACATGACTGTGGCACAGCTGTGAAATCATGATGGTGTGAGTAAGGTGTTTTTTTTTCCCATTTGAGAGAATTAAATTTTCCAAATGTTGGTGTAAAACAAACTCCCTCAATGATGACTCTCTGACAAACAGTCATTCTTAACAGTGAATACACATGAACAGCAACCATGTTTTATTTTTTATGTGTCCCCCTGTGTCATTTAGTGCACAATCTCTCCATACTGGTTTGTCATGAGGCAGGAAAAGACACATAAATACCACGTAGTGGAATAAATTACCGAAAACCTGATCCATTTTTGACCCATCCCCTGACCAATGGGCTATCGTGACCCTATACATTCAATATCAATGCCTAACCTCAACTATCTATGCACCTGCATTGATTAGATTGAGTTTCCGGTACAGATCAGGCAGCCACAACCATGTTCACCAACTTTTGTTAGTCGTGTGCTAACATTTGTTAAACACAAACAGCAGCTGAGGCTGATGGGAATGCCATTAGTTTTGCTGATAGTTATAAACCAAAGTGTTGGACAAATTAACATTTTGATCTGATGATAGCACTAGAGGATAAGAATTTAATCCTGTGGCCCATGAATGCCAGTACAAACTTTTAATGGCAATCCATCCAAAAGTTAATGAGATATTTCATCCATACATGCTGCTAGCATGGCAAAAGAACAACTTATTTACAACTAATGCAAATTTGCTCAGGCTATATTACTGTATGTCATTATAAAAAATAATAACCATAGCGAAATAGTAAAAAGCCTGCAAAATTATTCATTTACTTTTTTCACACTTGCACGTCCATCACCTTCAGTGAGGTTTGTCACTCAAAATCAAGCCAATGAGAGAACAGCTCAGGGAGACAAGGCGGAACAAATATCTATGGTTCGAACCCTAATTTTTCAACATCTGCTGCCAAAATCATGTGTAGCTAGTCATACGCCACTGAGCACTCAGCATGTACTGCCCGGCCCAGACGGTCTCAAAAATAAGCAAACCTCAATGTGGTCTACATTGTATGTAATGTGTGTGTATGTGTGCGCCTCTGTTTCCCCAACTACTTCCAGATGTCCATCTTTTTTGACATTTTACATAAACAAAACACAGTAAATTGTCCGTCAGGTGTGTGACGTGAGAGCACTCATGGGCATCATGTCTCTGTAAGATGTTGTTTTTGCTGAGTCAACCTTTGCCCAGCAGAAGCTGAGGTGTGGGCTACTGCATTTTATATAAGCTGCAATCTCCAGAATCTCATTAAAACTGCAGCAGCTGTTCAACCCCTTGAATAAATGTGTAAAGAAAAAATAAGGCTTTCAAAACTTCAGTATGTGAAAATGAACCTCCCTCTCTTCTTTTTACATGCTTGGAAGAAACTAAACAGAATTTACATAAGGAAGCCAGAAAACATGATTGAGGAATACCTTTTCTTGTGGGCTCATTGCAAAATGTCAAACTTTAAATCTTTTAAAAACGGTATTAGTGTTCACAAAAGTTATTGAAGTTAAAATGCTTTGAAAGTACCTGTTTATTATTTATCAATGTTCTTTGTAACACCAGTACTACCATTAAACAAAATAATAAAGGATGCCATTACAATGTGACAGTATAACCAATTTTTTCAGTCTATGGGTATAAAGTAACTCTAAATGCATAACAGGTCTGTGTCATGCTGAACTCCAAAGTGTGATGTAATCAATGTGAAAGCTAGACAATTCTTTGTAGGTTGGTAGCTGCCGTCAACACCCAACAATGAGGGAAAGGAACAAAAGAATAAATAACCTCAATCCCTCAATAATCATTCATGGAATCACACCTGTCTCTGGTGTCCTGGATTTATATTGCTCATGCACACATGCACAAAATTCTGCACTTATACACAGTGCTTAGTGACAGACTCAGCTGAGGGGACGGTACGGCCAACATTCTTTTTCAAAAACCCTTTTAATCTTTCCTCTCATGCATTGGACTAAGATGGAAATATCATCTTGGTGTCTACTATCCTCCTGTCTCCAGACACAGACACATCTGTCTATTCTCTCTCCTCTGTCAGATACAGACTACGTTTTCTGGCCGTCTCCTTTTCTTCCTGTCTGTGTGAACAGAGCAATGCCTGTTCTCACCGTCTTCACCGTCTGTCTCATTTTTGTCTGTTTGCCGTAGCTGGCCCTTTTTCTCCCTTTGGAAACATCCCATTTCAGTGACATAAAGCCACTCGGTGACCTTTCAGACTGCAGTGGAGCAGTGTGCGTCCTTTTTAACCTTAGTAACAGTGTAGGGACAGACACCACAGAAAAGTCCAGTGGTAAAAAGATGTGAGAGGTCAAATAGTAATAGTGATAGTAATCACATTCTGGGCAAAGATTGTTAAACTGCTCTTCATATATATATATATATATATATATATATATATATATATATATATATAGATCACATATATGTATTTACTTTGCTTGTGTTTTATCTTTGCATATGAAGAAAGGAAGCATTAGATTTAGCACTTCAACTATCCACTTATTTGGCCAAATAAGGTCTTTGAGTTTCTTCTTCTGCAGCCTGACCAAAAGCTAGTGTTTAAATCCCACTGAACATGTTTGGCCAACCACTCTGCCTTCCTCCCTGCACCACAAGCCATTTACAGATGTATACTTAAGCTAGCCGTACACTTGCACTCAAACGTAGCAAGTGCACCGACGTTGTGGTTTTTCAGTGAAAGGGGAAAAACATTTGCAGCTCCTTGGCTACCTAAACGCAGCATTTATCACAAAGCACACCTCGTAAAATTAACACCTCTTCAAGTCACGCTGCAAACGGCCATGTTCAAACAAAACGCTTACACAAACCAGAGGAATACAGCTACTCCACACACTGCCACAGCTGTGCAGCTAAAAGAGCAAAGTGTTTACTTCTGTCACTATCCTTTACTCTACCATTATGCTTGCTTTTCATTGGGTCCTTTTGTCCACTGCATTCCTCAAATTGCAGAATATTTACAGGAGGGTACTGTAATGGTGAATGTGCAAACAGACACCTTATTTGAAAAGGTTACTTTTCGAGCACCGGACCAGCTACGTTTAAGGGTCACGTCTTCTGTAGCACTTTTCACACACTATGGTTATTGCAAGGGCCATACAATGATTGCATACTATGATGCAATGCTATGATTAAAAGAAGTGAGAAAGAAGGGGGAGAAAGGGAGAAACTTGATGTGAAGCAATTAGAAAGAAAACTAATTGTAATTAGATGAGAAATACTTAAACCCATTAGAAACATGTTTTATAGTTTAATTTGCACACAATATAATGTGTATTTTACCTAAGATCCCTGCACATCATGCAAAAAGATCAGTTCAGCAAAGACAAAATTACACATTAATAATCAAACAAGGGAAAAATGACCAGATCTGCATCCAACACAGAGCCAATAAAATATTTGATTGTATCTTTCTGAGACATGTTCACATAATCACACAATCCCATTTCCAAATGGATCAACAACAAAAATGCAATGTAGCATCATACTAACAGGCCTGAGGTGAAATGTGTCCTTGATAAGGTTCAACTCAAGCCTTCAAATATATTCCTCATTTTCTGAACTCTTTCTGAACATTTCATTATCAGGAAGAATTCTAAATATATAGATATGAATGCATATATTTTATACTTTAGCAGGTGAATCGTCACTGTGACTGACAAGAAACCAAATCAATGATTAATGTGAAAGTATTACGAAGCAAATCAGGCCAGAGATACAAAGCTGTTAAGAGCCAAAGACGGTGTTTGCTCTGTCATCTCTTCTCACCAAACTGCTGCCCTTACCCCCATCACATACTGACAGTTTGGCTTCAGTTAAACACACACACAACACATTTTTCTCACAGAGGGATGCACAGCAAATACAGACAAAACAGACAATAGGGATTCAGCAGCCTGATAAAGACCACGTTAGCTAGGGAGATGTTTTGCCTGCTTCTCTGCAGGATCATGATGAGCAGGAATGATGCTAACTCAATAGCTAAAGGCCATATTTATGAGGTCTTTCAGTTTCCAAGCAGCCCAAAACAGTTAACTCCAATATTTAATCTCTGTCACTCAGAGATTGAAAACATTTTGAAAATTATTTTGGACTAAAATAAGAAAGATAAAGATTCATAAATATGTTTATGTTGTATTATATTTAGTATTCATGGTGATGTATTTAAACTTCTGTTTAAGCTTAATAAGAGCTGAAGTAAAAGACGTTCAAAGGAAACATCACATTTTAAAAGTGTATAGAAAGAAAATAAACCATTAACACAATACAGTATTTTCCATGCATTCCTGCCAAATTACAATGAGCTTTGAGTTAACTAATTAGAAGATGTATTGGATGCATAGCATGTAGTAAAACACTGGAACTCACAGAATGCAAAAGCACTTCATTAAAGGCAATAAAACAATATTCATGCAGATGCACAAGATTATACTTGTATTAATGACACAAATAACTACTGATGGAGCTTCAAATAAAGTGCACATGAAACACAGAATATAGTGAGAATAGGACAGTGCTTACCTTTGTGAGTGGACGTTTATGGGCAAATAATCACTGCAGTCAGACTATCAGACAGAATAACAGGCAGACAGACAATCAAACAGAGGGAACCCTGGGATATGTGCTCATAACAGACGTACACCTTGTGGACACAGCTTATATCTGCTGGAGGGTGGAGCCACTCGAGTGGGTGGGTAGGAGAGAGAATGAAGATGGGAGGGAAGGGTGGATACTTGAGGGAGGGGTGGAGACTTGACTGAGAGAAAATATAACCTCCCAAAAAGTTATGCCATAATTTATAGTGGCAAAACATGCTCACACCCCAACCCCACTCAGAGCCCACAGTGGATGACAATGATAAACAGGAATGTTTCCGCCATTAATGTTGTGATCTACAGGCCACAGTATGCTGTAAAAAGTAACTCATTATTCTTGTGTATGAGCACAGACACACTGGAGCTGGTTGCTAAAGATCACCTGTCTTGGCACACACCTGGGAAACAACTGTAAAACAGCCAATGATGTGACTGACACACACACACACACACACACACACAAACAGAGGATTATAATCAAAAATTTACAGGGCATACAGACTACATAATATTTACTGCACTTGAACAATTGTGCACAACAGACTTTACAGTACCTGCACAATTAGAAATGTATAAATATTCAAAAGTGAAAAGACACCCAATATATACAGTACAGGCCAAAAGTTTGGACACACCTTCTCATTCAATGCGTTTTCTTTATTTTCATGACTACTTACATTGTAGATTATCACTGAAGGTATCAAAACTATGAATGAACACATGTGAATTTATGTACTTAACAAAAAGTGTGAAATAACTGAAAACATGTCTTATATTCTGGTTTCTTCAAAGTAGCCACCCTTTGCTTTTTTGATGTGCTGCAAACCCTTGGTGTTCTCTCAATGAGCTTCATGAGGTAGTCACCTGAAATGGTTTTCACTTCACAGGTGTGCCCTGTCAGGGTCAATTAGTGGAATTTCTTGCCTTATTAATGGGGTTGGGACCATCAGTTGTGTTGTGCAGAAGTCAGGTTGATACACAGCCAACGGCCCTATTGGACAACTGCTAGAATTCATATTATGGCAAGAACCAATCAGCTAAGTAAAGAGAAACTAGTGGCCATCATTACTTAATGATGGTCAGTCAGTCCGTAAAATTGCGAAAACTTTGAATGCAGTTGCAAAAACCATCAAGCGCTACAATGAAACTGGCTCACAGGAAAGGAAGTCCAAGAGTCACCTCTGCTTCTGAGGATAAGTTCATCTAACTCACCAGCCTCAGAAACCGCAAGTTAACAGCAGTTCATATTACAGACCAGATGAATACCACACAGAGTTCTAGCAGCAGACACATCTCTAGAACAACTGTTAAGAGGAGACTGCAGAAATCAAGACTTCATGGTCAAATAGCAGCTAGGAAACCACTGCTAAGGAGAGGCAGAAGAGATTTGTTTGAGTCAAGAAACACAAGGAATGGACATTAGACCAGTGGAAATCTGTGCTTTGGTCTGATGAGTCCAAATTTTAGATCTTTGGTTCCAAACGCTGTGTCTTCGTGCGATGCATAAAAGGTGAGCGGATGGATTCTACATGCCTGGTTCCCATTGTGAAGCATGGAGGAGGAGGTGTGATGGTGTGGGGGTGCTTTGCTGGTGACACTGTTGGGGATTTATTCCAAACTGAAGGCATACTGAACCAGCATGGCTACCACAGCATCCTGCAGCAGCATGCCATCCCATCCGGTTTGCTTTTAGTTGGACCATCATTTATTTTTCAACAGGACAATGACCCCAAACACACCTCCAGGCTGTGTAAGGGCTATTTGACCAAGAAGGAGAGTGATGGAGTGCTGCGCCTCCACAGTCACCAGACCTGAACCCATTCGAGATGGTTTGTGGTGAGCTGGACTGCAGAGTGAAGGCAAAAGGGCCAACAAGTGCTGAGGATCTCTGGGAAACCATTTCAGGTGACTACCTCTTGAAGCTCATCAAGAGAATGCCAAGAGTGTGCAAAGCAGTAATCAGAGCAAAGGGTGGCTACTTTGAAGAAACTAGAATATAAGACATGTTTTCAGTTATTTCACAGTTTTTTTTTAAGTGCATACTTCTATATGTGTTTATTCATAGTTTTGATGCCTTCAGTGATAACCTACAATGTAAATAGTCATAAAAATAAAGGAAATGCATTGACTGAGAAGGTGTGTCCAAACCTTTGGCCAGACAGTTAGTGATATTACTGTAACATTAATTATTTCTGTTTTATGAGACGTTTTACTTTTACTCCAATACATTATATCACATTATTGCATTTTTCACACAACACAGCGGCACAGCAATTCCAAGACTAAGATTAAGTATTCGAAATACCAGCCAAACAAATAAAACAGATTGTTTTTCTGTAATTGCTGTAAAACAATTTGAACAACTGCAGAGTTCATTTATTGGCTATACATTAATGCATCAATAGTGTTACTTTTGAGTACATTTACTTCTGATAGTTCTGTAATATTACGTCACTAAAATTGGAATTTGGGTCTGTGAATAAAAATTACACATTTTATTTTCTATTTTGATTACTTTAAATAAAGTATTTGAAAATGTCTTACATCATTGCGTTTACACTCAAACGTATAAGTAAAGTATATGTTTTTCTTTTAGCAATATGATCTTTCATATGAAAAATAACATCCTTGTATTTACCCCTGTAAGAGCAACAGTGTGAAATCTTTAGTCAGCATGAAACGTGGTGAAAAGCATTCTGATGACGGACTAAATATACTCTTTTCCTTAGAGGGTCTTTGTTGGTTGTGTGACAACAGACACTTTCCAGGGCAGGTCTGACACCTGTCTACAACAACCTAGTGACTCTGACGTGTCCAGCCACTAACTATTATACAGTATGTACATTTAACAAGCCCTGCATACTGTAACCTCAGCTATGTTTTCTCTTTTATTTGCCAATTTGTCAGTGACTGTGTTCCTTGCTACCATGATTTTAGAGACAGAACAGAGGCTACCAGTGTGTTCTGTGTGTGTGTGAGGAATAGTGGGTGCATGCGGTCCCAAAGTGACATAGTGGTGTTAAAAGGGTGGATGCCCTGTTGCATCTCCGCCAGCCAAATGTCAGCTTAGTCTTCTTAGAGCTTGGCATGACTCTGTAGCTGGGGACTGTCAGTCTTCTGTGATGAGATGATGATGTTCTCAGTGGTTTCAAAAGATTTTGTGTCTATGTTGAGTATGTGTATTGTCTTTTATCAGTGTGCTTTAAAAGCAATTCATTAATAGGCCTTATTTGTGTTATGAATTGATACTATAAATAAAATGTAATTGAATTGTTAGCTTCATTGGTACAATGTTTGTATATCTAATGTAACACTGATATCTAATACTATAATGCAGTTTATCTCTGTGGAGCATAGCTTGTACTGGTTCCCCACCCACCCACTTAAACACAGCACTCATATAAATGCAATAAATGCACCACACACACCCACAGGCACACACTTAGAGTTATGGTGTGAAAGGTACACGATGGCCAGCGGGTAATGAGTTGTGTGTGTTTGCCCTCGTGATTCAATTCTCTTCCTGTTCCATTAATGAAGCCTCAATGGGCCTCACAACTGCCTCTCATCATCCGGCCTGCATCTGTTGTACTGTATGCCGCTACATGTGAAAGTAGACCCTGTGTACTAACTCAGTATAATGTCTGTAAAATCCAACTCAGCAGTTTCAGCATTGCTTTGGTTTTACGGCAACTTTAGTATTTTAGTTTGGTCTCACAACTCTCAGCAGCCTTATTTCCAGCTGCGGCAGGCTGCTGTTTTCAGAGAAAAAACTCTTTGCTCCATGACTGCTGGATGTTAGAAATGGTTTGCTAACACGGTTGCTTCATCAGGTGATAATTTATCAATGTTGTGCATACAACTTGTTAAACTGCCCTCAAGTGACAAACAAAATTAATATATCAATAATGCTGTTTCGTTATCGCTTGTTACATGGGGAAAATACTGACTGGCTTTAGTCTTAAATTAAAACAAGACAACTGAAACGATTATGGCTGCTTTCATACAGATTTTGTACATTATACAGTACTTTATGTTGATATACATAACATACTGTATAAGTACTAAATGCAGTACAAAATTACCATGAATAAACCCCAAATGATAAAAATAAGGACATCTTTCCTAACATACAGTGGGCACAAATAACCCAGAATCCACACATAAATACATGTAAATAATCACCCACATATTTTTGTGTGCACTTACCCAAACACAGAATTGTACACATTATATAAGTGTCTTTGTTTTCCCACCAGCTGGCACGCCTCCACTGTGCCCTGAGAAAGTTTATGATGCGTATTATGCATGACATTGTCCAGAGCCCCTCAATGAGAGGTACACTAGGTATTTGTGTTTTTGCCTCAGCGTTCCTGTGGAGCACCACTTAGAGGCTGAACGAAAACACTCATTGGGTTGTACTACAAATACTTTTTATTAATTGTTGAAACAAGTAGATGGCAGACATGGTGGCATTTAGACAGATGACACAGTATGCATGTGTGTGGAAATGTGCTTAACAAATGTATGTCTAACTTAGAGAGCAATCTGTGTTCACTCTGTCATTTATTACTGTCTATCTCTAGCTCTTACTCTCTAACTTTCACAGATCTTTTTCAATGACCTCCACTCTCTCCATTGTAAATGCATGCACATGGTGTCCAATGGCGTACAGCAACTCACTGTCCCTGCTTCAGGGCATCATGGCAACTTTAGATGCATCTTTTTTATATTTGCACAGCTGTGAGTTTACATTTTACAATCATAAAGCAGAGACCATCAGCCCATCACCACAGTAACTCACTGTTAAGAATCTGTTTTTTAACAGTTTAAGAGTTGCTAACCCATAGTCCCTGTCACATATTCAGATGAGTTTATGGCATCTGAGTTTGTAAGGCTGCTACATTCCTTACTCCTTCTCTTTTTACCATGAGGCAATCTTGGAATTTGCAGTGCAAACAGGAGTAAACATCTGAATGTGTCTATGTCACCTCATCCACAGAGACAGAGAGCTGTGGAATTTAGACCTGCCAAAATTACAAGCAATCTATTAAACAATCAGTGTCACCAACATGAGAATGACAGTGTACATACTATCTACCTTGTCAGCAATGGAACCAGTACTCTTTTTTTTGTTTTTTTCAAACAGCGTTTCCGTACTGCATAATTACCCAAATATAATATATTTATGTCCTTCTTGCCAGATTCTGATCTCACACTGAGTTAATATTTACCTCTTCGTGATGTCACCCACAGGCATCCAGCTGGGGTAAAACAAGTAAATCAGGGTCATACCTACAAGGCTTTTCAGCAAGTGTGTGATCAGCTTCTTTCATTTTAGACTTTTACTGTTTTGAACTTTTGCCCCAGTGCTCAGAATAGTGAACCTTGACCTTACTTCTTTGACCCAAAGGTCACACTCAACTAACCCAATACGTGAACAATGGAGGGCAGTAAGGAACTCCAAATTATATCATTAATAATATCTATAGGCTTATTGCATAAATCATACTTTTACCCAGGAGAGGACCCAAAAAATTGATTCAAATGACGTTGAAGATATTTTTTCTCCTTTATCGCCAACAAAGGTCAAAATTTAAATTCCCATCAGCCTCAGCTGTACTTTGTGTTTAGTGCTTTATTAGAAACATTAGTCTTTAGCATTTAGCATTTAGCTCAGTAAAGCACAACCTGACAGAGCTAATTTTGTATTTTTAATAATCGTACAACACTGGGAAATATTGTTACTTGTTTTAAGATGACTTGACAAGCAAGCAAATGTGCTAAGATAGAAATTTCTTTTCCTGAGTCATTTTGTCATTAATGTTAGTAGCACCCAAATACCACATAACATAGCAGTTGATCATTGATCACACTATTGTCGTATTTACAGGTGGGTAATTCCCTGAAAATAAATGTTTTTTTTGTCTGTACTACTTGATATTTCTTTCAAAGTATCCACAATACTGCATATTCAGGCAGCAAAACATGATCCTCATGTGGCTACATAGCTGGCTTGCTAACATATTTTCTGTAAGTCTATAGTCGCATTTAAGGTAGTTCAGTCCTGCCCTCTTCATCATAGATTATGATGACATGTCGCAGCCTTCAGCCCACACCTGCTACTCTCAGGGTGGGTACTTCTCGTTCCTTGCCCCCTACCATGGGTCTAGCAATAAATCACAGGGTTTAAGAGTCCCCTGTGTCACTTCAAAAATCCCCCTCTCACCACCAAGGCCAGAGGTTTGTTATTCAGTTTTTTAAGAAAACAAGCTTGTTGCTCAGGCAGTGGGACTCCCAGGACTTGCACCACCACCTCCATCTCTCACAGATGTAAACCCCATGGAACAAATATGCACTGTTGGGTTTAAGATGTGGGGCGTTCCAATGAGGTCACAGTCCCACAACCTTTACTGTATCTCAAAATTGTTGTCCATCTGTCTTATGTACAGTATTTGTATATACTACAGAATTTGGGTTGAGGACAACACAAACTGCTTGATTGCATATTTTGGCTAATTCTCTCTCAAAGTGGAACTAAATGTGTACTGCAGGCTCCCATGGTTCAGGCCTAACAGCCATGACTGGTCACTATTGGCATTTTTTCCATTAATGGTACCTGCTCGACTTGCCTTGCCTCGGCTTGGCTCAACTCGACCGCGGTTTCCCGTCCTCCTTTTTCCATTGCAGATTAGTACTGCCTCATGCGTGAGGCAAGCCGTGGCTGGTCTTCATAGCAGGAAACTGCCAGGACCTAAGGTGTGTTGTTTTTGATTCTCGGTGTGTTGCCACAGCCAGAAGGCAAATTACTTTTTAATGAACCTGGAGGCAGCAACAAAAAAAAAAAAAGCTGGATAAACTATTTACCAGCAGGTTTGTTTAGGACGACCAGAAAAAGCGAGTAGAGTCGAGGCAAGTCGAGTAGATACCGTGCAGTGGAAAAATGCCGTTATGACCCCAAACACCACAGTCTCCACTCAGTCTACTTAGGGAGTTGGTTTAATGGTAACACAACCCCTCTGGCCTCATGTATTCACCCTATTGACATATCTGTGCTTCTAGGCGAGTCGTGGGCTTATTTAGCTTTGCAAGTTTGCTGTGAATGTACAGGCAGACCCCACACTCCCCCTCTCACAGCTGGCCTGTACTAAGACAAGTCTTCACACAGCAGTGTTGCAGCAAAGCCCCCGTACATGCACATAGGCGTACACATGCACCAGCACACGCACGTTCTCTCTTCCAAAGTCTCTTCAATCCACACATTACAAAACACATATACACAGCATCCAACCCCAAAAATCCTCTGCCTCAATCAATAGGTTGTAACATTCCTGTCTCTCACCCGGGGCTGTCCAACGATGACATCACTATGCCGAGAGAGACGGGCACGCCATTTACAAGGCTTGGTGGATCGAGTTGGATTTATAAGGTTCTCTTCTGTCATGGGCTCATATAAAAACAGCATTTTTATCCAAATTAAATATTTTACAGGACATCAAAAACAAACAGAATGAATTTGTCCCATGTTTTTGAAAGAAATCTGGACTGTTAGCATGTTATATTTTATAGAAATCGTTCACATTTTGGGAAATACACTTATTTGTTTTCTCTCAGAGATTCTTTCCATGCTGACTTCACGCAGCATCTTAAAGTTATGTTGTGTCACAGTAAAATGACATGAAATGAGTCTCTTCATGTCTGTACTGAGGCCAAAATGAAGCCTCCAGCCTCCATACAATCTTTTCAGTCTTATAATCAATTTGAACCAATGTTGTAATTATGACTGAGATATTTTTATGAAAAATCATGGTCTGTTTTGACCATGGACATATTTTTTTTAACCCGCACTGAGGCTGGAATCATACAACTGTCTTGAGTTGCCATCACTTGATATTGGTGGTAAAAACTAAATAAGCATATTCCCAAAATGTTGATCTATTCCTTTAATGTGTTTCTGTTGCTGTGACCCCTATGCAAGGGTTTTATTATTGGAGGAAATATTTATGGGAAAGTCACACCTGTTGGATAATCCAAAACACCCTACAGTCACACATACACTCCCTCATCACACCATGGTATTACCACCTCATTCCTATACATCTGCATCCACAATGTGGCAAACAGACACAATCTTTTGAGTGATATACTGTGAAACATGTCAGAGGGAGGGAGACAGTCTGTAGACTCTGTACATTTACGCTTGACTGCTGTAGAGGAGGGTACAGGGGAATAAAGTGCCATAGATCAAGTTCATACATGGACAGAAAAGTAAATAGGTTTTTCAGGCCTGTTCTGTTTTCCTCTCCTCAAATTGCCGTTCCTGTCCACTGATTATCTTATCATCAGTCCTTCTCTCCTATGGTGTTTGTTTGTAATTAATTACTTTATGGTTTGTTTAATACTCTTAGATTACAGCCTGTTTGTTCACTCACCTGACCATTGACAATGGAATAATGTGCATTTAATACTGTAAATCAAATGTTATTTTCTTTGATTTGGTCTCACAAAGAACTTTTTTCATGTTGGCCTTGGTGTGAATAATAATTTTCATAGCTTTGGGCCAAATCTTGCAGGTGCAGGTGAAAATTGATTTTAACCCTTACAATCTACACTCTGATTTATGAACTGTTTGCCAAAGTGTATCTCTTGTCCTGTCCAAGGAGAATTTAAAGGCTAGAGGATGTTCCAGCATAGAGATGAGCCTCCCAGGCAACACTTCCTGTGTACAAATCCCACCTTCTCTCTAGGATTAACAGACACTCCCTAACCCAAACCATGGTCCTGATCAGTTGTACAGTCAAACTGAACACAGAGAGCCGGGTTCCATCTCCCATTTATTTCTATGAGAAGCAACATATCGCTCAGCTTATTAGTGGTCAGTGACCTAGAATTGTTGGAAGCTCACAGAACAGTAACTATAAGCACCCAAAATCTCCCACATTTCATTCACCCATTTCTATTGTAAAAACATGAGTATTGCAGACTTTTTTCTTGCTAATATAAACGCCAAACTATTGATTTCATTATGGGAAATGTAGGATCCAGCATTTTTCGGAGCTTAGTCCTAAAAGACAGGATATCACAGCCCCCTGATGCTTTACAATTCTATATATTCAGTGTACATTTTAACCAAATTTGCAAAAACTTGGCAAAAGAAAATGTTACTGTTATAATAATATTAGGAGTTGGTTGCTCTAGTTCTCAAGTCAGATGCCATTACACCACAGCAGAAGAAAAGGATGTAATAAGATGAAGTAATTAAAATAGTGGTAAACTTAAAGGAAACGTGGCATTTCTGTTTTTTTACTAATAAATTTGAGGACAGTTACAGTCTACTCATTGGTAGACAGATTGAATTTCTGACATTTCCATTTTTTTTGCACAAATTGAAATGCACATAAAAACAGGTGAATGGAAATACACCTTATGTCTCCTGTGAGTCCCTCAACTTTAACTTTAACAACCTTCAACAACTTTACTCATCATTCCCATTCTCATCTCACTTATTATTTGTTATTCATTCATCATTCTCATTTCATATTTCAGAACTGTTCATAATGTTCATACTGTTCATATTTTAATATAATAACTTAATACTATTTATCCCAGTACCCTTTGCACTATGTTCCACATTTAAATAATTTTCATTGGACTCTTCATTGCACTCATGCCTCTATATTGTTCTGTTTCTGTTTAGAGTATGTATATATTAGTGTGTATATATTGTTTGTTTGTTTTGAATGTGTAAGCACATTGTGAGCAACTATGCTCCAAAGGAAAATTCCTCGTATGTGTCTTCATACCTGGCCAATAAAGCTGATTCTGATTCTGATTTAAGGAGGAAAAGGTCGACATTTTGGGAAATATGCTTGTTTGCAATTTTTTGCTAAGAGTCGGATGAGAAGATTGATACTACTCTTATTGTGTTTGTCTGTTCAATATAAAGCTACAGTCATCAGCTGGTTAGCCTAGCATTAAGACTAGAAACAGCTAAACTGGCTCTGTCTGATGATAACATTGGACTCCAGCTCCTCATCTTATCCCTTTAACCAATGACGAGGCTCTGCAGCTCTGAAGAGTTGTCTCTCACTGTATTTTCAGTCATACTATCATTGTCTCTGATTTTAGCTAATTCCATAGCTTGATGTCAATCATACTGATAGTTGTTTTGGGAGGAGCAGGAAGGTCAGGGTAAATGAATGCTGTCAGAGCACATGGCAAACACAATGCACAAGCATTGCTGAATTTAGGTCCTGAAAGACTTGCCATTTTGCAGATGTTAGAGATAATGTATACATCTCCACATGCATGGTTGGGTCTTGTAAACATGTTTAAGCACTTTCAGTTTGGTCTTAAGATACATGCTATTCCTATCATGCTGACTTTTTAACTAAAATATATTTTGCCATATTTCCCACTGGGTGAAAGGGTAAGGTATTGGGTCATGAACACAGGTGCTTGTTGAAATGCATTATGGGTAGGGTATTCTGCATTGAGGTGTTAGTATGTGTGGAATGCTCATAGGACTCAGTGTTGACCTGAGACAAACAGATAGCATGCTGGGATGCAGCATTTGGGGACAGGACAATTTTACCCTACCTATGTGGTACTCCCCAGCCAATTTAAGCCAGAAACCATTCCATTTAAATAAAATAATTTAAAAAGTGGGTCACTACATTAAGAACATACAAGCATTTATGCATTTACTACACTCTAATGATGAGAAACATCAAGTGACAAAGTAATGCAAATAACACACATATCAAAGTAACTGAAGTGTGTGTTTGCTGTATAATCAATCTTACATTTAATACCTAATGGAAACATGATGACACATTACTTAATCAATATGATAGATCTAAGTGATATTCTGTCACCAAAAACAAAAAGTATTCCACTGTTAACTTTTACTCTGCAAACTTACAGCCAGAAAGAGTGCCACATGCTGACAACATAACCACACTGCACACAAAAAGTGAATTTACAGTCTGCTTCACTTTAGTTCATACTCTGAAACCAACCCACCCTTCATGGTTTCTGTCAACCAGTAGGCTTACACAAAAGCACGATTTAGTGTCTGCCTTGTGACTGAAAGCACACTGAAACAATCTGTATAATGACTGTAAATGTGGGCACCCCTGGTAGCTGGGGAGAACAGTTCATGTACAGTCCATAGTCCCAAATGGCCAATATCTTAGGCAGTCCTCTGCACTATACTCTTTTGTTCCACACACACTTTTGCCATCATTAAATGTTAAACTAAAGAAGGCAACACATGCCAGGTATAATTTGTTTGAAAGAAACGCAGCTTCAAACTGTATTTTCAAAACTGTGACATGTTTGTGCCAATTTCTTTGTTGCATTTTATGCACACAAACTTTCATGACGTTTCATGACAGAGGTCTGTATGAAGGAAAAGGGTGTCCAATGAGTTTAAAGATGATAGTGACTTAGATCTTCTGTCAATTTTAAAAACAGAGAATAAGTTATTTGTTTGGTTTCTTTGTACCAGATCTAAAGCAGGGTAGAAACAACAGCAAAAAACTATCAAAAATACGTTAGTCAGATTACTAAGTTGTTGAGCCAAAAGACTACTGAATCCTCCTTGCCAAACACCTCAGGATTTTCAGTTAAGTGCATTTGCATCCGTTTTAGACTTACTGAAATAGGTGTGGTGTTGGTTATTATAACAAAAGAACACATTGAACAAAAAAAAAATCCAACCAAGCCCAACTGTGCTGATGTCTATGCCAAAACCCCTCTCCAGTCCTCAGGTTCTGTTGTAACTGTCCTCTTCTCAGTTAGAGTGCAACCTCACCACCAAAACCAAACTATCTCTATGGTCTGATTCTGCTTCTCATGAAGAAGTATCAACAGATGAACCCCTACATTGATACAGAGGTATACCACATTACAATGATACATAATGGATAGATTAAGCTGGACAACATGAGGCCTGACTTATTTTCTATAAACTGTTTAGCTTGGAGAAACCAAGCTGGATAGTGATGAAACATAACTAAGTACATTAACCAAGTACAGTACTTAAGTATAATTTTAGGTACTTGTACTTCACCTGAGTATTTCCATTTTCTGCTTATTTTTACTAGCCACTACATTTCAGTGGAAAATATTGTAAATGTAGTTGATAACGTTAATTACTTTGCATGACATTATAGATTAGGATAACAGGCTTTAATTGAGCCCAAGTGGTAACGTTCACAAGCTAATTATAATCCAATAATATGATATGCATTATTCTGAAACTGACCATTCTGCATGTTTTTCTTTAAGTATATAATCAATTCAATTAAATTGTATTTATGGTATTAAATCATAACAAGCGTTATCTCAAGACACTTTACTGATAGAGTAGGTCTAGACCATATAATTTACAAAGACCCAACAATTCTAGTAACTCCCCCAAGAGCAAGCATTTAGTGTGACATTGACATTATAGTCACACTAAAGATAATGGAACTATGACTAGAATTAGTAGTTGTAGTAGTTCATGGCATAGCAGGGCCTTGCAGGGTGTTACAGGGTGTTGCAGGGCATAGCAGGACATAGCAGTAGCAGGGCACTGCAGGGCATAGCTGGGCGTAACAGGACACTGCAGTGCTTAGTAGGACATAACAAGGCGTAGCATGACCTAGCAGGGCATAGCAGCGCATAGCAGGGCATAGCAGGGCACTGCAGGGCATAGCAGGGTGCTGTGCAGGGCGTGCGGTGCAGGGCGCGGTGCAGCTGCAGCTGAAACCATGATTTAGGTGCCACCCTAAGCCAAGAAAAACTCTGGTGTAAAAAACATAATGAATCCGGGAATAAGCTACCCAGGAGTCCTCATGCCTTTGTAGTTTTAGTTAAGTAAGAATTTGAGTTTATGACCTTTAGAAGAAACAGAGTAATTCTACACTGTAGTATTGCTACTTTTAAGTACAAGATCTGAGTCCACTTCTGATGGATAAGTAGGCAGTAATCCAGGTATTAGCTAGACATGACTAATTCACATTTACACATGGAAATGCATTGTGCCAATATGAAGAATGATGTGTTTTGATTTAGGCATTTCATTTCTTACATGATAAAAAGTCCTTCCCTATATAATGTTATCTTTAACCTTCCACTGACTTCTCTACATAAAGGCAGTAGATTTCTGCTAAATTCACCGTAAGTTATTGTATAGATGCTATGTATAGATGAGTTATGTTATTGGGCAAAATATACCACTATACCAGGAGGAGCAGGCTACTTTCTAACTTTAGTTGTCTGTCTGTCTATCTGAATTTAGCTGTCATTTTCCATCAATCACTTATGTATTCTTGGACTACTAATTGCTACTTGGGATACTTTACAATATTATCCGCTTTGTAAACAATGTGCAGTAGAGCTTCTGTGAAACACATATGCAAACATTAGACCACACACACATACACATGCAAACATGTTCCATATATAGAGTAGAAAGGAGTCAAGTGTGGCCAGACGGACCTCCTACAAGTTGACCTTTGGACCTTTGAAACACCCAAAAACAATGCTGAACAAATAATACCACCTCAAAATGTTAGCTGTGTTTGGCTGTAAATTAAGTATGACCAGCTAAATTTGTCATAGGAAAACTGTTATTATTATTATTATTATAATCATCATTTGCGATAAGAAAGAAAATGTTTCCCTTAATTGATTTATTCTGTTCTTCTTCTAAAGCTGGTTAAATGGAGTTAGACCAGAATGTCTTCTTTTTTAAGCAGTCTTGGGCTGTTTGCCAGGGAGATAGAACCATTTATTGTGTGTTTGAATAATGAGCGAATTTGGCCTGGAAAGGTTTATATGGGGTGCTCATGCAGAATGAAAAAGAAAATACACAGCACCTGGACAAGGAATGTTTCCAAAAAGCCAATGTCAGACAGAGCTAGCCCAGCTTTGGTCAAAATATCTCAGCCACCAGAAAAAGCATTGGATCTTAAACAAAGACTAGATACACCTCTAGCCCCATCTTAAGAAGCTTCAAACTCAACTCACCTCCCAGATCAGAACCAGAACCACAGCTTTTAAAACGATAACACAATCACATACTGTAAATCTATGCAATACTGTACACTGAGTGACCCCAAGAATAGGGTAACAGTAGTAATAGGTACATTGTAATGCATGTGATCTATTACAAAAATACAAACTACAGATTCAAAGATTACCATTATGTTGAATCAACACCTCTCACAATGCAAACACCAAATAAAACATATTTTTATAATCAAGCCCCCTTTAAGTCAAAACAGGGTGCAGGTATAAGAAACACAGAAAAGCTGATTTAAAGCATATTCATTCTATGCACACTCTGTTAGTTACAGTGCCTAAAAACATTTATAAAATAATCTATAAAAAAAAATCATTATTGATTTATCTATGGATCCTTTCTTTGATTAATTGATTACTTGTCTGTCAGAAAGTAATCCAAAACATATAGTCCATAAAGTCCAAGTTAGTGTGATATTTAATTAGCAATAATACATATCAGAGAAAAGCCACAAATCCTCACATCTGAGAAGCAAGAACTAGAGAATGTTTGGCTGATAACTGACTGAAGTGATTAATTGAATATCCAAATTATTTCCAATTAATTAAAAATGACTAATTGATTTAACAAAGCCGTGTGTGTGTGTGTGTGTATGTGTGTTACATGTGGCACTGTCAATGCAAAAAAGGAGCACTGAGCCGAAACACATTCTTCTTCCATCGGAATAAACCCCGAGCCACATAAGAGGTCTATAATTTAACAAGTCTACAAACTGCTCCTTTAGAAACATTGATTTTTTTAGATGTTAAAACAAAAGTGTTTTAAGATCCATTTTCTAACTTCCAGAAAGCTATTCTGTTATGGTTTGGGTGTTCTGCCTTGTCTTATGATTGTGTTATTTTTGGTCTTGTCTTGGGTATGTTCTGTTTCCTGTTTTATTGTGATAGTCTTGTTTTCTGTGCCGTCTTGTTTGGTTTTACTTCCTGCCGTAGTTTTCCCGCCCTTGTGATTGTCAGATGTCTTTCACCTGTTTCCCAGCCCTTGTGTCACCTGCCTCTTGTTACCTTCTGTGTTCCCCTTATCTGTTGTCAGATCATTGTAGTGTTACTGTGTGTGTGTGTGTGTGTGTGTGTGTGTGTGTGTGTGTGTCTGTTTCCTGTGTGGTTAGCTGTTTTGGTAGTCTTCCTGGTTCGTGTTAGTGTTCCTATGGTTTCTGTTTTTACTGGGACTTCATTTTTTGGTTCCTGTTTTTTTCCCCGCTTGTTTCCAGGACTCCCTTTGTTTCTGTGCATTTCTGGGTTTATTAAAACATCAAAACTACCTTCAGTTTCCGTCTCTGCATTTTGGGTCCACCATTCACCAACCTTCCTTAACATATTCAAAGTGACATTGTTACCCTGTATGTTGTGGATTGAGCAACTGATTTGTGAGTTTTGGTCCTGTAGTGACTCTGAATGGCTGACGTACATTCTTTGGTAGTTCTCTGCTGAAAAGGCACCAGTGTGTGTATAACCCGGATGGACAAACATAGTTCCACTGAGCTCACAATAAATACTGGAGGACAATCAGAGGTCAGAAAATCAATCAAACAAGGAGAGAAATAGGAGGAAGAAAGATGGACTGAAGAGACGAGGGACTTTGAGTTAGACATGTTCCACGTGTGATTGAACCAGTGTACACGTACAGCACTGCTTTCTTCGACAAACACTTCATTGATGTAGATTTAAATAAGTAAACATATGCTTTTGTTTTTGTTTTTTCTTCAATTTGACATGTGATTGAGACCACAAATTATTTTTGTGAATGTTCTCACCGTCTGTGCACACTTGTATCAGCATGTGTGTTGCCTCTCTGTGAGAGTTTATAGAAGTTGGTTCTCTTCCACCTCCTCACTGTGTTTAGTTTGAAGGCTGATTGGCACATTTAATGAACGTATGCTCTTTTTCAAAACAAACCACAGAAATAAATGCAGATTAAACCTACAAGTGAACAAATATACATCATGTGTCTCACTGGAGCCTGAACGCAATACCGGAGCGACAATTACAAATAAATGTATTTATGTGAATTGGTCATGTCTGGTAAATAATCAGATTCTATATTTGTAGCATGTTAAACTATTCCTTTAATGCAAATAGTGGAACAGGAGACTACTAAACCTGTTTGGATTTTAACATATTTTCTTACCAGGTTCATGGTACTTACAACACCATCATTTATCATTCTATAATGTCTTCTTTGTGTTCTTGCATGTGTTTGCCTGAGCATATGACAGTGAATGAGCTCTTTGTTCAGCTGTTTATATGTGAGTATTCCCAGTGAAGATGAGATCTCAGGTTGAGGAAAAATGACACCCATCATTTACAGTAACCCCTTGTTTGAAAGGGTCTGCTGCTGATTATTTAGTCTTCAGATAGAAAGAGCTTGTTCCAAAAGCTCCCATTGAAACTACAGTAATTTTTCAAGTTAAAAATCAACCATCTGTGCCCTTGGTCTTATTACTGCTGCATGTCTTCCATAAACTGTCTATTTGTGTGAGGAGGTATGTAGGAAGCTGAGTGTGTGATGTATGTACAGTATGTTGACTGTCCCACTGGAGGGTGCTGTAGTGTGGACAGACACTGTGGTTATTCAGCGGTGGACCACCAGATCTCCCATAAGGCCATGGGCAGGAATGAGACCGACTCATCAAGTCACACGTTTATTAAATGGAAAAATATATATGGAACAAACCGGTAGTTAGAAAAACATGTTTCCTTACACATCGCTAAGACAACACAAAGACAACCGCAGACCCTTAGATACTTAAACTGTACTGTTCCTCTGTCTGACCTGTCTGATGATGGATGGAGGATTACACAAAACTCACACTGTCGTGTACTTAGACACATGCTCACGAACAAAGGTACATGAATGGAAAACACTTGCTGATTTAGTCACTGGCTGAATTGAACACACACAGACACACACACTACTGTCTGAATAACTAAAGCTACATTGATTACATTAAAAATCTGAGGGGGAAAACAACCATGTGGATCTCACACACACACTGTGTTAACACAGTTTGAACTTTTTTTTTTCAATTGTTAGTTTAATCTTTAGGAAATGCCTCATATTTATGAGTTTATCATAGAATATGATGCAATATGCATTGTATGTAAATGTTTCAGCTGCAGTGATGAACACATACCTTTAAGAAGTGTAACTGAAATAGAGATAGTATGTAATATATACTGGAAATGTACATACAGTACACACTCACACATGCACACATTCACACAACCATGCACTCACACACTCACACACACGACACACACACAATACAACCTGTAATACTTTGAAGGCTCTTAACCTGACCTGTAACCCTGAAATTTCCTAAAATTAACTGTATCAAAGAAATGACAGAAATGCCTGTAGTGTTTAGCTCTCAACCTGCTGCTGTTGGAAAGACAACTGGCCCTCACGTTGGTGACTGAAGACCTTACTCCGACCACAACACTGATATCAAACATTCACATATTGGCATATTCAATACCAAACAGAAGGTTTGGCTCCTATTTTAAAAGGGCAAAGCAATCTAACTCGCAACCTTTGATTATTTTGCACATATTTGGGGACACATTTCTGGTGAGAAAGCTAGAGACAACAGTATTTTCTTTTTTACAGTAATCAGTGAGAAGGGAAACAATGATTCACATGTGACTGACATGCACTTATCTGTGCCCTATACTGACTCCCAGTGGAGATTGTATTAAGTGCACAAATGTACTTCCAGGAACAGAACAGATAATCTGTTAATAGACAACAATAATTATCATAGCAACACGATTAATCAAATGTATTCCTAGTCGCCAACTTTGTCAAATACTGCATGTCCAGATCATCTGATCTTGAGGTTACTTTATTTGGATTAAACCAGTGAGAGTCCTGTGTTGACACAGCAACCTTAGGTTGGAGTCACCATGGAAACTCTTTAACCTGCGGTCACTGTCAGTACCTTGGCTGAATTCTTTAAAATCCAAAACCCACTTTACAACCGAGTGTGTTAGAAAACCAATCAGGTTTACCCTGCATCTGTTGACCTTCTCAAGCTGACTGGTCAAGACCAGCTACATGCTGAGACTTCAAATGTTTGCAGGAAGTTCCGTTAATTTCCCTGAACCATAGCCCAATAATCTTTTTTAACCTTGTGCCACATGATCTTTTGTTTATGTCCTTCAAAGGTGGTCATAATGTGTCCATTTCTAGAGGAAACTTAAGACCAGAGGTGTGATTGATTCTTGATATAATTAATAGTACATCTTGTATTTGCTGCACAAACACAATGGTTCTTTTTCAAGTGTTATCTAATCCCATCAGTGAGAAATAATATTGTGATGAAATGGTCTGGACAAAATCAAAGAGCAACATTTGTTTAGTTCCACAGAAATGTTTTTTAAAAGTTCAAAAAGTCTAAAATGAGAGAGGAAAGAGATGGAAAGTGTGAACACTCCTCTATGATCGTAGTTTTGAAGTATGTCATTGTACAAGGGGGTGGACTGATCAATACCTAAAGTATCAATACTACCAATATTAAGACTTGTTTTGAGTACTGATAGCAGTGTAAACTTGATAAATAAAAAAATCTAGATGTGTTCATTCATATTCTGGGCACATTATTACTATGCTTAGTAGGGGTGGGGGAAAAGAATTGATACAGCTCAGTATCGCGATATTTTCAGTGGTAATACTGTATCGATACACAAACGCCAAGTATCAATTTATCATTATATGTGTTGGTCAGTTTGTCTGTTTGACAATTCCATTTTGCAGCAATACAATTGAAGTGAGATGAACAAACAGAGAAATGTATCTTTTTAGATAAAACAGATGTTGACAAAGTTTTCCTTTGGGGACATAATTTGAAAAATTTGAAAAGGTAATACATTGCAATATATTACAGACTATTGCAATATGTTTAAAATCACAATACTATTGTATCATGAGGTAAGTATCGTGATAATATCATATCGTTAGGCCTCTGGTGTTTCCCACCCCTATAGTGCATGCATTATTTGCTTCTCTGCTGCTGTTTTGCAGTGTAAGAGATTTAGTTGAGCAACACTGAAAGGGAGAGAGCAGGCTCTGTTTCTTGAGGAAGCTCAAATCTTGAATGTGTGCCGTAACATGTTGCAAAGCCTTCTGTTGTTGTGGTAAGTGCCATATTCTTTGCTGAAAGAAGTGGTTTTCTTTTGTACTTCAGATCCTCAGTTAATGATCTACATTGTGTAAATGAGTAATACATTAATATTATATTGATATTAAAGGAAAATTTGACATATTCCTGCACAGCTTTTAGCAAAACCTACTTGTCTTCCATTAATGCACATTATATTACGGTATTTATATCGTACAGTGCATATTCAGTACCAGTGACCAATGGTGATTCGCAGGTATGCACAGTATACCCACTAAAAAAGATCCAGGATTTCCATATACCCATTTAAAATGCCCAATGACACGCAACAACATACTTTTCATTATATTTTTGATGTATTTTGAATTGTCATATGTGTTTTTCTTCTTTGCATAGGCTAAATAAAAGGTATTTCCACCATAAATTGGTGCCTAAAAGTGTATCCGAACGCATTAAATTAAGTCTTTGATGCTCAAAATATCCTTTGGGGAGGATGCCCAGACCCCCTACCATGACATTCCCCATATCTACTATTGACTGTTTTTCTTAAAAGGCTTTTCCTAGCTTTTATTAAATCATCTAACAAGGGAAATTAAATTTCTATTCTATTTATTTATTTATTTATCATGCATAGTGTCAAGTGAGGCTTTGGCTTGCATTTAAACAAATACATGATTTGAATTATAAGTTGCACTCAGTTGAGTTACAATATGCATTGTATATGCTGAATAGACATATTATGAAATAAAGGCAATAACAATGGGTAGTGTGAATGTTAGACTATGAGGGAGTGATAGTTTCAGATCTAAGTGTGCTCCTGTCAGTGCTGTTGCCAAATTTATGACCACCAAGTGGCACAATCTAGTTTCTGAAGTACTTTCTCACAAAAATGCAGCTTCCCAGCATTATAACACTATAACAATGTATCACAGTCTTAACAATGACAACCAGTTAATAATATGAATGTTTAATAGCTCTTTAGTATCTTTGTTATCATAAATTAACCACTTCAGAAATCTGTGTAGCTCCAAAACAGTCTTTGTAATGCCAAGGCTGAAAATGATGGCATCATTATAACAAAGTTAAGTGTGTGAAGAAGTTAAAGGTGAAGATGTTTAAAGTAACAGTTGGATTTTGACCACATCTAGCCATCAGTTATTCCTCAATTTAATGCAATATAGTACAGTTTCCTAAGCTTATAATGTTGAATATTTGTTGAGAACGGTGCTGAGTAACTTCTCATTTTTACATTACAGAGTGATTGAGTCCAATACAAATACAAATATATACTAAGGCCACATAAATTACCACATGTAAAGTTAGTTATGTTGTAGTCCAGTATAACATCACTATGACCTCATATAAATTAAGTTAGACATTTCCATCAAAATCTGAACATCATAAAATTTGTGTAGGTAGAATTTCGTTCGTTCGTTCGTATTGTCAACATGGGGAAATTATGTTGCAGCAGAAATCACATCACATGGTACTTAAAACAACATTAGGACAGACAAGACAAGGAAGAAGAAAACAATAGCATGTATACATTGCCACTCATAACAATGACCAAAGCACCATGGGGGGGATTTATGGCAGTTGTTGCACTAAATTGCAACTGATTGTACAGGTGTACCTAATAAAGTGGCCACAGTTCAAGCACAGCCCATATAACATACAGAACATGAAAGGTTTCCCTTATTTGGTATAATAACACCCCTATGCCTTATGCATTTGCACCTTATTTAAGCCCAGTTTGTCACCACTTTTATATAGAAATGTGTTAACAAAACATAAAGATTAAAAAACTATCTTTAGAAATATACAATTTGATTCCATTAGATTCCATGTGTATTTAAATTGTCTTTCCAAACCTACATAATGGTATGTTATCAATATCAATGTTGGATCAATTGGACTTCCCTCAGAGGGCATCCTGAAAAGCCTACTGCTGTGAACATATTGGAGTTCCCCCTGGACATACAATTACAGATAGGGAATGTAAAAACAGGCAGAGGGTGTGTATGGGAGAGAAAGTAGAAGTGGACAATTCCAGCATGAGTGACTATTTGGCTGCTCCTCTGAACATTACACTTTTTTACACCCTCGTAAACATCAGCCCACAGTCGGCACACAGATGTAGAAACACAGTCTCTCACGTGCACACACACGCGCACACGCGCACGCTCACACACACACACACACACACACACACACACACACACACACACACACACACACACAGCATGACAAACTCTGAATCATCCGGCATATTACTCACAGGCTACAGGCTAAAAACCATGTTTGTTGCTACATGTTACTATTGGTTACTCAGGCAGTTGCATCACATTCAAGCTCTTTGGCAAGTGAGGGTATTCCATCCATCAATCTTCGTTGGCTTATCCGGTATCAGGTTGTGGGGGGAGCAGCTCCAGCAGGGGACCCCAAACTTCCTTTTGACTGTGCTTCTCACACTATCTCTAACGGAGACGCCAGCCCCTCCTGAGGAAACCCATTTTGGCCGCTTGTACCCTGAATCTCGTTCTTTCGGTCATGAACCAACCTTCATGACCATAGGTGAGGGTAGGAACGAAAACTGACCGGTAGATCGAGAGCAATGAGATCCCCAGCCCACCAAACTACAACCCCTCCTCACCCCGACTACGCCTCGATATCCTGTCCATAAATACTACAAACAGGATTGGTGACTAAGTGCAGCCCTGGCGGAGGCCAACCCTCACCTGAAACAAGTCCGACTTACTGCTGAGAACCCGCACGCAGTTCTCGCTTTGGTCATACAGAGATTGGATAGCCCTGAGAAGGGACCCCCTCACCGCATACTCCCGCAGCACCCCCCACAGTATCTCTTGGGGGACCCGGTCAAACGCCTTCTCCAGATCCACAAAACACATGTAGACCAGTTGGTTATAGTCCCAGGCTCCCTGCAGAATCCTTGCAAAAGTGAAGATCTGATCCGTTGTTCCGCGACCAGGACGGAATCCGCATTGTTCCTCCTCAATCCGAGGTTTGACTATCGGCCGAACCCTCCTTTCCAGCACCTTGGAGTAGACTATACCAGGGAGGCTGAGAATACCCCTGTAATTGGCACACACCCTCAGGTCCCCCTTTTTGAAGAGGGAACAACCACCCCAGTCTGCCACTCCCTAGGCACCGTCCCAGACCTCCACACAAGGGACAACGCCTCAATATCCTGTCCATAAATACTACAAACAGGATTGGTGACAAAGCGCAGCCCTGGCGGGGTTCCCTCACCCTCATCTGAAACGAGTTCAACTTACTGACGAGAACCCGGACACACCCAAGTATCCAAAATATACGGCCTCAGATCAGATGAAACGATTATAAACTAACTCTGGTTTGGATCAGGGAGGCCGTTCCTCCCAATCATGCCTCTCCATGTATCTCCATCATGGCATTGTTGAAATCTCCCAGCAGAACTATGGAGTCCCCCACAGGAGCCCCATAAAAGACTCCAATCAATGTCTCCAAGAAGGCAGAATACTTTGAATTCTTGTGTTTAAGCACATACAACAATCACAGTTCCCCCCCACCCATCATCCGTAGGCGTAGGGAGGTGACCCTCTCGTTCACCGGGGTAAACTTCAAAGCAGCCGGGGGCTTATGAGTATCCCCACACCTGCTGGGTGCCTCACACCCTGGACAACTCCAGAGTAGGAAAGAGTCTAACCTCTATCCAGGAGTATGGTTCCAGAACCGAGACTGTGCGTAGAGGCAAGCCCCACCAGATCTAACTGGTGGCGCTCCACCTCCCGCACAAGTTCCGGCTCCTTCCCCCACAAAAGCGGTGACATTCCACGTCCCCAGAGCCAGCCTCTGCCGCCCAGGTCTAGTCTGTCGAGGCCTCTGACCTTCAACCCTACCCATGTGACAGCGCACCCACCCCCAGCGGTTCCTTCCACAGGTGGTGGGCCCATGGGATGCAGAGAGGGGTGCCACGTAGCTTTTTTGGGCTGTGCCAGGCCAGGCTCCGTGGCAAACAATAATTAATAATAATTGTGGAACAATAATAAGTGTCTATAATGTACTGCTTGACTATCAAGGATTGTGCAGCTGAAGCCTGGGCATAATGATGATGTGTGCCACCCAGCTGTTAATCAGACAAAATCAACGTCCCTGAAATAACTACAGATTGGGTTGCCTTTTAACATGCCAGTATTTGTAGATTATCTTGTGTTAGATTTGGGTGTACAGCTCACAGCAGAAAGGATAACACATTAATGGAATAATAATAAAGGGTGTGTGTGACAACATTTTTATTAGCTCACAAGGATCTTTATCAAACAGCTGAGTTCCAGGAACCCACAGGAGTCCTTACATAAGTCCCAGTGCACAACCAACAACACACTGTGTTGATTTTACTGCTATGTTATTCACCAGAGATGAAAAGAAGCAACACATATTTAAACAAGCACTATATACTTTTACTTGTCTACTTTTGCTCCTATGCGTTCATCTGAAGGCAGGATTCAATATTTATTTTGCAGATCTTATATACTGAATTGTAAGATTTTTATTGTAGAGAGCTCAAAGTATGTGATAATGATAGGTACATATTGCATTGAAAATGCTCATTGTCTGTACACAATAAAATAACAATACTTTAGTAAATATAGTGTATAATATGATGTATCTATGCTATATAGGCCTACCAGCTGGTATTTCCATATTTACTTTGTGTCACATAATTGGTTTCAGAACATCTCAGCCACTGTCTTGTGTAATTAAGATTGATCCTCACTATAAGTCCTACCTTTTAAAACTCAAGTACTCTCTGCAGGACTTTTACTTGTATTGGTGTATTTTCAAATAGTTCCCAGTACTGGTATTAACAGGAATCTATCTATCTATCTATCTATCTATCTATCTATCTATCTATCTATCTATCTATCTATCTATCTATCTATCTATCTATCTATCTATCTATCTAGGCAGTGAATTTAATACTTTTTTACATAAGTACAAAGTAAGTACAAAAATTGAAACAAGTATTCAAGAGTAAGTACTTAAGTAATGTACTTTTTACTTCACTACATTTATTTGATGCCTTCAAGTAGGCTACTTTGCAGATCCAAATTAATAATACAAAATTGTAACAAATAATTAAATGATGATTATGACATTATTGATCTATTCACAAGCTACCCGTCAGGATAAGCTAGTGAAAAGCTGCAACAATAAAGTAATGTGTATTTCAATGCATCAAAAATCATAATTCAATAATATAGTTATAATATTCTGAAATATGCCATTCTGCATCGGGAATAATTTGGTACTTTAAATTTAGATGCTAGTACTTTTTACTTTTACAAAAGGTAAAATTGTACTTGTAACAGAGTATTTCTACTGTGTGGTGGTATTGCTACTTTCATTTAAATAAAAATCGGAGTACTTCTTGCACCACTGTTTAAAAGTAACTTTGACTGGGGTGTAGGCATGGATGTATTAGGAGAAGGAGAAGAAGGGTGTAGCTGGATCTGAGATCATTCAGACCACTTGGGGGACTCGGGTATCTTAGTCCCAGATCAGGAGGAGGAGCCTCGGTGGAGGAAGTAGCTCCACAGCTTGGCTGTGTGCGTGTGTGTGTCATAGGTGTGTGTATCTGTGTGGAGCACTTCCATAGTGAGTGTCGCTAACCACTGGATTGTTAAAACGACAAGCAAAAGACATCCTCGGGAGGAAACCACACGCGGACTCGCTCTCTAGGATTAGTTTGTGTATTTCTCCCACGATCGGTACAGGTTAAAGCCGTGCAACCGGTCCAGAAGCGAGCATTATGCATTCAGATTGCAGGCTGCTATGGGCAGAGCGGTAATGGTGGGCAGGGGACCGACAGGGGCCAGGGTTCTCGTCCTGTCGATTCTCATCATTCTCACCACGAAAGGCTGTCGAGCGCAGAAAGGTTGGTGCCAGACACAGCTGCGGTGACAACTGGAGGAGCAGAGTGTGGAACAACCGCAGCGACATGCGGCCATGCTGGTTTTTAAAGTGTGAACACGGCTGTGGAGGTGTTTAGAGATAATCGTAAGACAACGGTACATTGTTATTGTCCTCCAAACTTAAAACCTAGCTACCTTACATGGCCGTGTGTACGTGGAGTTCCGCTTAGTTTGGAACACCGATTGCCGCCGCCCGTCACTGTGAAAGACGGGTATAGTAAAACCAGGCAAACCGGTTCTTTTATAAAGAAAAAAAGAAAATGATATCATTGAGCTTGTGAAGGAATAACGGCTGCTTGGTTAATCAGTTGCCTGCTGAATTAACGTGTGGCTTTGAGTGATTTGTTTAAAGTCACAGTATTACTTATTTGCGCTTCCCGACAGTATAGCTACTTTTAAATTGCCTGCTCTTTTTTAATGGAGTCTGGGTCTAAGAGACAACAGCACACTTAGGAGCTTAATGCCTTTTTTTCCCTCGTTCCATGTTGCCTATTTTATACCCAATTTACCTACAATACACCTTACTACAATCACGGCAAGCTCAATGTGTTTGGTTGTTGTCGATTTATTTTACACCACGTTGCACTTAAATACGAATATTTAGTAGTTTTTTTTTTTTTTTGGATCCCACAGCCAACCTGGGACCTGTGAGAGATTGTGGGTGGCGTAGCAGTGGGGGTATGACTGTAAACACGTGGACACTCTTAACTCAATTCTACATGAAATGAGTTTTTCACATGAAGTATCTCGTGGTATTTTGTGTGATGACATATCTTCTGAGTAGGTCTGACTGATGATGAAACATCTAGGCAAGGCTAGATTTAAGTTGTATTCTGGTTTGTTTTTCAACAACAACAACATCAGGAAGATAATCTAAACTCCTGCGAATGCCATGCAGTTGCTCAGTATTTGTGAGTCAGAGTTGAGGGAAGCGGTTTTGTTTTTGTCCTGTCCATCTGGATAATGTCCACTGAGAGGCTCTTGCATAACTCCAGGCCCACAGAACATCCACTTAGCACCATGAAGTGTGACTGAGTGTTATGTTAGAGTCCACAACATTAACATACACAATGTCTCAATGTTCTGACAGCTCAGAGGACACAAAAGCAAAAATGTCTAAGGTCATTCTTTTTTTTTTTGTAAAATTAAATTCAAGGTGTTAAATTATCATCATCATAACCTTTTAAGTATGTGGTATGACTAATTATTTCAGCTCCAATCTAAATCAATTTACAGTTGTCTCCTGCCAGATTCACAGTCAATTGGGGGTTGTGTGTCTTGCGCAAGGACTATGCAAAACGAGTTGAAACACAAACAGATTTCTTTATTCTATATTTTTCTTATTGTCAGCAAAACCCATTAAAAAAGCTAAACTTGCATTGTATTAGTCTGTCTGTCTGGTATTTAATATTGGAGACAGACATATTTTAAATGTGTAAGTTTCACTTTAAAAAAAAAAAAGCTAAGTAATTTGTTAAAACAGCTTTATTTTATTAACAACTTATTTGTAGGAGATTATTTTCAGCTGCGGATTAGTACACATTTAACATAGCGGGATATAGTTTTTAGGATTCACTCTAAATGAACTACAGTGCCTACTGTATGTGTAGTTTGTTGGAATGAAGGAACATGGCCCCTAGTGTGACAGTGTGTCTCAATAACCAGGCTGCACAATATGGGGAAAATGTCAAATTGCCATTATTTTTGACCGATGTTGCGTTATGGTTCACGATATTGGAGGGAATGATCAATTTTTTGGCTCATTGTAATTTTTATGAAAACACAAATGTGCTATAGTCATGTAATTTTTTTTTTTTTTTGGCAAGAATCTGTACCAAACAAAGATGTTTTCCTTTGGTCTGTAGGATAGGATTTGTAGGCCAGGATGTCTCTGGAGCTACACAATACTTAATTTAGAATGGTTAGACACATAGTTGGCCTTTTAACAAATATTGCGCCCCTCCCTGCGATTTGGATAATGCAGAAGTCCATATTGTGATGTTGGTACAATTGCGATTAATTGTGCAGCCTTACTCAGTGATGATGTTTTTGACAACAATGGAGGTCTGTGGCTACATATGGATCAATTAATTGTTGGTTTTATGTGGTTCATGGGGTCTGTTGACAATAAGAGGGCAGTAGTGGACAAGAGGTTACAGAAGAGAGCTTGTGACCTGGAGGTCACCGGTTCAATCACCAGACCAACAGGATAAAATCTGGGTGGGGAAAGTGTTCCTCGGCCAAGGCCCCTTTAACCCCAGCCGCTCCAGTGGAGCTGCTCAGTGGCCAGCAGATCAGACTGTGGTTGTACTGGGCAGCTTCCAGGTGTCAGTGTGTGCAACTGTGTGAATTTGATCAGGGCGTTCCTGCAAAAGACAGGCTGCCTCTCAGTGAACCTCCCCTGAATAAAGGTTAAATAAAAAAGATGAATAAAGAACCGCGCCAGCCGTATACTCTAACCATCTGCCAGTAGACACACTGCATTTGAATGAAAGGCTAATGAACAGTGTTTCAATTTACATATTTTTGGTGATTATTCGTCTCATGAATCTTGAGTTAAACGAAACTCTTCTGGTTCGTCTTTCCTGTTTCCACCCTGTGTGTGCGCTTTTATCCCCCCCTCCCCTGAAACTTAGTGTTTGTGTTGTCCTGCAGGTGATGGCTGTGGCCCCAGTGTACTTGGCCCCAGCAGTGGGACTCTGTCATCTCTGGGTTACCCGGGGACATACCCGAACAACACTGTGTGTGAGTGGGAGATCAGTGTGCTCCATGGCAACAGGGTCCACTTTCACTTCGCTGAGCTGGACATAGAAGACAGCGACTGCCAGGTCAACTACCTCCGCCTCTACAATGGCATTGGACCCGAAAGGAGTGAGATTGGTGAGAGTGACGACCAGATACTAGACTGAACTTGAACTGAAAGGGGGAGGGAGGGCATTTCTTTCCAAAACCGACAAATTCAACATTCACACTTTTTTTTTTTTTCCCCCATTCTTTACACAAACACCAATTGCAACTCTCTCTAGGATGACTTGCTTTTCACTCAGCCTTCAACGATGGGCGCTCAGAACAAATATACACACAACCACAAATCTGTATGCATATCATTAGCTTCTTCGCTGTCTATGTTTACATGCACAGAAGGAATCTGATTATGTCAGGAAATTGGAGAATGTATTACTATTTACTATTATACGTATTTACCATGAAACCTAGAGGCATAAACGGACTTCCTCCATGACTCCAAACATGCTTTTGAACCAAGGTTGTAATATTAATAGTTGTATTAAAGATAGATTAGATAGATAGAAGATATACTGTGCAGCCTGAAGAGTTACTTAACAGATTTTTAACAAATATTTACAGTTAAGATGTTAAAGCAGACTTCCAGGAAGAGTTTATTATAATTTTCAGCATTAGTCAGACCGTGCATTTTTGAGTTAACCTAATTAATTGAGTTTCATAAGCCTGTATTGCTTGCCTAATTTTCAGATGCCATAGAGCAGGATGTGTTTTTTCTTTCTTTTTTTAAATTTACACTAAACATTCACATATTTTGGATACAAGGGAAAAGAGAATTACTGTAATAGTGTTGTTTACACAATGATTTAAAAAAAATCAAGCGGCTGCAGAAAGTTGACAATACCGGGTTACTTGAGTGCATGTAAATGCAGTGAAAGACGTTGGCCACATGATTAAGCCTACAGTCACAATTGGTCTCATGCCAGAGTGCTGCAGGGCACACTTCCAATAAGAGTTAAATGCTAAATGTTGGACCTACAGATGCACAGTTGAATACAAAACAAGCAGTTTATGAGGAATTTACCTGGCCAGTTTAAAAATGTTATGGCGGAAAAAAATGTGTCCTTAAATAAATTGGGGAAAATGTTTTGATCTGATTTCTGCAGGGGAAATCTTTTTTCACTTTGAGTCTGTTTCAGGTGATTTGAATCAATAAAATAGGACAAATGAGTTCTACATTAATTCTTGAAATACTCTAGGGGTAAAAGTACACTGCAGAGTATCTGCAGGATTTGAAAAATGAAAAAACATGGAATTTAGGAATTTAGTTTCCTCAAGAAGAGGCCTTACAAGGTATTAAGAAGTCATACATTGTGACAAAAGGCTTGTAAATGTACTCTTGCCTGCCATTAGCCCAGTTAGTTACACCAACCAGTGATTGGTGTAACTAACGTAACCAACTGGGCTAATGGAATCGGGTTTCTTTGACACTAAAACCTAATATAGCGTTTTGTTCGATCGTTTTGCTTAAACTAAAAAGGCTTGTATAACCAGATGCTCTTCTGTCCTGTACCTCCTGTGCTTTTTAATAGAGAAGTACTGCGGTTTGGGTCTGAAGGTAAAGAAGCTAATTGAGTCCACTGGCAACCAGGTCACTGTCCAGTTCATGAGTGGGACCCACCACACCGGACGTGGATTCTACTTGTCCTACTCCACCACCGAACACACAGGTAACAAGTTCCAGCTCACTTCACCTGTCTGTCTTCTGTAGGTCCCACTCTGCAAGGCCGGGGTAGTGGCAAGCTTTCACAAACTGTTTCATTCTGCACCCCCTTCATAGTTTTGTCTCTTTATATGTCAGCTTTGTATTCAGTAAAAAAACACTCTTGTCTGTAGCTTGCCCACTGCACAGTTGGAGGTTTTCTGAAGGTTCATAGTGAAAGGATGTGTAGAATTTCCTGCATCCATGTTTCAACCTGTGCTAGGATGTTTTTTTTCCAAGTTGAAACCTCTACCATGTGCGCTTATTTGGTAACATATGTGTACTTTAGGGCTTAGTTCTTATGTGTGGTGGTATTACAGTGGCCTGAGGTGAAACGTAAAAGAAATCATACTGACATGTAGCAGGTATTGTTTACAATCTTGACAGAAATGTTTTTTTTTAGGTGAGATGGAGAGCGAAAACTGTAAAAAAAACTTCTCTCTCTGTTTGGGATCTGTTTGTGTTGAAAGCATCTTGGATCAGGTCTAGTTATTCTTGGGTCAATTAGGATCAGGTCTGACTTTCCTTAAGTTCCCTTGAATGGATGAATTCAATGCAACTTTATTTATCACAAAGAGTAACAGTTTAAAGATCACTTGAGTTGGCTGGAGAATCGTGTCTGCAGCTCTGTGATAACAGTGCTCGCAGCCAAATAAGAGGAGCATTTACAATGCGGTGTTTGCTCACCATTGCGGTATTTAAACACACGGCAGAGATAAAGAGCCAGTCTGTGGTGTATGGTATTTTCTAATCAGCCACATATCTGGAAGTCCAGCTGCAGTGTGCAGTGTTGTCATGCTAGTGGGCATCGGCGATCCTCTCAAATTATTGTTTCCCCCTTTTTTAATGTGGGAACAGACGGAATGAAATACAGGCGGGTGGCACCAGCAGATGTGTTTATATAACCTCTACTTAGCCGTCAATGTGTCTGAGTCCGGGTTTTGTCACATTTGTCACATTGAAGCCATTTGAGAAGAACAGGAACAAGAGGAAGTGAAAGTAATTGAGAGAAATGGAAAGTAATAATATTTTGTGGTTTTATATTAACACTAGAAGCTGGTAACCTTTCTTTATTGTGATATAGTATCGAAGGAGTGTGTTATGACGCCCCTTTCAGACACACATCCCTGCTGGCAATTGAACTTGTTTCTCGTCTGTATCGGCGCCTTTTACCTAGAAGTCACAAAAGCAATCTTACCAGTTCGTTAGAAACATTTCCCTTTTACTTTCAACACGTCTAGTCTGAATTGAATGTTGTCAGATTAACACCTTGTTGGGCCTTCTAAGATCACTGTAGTACATTTATTATCTCACTCACTATCTCTTCTCTTATGCACAAAGAAAATAAAACCATACATTGTGATAAACTAACAGTATATTAGACAATTTTAAGTTTGTTTTCTTGAGTAATCACTGGGATGAATAATCAGCCATCCAACTGGGACTTACAGATGACCCACAGATTTCTCTGAAGCCACAATACACTTAATAAAAACTGTGCCAATGCATCATCTGAGTTTTGGTATGTTTTACAAAGACAAACAGCAGACTTCTCTGATCAGTGTTTCATGTCTTTACACAGATGACTTCACAGGACCTTTGCGTAAATAAAACAGTGGGGAAAATGATCAAACTATAAGTCAAATCTCTTTCTTGTCGCCACCAAACTTTTGTACATGGCAGCTTCATAATTGATGTTTAGACATAAATCTGCAGGTACAAGAATACTGTCGCTACTGTATGTTATAGTCTGAACCAGATTCTTGAACGCATTTTTATCTTAAACAAGAATGTTGTTGTAACTGTGTGATTGTAATTTTAGACGGACGTGCTTTGTCATGTGGAACATTTTCAGATAAGCAGATAATTGAAGCCACAAGAAGAGGGAGGGCAGTGACGTGTGTGCAGGAGAGTAATATTTCTGTCTGTGTCACACAAACAACTGATGTGTGTTTTTTGATGAGCATAGGAGGAAAGTTTGCACAGCTAAGTAAATCCGTCACCATGGCATCTTGCGGTGGTTAGGGGGGGGTATTTGTCAGTTTGACTCACTAGTTGGTTTCCCAGATAAATGGGCTTTTGATAATGTGGTGGAGACTCAACAAGACTGTCCACCGCCGCAGGGGTTACATAGTTTCCAGCAGCCCACATCATCCTGTTGGACATACTGTATGTGGTGTGTCTCGTTACTGACCATGTTTACATGCACATAACATTCCGGTTTTTGCCCTTACTTCAAAAAAAGACGATATTCTGACTAAGCTGTTTAGATGGCTAATGAAAATTAATATTCCACTAATATTTCCTGTTTACATGCAGGCGTGCAAATTTCAAGAAGTTTTTTAAACCGGTGACAGGCTCCCTCAATAATTCTTTAACCACCTTCTGGAAAAGGTTGGTGATGCAATGTTTGCACATATCCAAAAACCTGTTGATATCCAAGTCTTTCATAATGTTTAAAAATAGCCGTGTTTCTCCTACTGAACAGAAAGGTCGGCTTTTCTTTTGGGCATGCATCTCTACTGCAGCCTTGCAAACCGTTGGTTTGTGTACAACAACCAGTAAGACATAATAACATAATGACTTGTCTTACTAAAATGCTATATTCGGAAAAAGGCGTTATTCGGAATATCCACATCCGAATATTTTGTTTACATGACCCGTTTCGAATTCGGAATAATGTCTTATTTGGAATGATAGTGGAATGTTAGTTTGCATGTAAACATACTCACTGAAGGAACCCCCAAACACACACCCACACACATGTTTGTGTTGTAGGACTTTGATGTGTTTGGTGTTGAACTGAACAAAAAGTAAATTGTGAATATTTTCACGTATGATACTAAACTTAATATAACATTGAGTTTTTAACTTTAACGTGGGCTTGTTTTCTGACATTTTACCGACCAAATGGATTCAGATAAACTTAATCGGTCACTTAAGCTTTAGAAAATAATTAGAGCTGAAGGGATTAGTCGAACGATCGATTATGTAATACTGACTAGCTAGTGTTTAAAATAGTTACAGCTGTACAAATTCAAAATACTGGAGAGAGTCGTCTCCTCCGCTCCCTTACCTCCAGACTCTAAGTTCATGGAGGATGCCAGTCTGAGACTGCAGCATCTATAGTCTTGCTTTGCCAGACCCTCCTCCCTCCAAAAAGTGCTGAAGGAGCATCCACAACAATATTGCTAGATGCTTGTTTCACATAGCCAACATACACTGGAGTAGCTAACGTTAGATGCTTGCTACATTGACAGTTATAGAAGCCTCTGCTCACGCAGAGCTATCCAACTGACAGATACACTTCCTAGGCTAAGGTTTGTGGTAGGAAACCAGAAAAAAATAACACTACCTTGCCATCCTCTCCACCCGACTGAACACTTTATTGGCTTAGAAGTACAGCAACAATTGCTAAACACACTGGAAACTCACAGTCCTCTTTTCCCGATTTACAGCCACCCTGTCTTGGCTTAAAATAACTCACCATTGCCAGCTACAACCGCTGAAAAGGCTATATGTTGTAAACAGCCGTGGCCAGCTTGCCTGCTCCTCCGGTAACGTTTGCAGGGTTAGCATGTTGGCGTTAGCCTAGACCAGTCGGGATCACTGTACTGGCTGTGTCTCAATTTGTTTTTGTGAGTAACCGACTCAGGTACTCTACCTATATAATTCAGTGTGAGTACACAAATGTTGACATGACATAAAATGCCTGTCCCTTGTAGCCTTAACCTAATGCTTACCTGTTCAGAAGGAAATTAGCCAACTTGGCATCATTTAAGGCTCTAACTTGTCTTCATCTTTCAAATACAGTACATCTCCAATATTTACCACAGGAGAAAATACTGGCATTTGCCCCTCCTTCCTCCTCATCCCGTCCCCTCCCTTCTGTGCTTGCGTGCACTAACCCCCCACCCCCACCTCCAATCCTCTCATCGGTTATTGGCTGGAATGCTGGAACACTGTTTGTGTATGCCTCGTGGTGCAGGTTGGCACATTTTGTTTTTGTTACCGTTTGTAGACCCTGGGCGGTCTACAGAGACTGCGCTTTTTTACAGTATGTTCAGGGGACAGGCAGCTTGCAAATAGTGAGATGTTTGCTGTATGTGACAACAAATGTTGTAGACTAAAACATGCGTGACATCGCTTAGAGCACCTTTAATATCTGATGACTCATTGGGGTAATTTTTTTGATTAATTACAGTAAATGAATTACACATTGGAGCTTGGAAGTAAAAAATAAATTAAAAGCCAAACCGTTTTTCAAATGTGAGGACTTTCTGCATTTCTCCGATTTATGTTGAATATCTTTGTGTTTTGGATTTTCCCTATTTTGTGACATTTTATAGTCACCAGATTAATTTAATCAATAATAAATAATCGTTAGTTGCTGCCCTAGTTGGAAGAATTACTTTTAATTAAGCTAATTGAAAAATCCTTCTGTTTGACAATCTGCCCAGTTTTGATGATTGCTCTTCATTACTTTAAATACTTGAAATACCAGATAATTAAATATAATGAAATGGAGGTTGTTGTGCTGCCAGAGAGATAGAAACAGAGGGGAGGGGGGGGGGGTTAGCAGAAGGGTTCAGAGAAACTTGTTCTGACACTGTTTATTTGCCTTTGGCAGATCTAATCACCTGCCTGGATAAAGGGACTGATTTCCCCGAGGCAGAGTTCAGGTAAATAACGTTTTTGCTTTGCGCAATGTGTGCAGTGATCAAGCCATCCGATATATTCATTGTGTGTCTCTCACTTTCTTTTTAGTAAATACTGTCCAGCAGGCTGCTTGACATCTACCGAGGAGATTTCTGGAACTATACCTAATGGATACAGAGAGGTGAGCACATACAGTATGCATGTGTTTTTCTTTTTGTGGTGTCCTCTGCATTAAATTTCCAGGTGAGTCATGGTGCCCTGTGGTCTCCTGCTGTTTGGTCACAGTTACCCCACAGGATCCACCGGACTGTCAGCATTTGCTTACTAATGTTTTCATGGCTTTGCTCCATTATTTTTCTCTTTTTGCTGCCATCCATTACTTTGCTGCAAGCCTGCACATTTTTCCGTTTAATTCCTCTTTTTCTTCCTTGTGTAAACGTGCCTCTGGTCCACGGTATGTGAGTACTGGACTGATGACCTCACAGCACCCCCGCTGTGTGTGAGGTCATGGGTGCACAGTCTCTGGCTGATGACTTCATGCTCAGTGCTCTGGGTTTTGTTGAAGGGAAAGAGGGAGGGAGGGGTGTTGCAGGCTGATGGGAGGACAGGGAGGAGCGTTGGGGTGTTCTTCAGGGAGTGAGGTGCCTCACAGGAACAGAGGAGGGGCAGGGTCAGTGGGTGAAAGGGAGGTGAGATAATAGTTTGGCCGAATATAATAAGCCGCTAATCCAGTCCAGCTGCAAGAGGGCGCTGAGCAGAGCTGTGTGTGTGTGTGTGTGTGTGTGTGTGTGTGTGTGTCTCTGTCTGTGTGTGTCTCTGTGTGTGTCAGTCAGTCAGTCACCAGGCTGTAATATTACAGTGATTGTGGAAGCATACTTAAGACTGCTCCACCCAGACCCTGCATCTCACTTTGTTTTGTTTTTTTAATCTGGTGTTTCTTACTGTGATCCATGAACTGGTTTCTATAATTTCCACATCCCACACATCATACATTTCATGTGTGTTAGTGTGGTTTCCTCTGTTGGAGGCAGGGTGCGGTGGTTTTGGGGAAAAGCTTTGTGTTAGTGGTTTGGTATGGCGCTCTTTAGGAAGTGGTGTGTGTGTGTATGTTTTTGGTAGGTTTAAGAGTCACAGGGCATGTGTTGATTGGTTGTGGCAGCATTTGACTGCTGTGCATGTGTGTGTGTGAATACATGTGCTTGTCACTCCATTGGTCACCAGAGTTTTCCCACAGTCTTGTCAGCTGTGAATTCCAGTGTGGGTCTTTTCCAGTAATAAAATTCCACCTCACTCAACCAGCTGTTCATTTTTTTCATTGTTTTTTTTGTCCATATTTTCAGTGATGTGGCAGCAGGTTTGTACAGGAATGCAGCCAGCAGTGAATCATTAGTCAGTGCCCCTCAGTATCTTCTCTACAGAGAAGTGACATCATCCTGAGTCATCTTTTTTTTTTTTTTTTTTAATCGGCCACTGTCTGAAGGTTAAGAGCTTGTACTTTGTAATCACACTAACAGCACTGCCTGTTCCCGCACAAGCTTACCTTCAAACGCTCCTAGTGTTTCAGGAGCTGCAGCTTCACCTGCATTTCCACCACAGATACTTAGCTCCTGTTTTGATTTCCTTAAAAAAAATCTTTATCTGCCAAATATTTTAACTTAAAACAGATATCACTCCTGAAGGGTTAGGAGTGGACGATGAAGATCAATATCGATATTAGATATATATGCCATGGTACATTTTCTGTAAAATAATTTGGCTGCACTGCAATTTCTTGTTAGTTATTGTCAACATACACTGATACCAATACATCTATTATCTGCAAGTTAATATAGCTGGCAGATTTATTGGTCTAGCTCTGAAGATAACCAGACAAGAAGCATTGGTTCAGTAAATTTTAGCTCATTAAGTTCAAATAAAGCTACGGGATCCAATATGACCATTACACAGTCCTGACCACTGACTAACAACTTTACCCACAATAGTCTAACACCCACCCAACCAAATCTAATTTTCATAATATTCCCAGTTCACAAGATGTGGGGGAAATAAATGGCTTTAGTCTGTTTTAATGGGAACAGAAAAGTGCTTAAACCAGCATACCTTAATCTAATTTTTCCTGTATTCTGCAGTCCTCTCCTTTGTGTGTGGCAGCCATCCATGCAGGTGTGGTGTCCAACGCTGTGGGAGGGAGGATCAGCGTGGTCAGCAGCAAAGGCATCCCTCACTACGAGGGCACGCTGGCAAACAATGTCACTTCCACTGGGTAGGAGAGTGTTTGTTGTGAATCTTAGATCAATTAGAATCATGTTTATTAAAAACAAAAAGCACAATCCAAGAAATGGTTGACAATCATAAAAAATCTTGTGGTTTGTTTTTTTAATTACTTTAAAGGAGTCAAAATCCTGGCAATTTTCAATAATAATTAATATAAGTCTCAGGTGTGATCTACTGTATGTTCCTCTTATTCACTTCTCTCCTCAGAGGAACTTTGTCCAACAGCCTCTTCACCTTCAAGACCAATGGTGAGTTTTCTTTTTCCTGAAGCACCATCTAGAGCTGTAATAATTTTGTCCTGTAACTAAGTATTACTGTCAGCAGCACAAAATTTGGAGTAAATGCTGTTTTTTTTTTTTATTTTTATTTTTTTTTATACAAATGCTTACCGTTCAAATTTGATTGATATGTCTCGAAATTTCTAATGCAGGTAAAGGAATTACATACAAACTGAAATATATTAATTAAGTCCTTTTTTTAAATCTTTCAATTTCCTAAAAATGTTCTAGTGTTATAATGATAGCCTCTCTATGCTTGCAGGCTGCTATGGAACGCTTGGTTTAGAGTCTGGTAGCGTTGCGGATACTCAGCTGTCTGCTTCGTCTGTGTGGGAGTGGAACAACATTGGTCAGTGGGCACCATCAGGGGCACGGCTTAAAAAGGCGGGGCTTCCCTGGGCATCTTCTCAGAATGACCAGCAGCAGTGGCTGCAGGTCGATCTCAAGAGGGAGAAGAGAATCACAGGTACACAACCACACACATTCAAATTCAAACAAACACTCTCGCTGAAATTACTAAACACTAAAACCACTTCCTTTTAAATTGACTATAAGCCTAGAATAAGGCTCTCTAGCAAATGCTCCGTTGTAATGGTTTTGTGTTGTTTTAGCAGCATGACTGAAGGGATGGAAAGGTCAGTAGGTCAGGCCACTACTTTGGTCCAGACTGAACTATCTCAACAACTATAAAATGGATTGTCATATAAAATTTTGAACAGACATTGATGGTGCCCAGAGGAAGAATTCTTATGAATTTGGTCACCCCCTGGCTTTTAGTGCAACACATGAACTATTGCCATTACATTTGGTACAGACAATCTGCTCCCATCAGGATGAATAACAATCACTCAGGGATCCCCTGTGATCTGGTAAAATTTTTTAATTTGTCTCCGGGAACCATCACGTTATCATGGTGGAGAGGTTTGTGTGTCCCTATGAACCTGACGGCTGTGTTGTCGGGAGATTTGTGCTCCTGGTAGGATCTCCCATGCCAAAGTGGTATCAGGTGAGGGGCCAGACAAAGAATGGTTCAAAACCCCTATGAATCACAGAGAGAGAGAGATGGAGTGACCCTGCCTGGAGGAAACCTGGGGCTCATCAGCAAGCGCCTGGTGGCCGGGTTTGCCATGGAGCCCGGTCGGGCACAGCCCGAAGAAGCTACGTGGCACCTATCGCTCCATCTCATGGGCCCAACACCTGTGGGAGGAACCACTGGGGGTGAGTGCGCTGCCACATGGGTGGCGTTGAAGGTCAGGGACCTCGACGGACCAGACCCGGGCCGCAGAGGCTGGCTCTGGGGACGTGTAATGTCACCCCTCTGTGGGGGAAGGAGCCGGAACTTGTGTGGGAGGTGGAGCACTACCAGTTAGATCTGGTGGGGCTTACCTCTACGCACAGTGTTGATTCTCAAACCATACTCCTGGATAGGGGTTGGACTCTGTTCTACTCCGGAGTTGTCCAGGGTTAGAGGTAGCGGGTGTGGGGATAATCACAAGTCCCCGGCTGAGTGCCGCTACGTTGGAGTTTACCTTGGTGGAGGAGAGGGTCGCCTCCCTACGCCTGCGGGTGATGGGCGGGAAAACTCTGACTGTTTGTTCATATGCACCAAACAAGAGTTCGGAGTATTCTACTTACTTGGAGACCTTGAATTGAGTCCTGTGTGGGTCTCCAGTGGGGGACTCCATAGTTCTGCTGGGGGATTTCAACACACACATGGGCAATGATAGAGATATATGAAGAGGTGGGATTGGGAGAAACAGCCCCCCTGATCTAAACCAGAGTGGTTGTCTGATGTTGCACTTCTGTGCTAGCCATGGATTGAAGAGAAGGAAGAGAGGGGGCGGAGCTGTCAACCGGTCACCATCTGGTGGTGAGTTGGGTCAGGGGGTGGGGGAAGACTCTGGAAAGACCTGGTAAGCCCAAACAGGTAATGTGGGTAAATTGAGAATGTCTGGAGGAGGCCCCTGTCCGACAGACTTTCAACTCACACCTCCGGTGGAGCTTTTCGTGCATCCCTGTGTAGGCTGGGGGCATTGAACCTGAGTGGACAATGTTCCAAGTTTCCATCACTTCCATCCAAAGCCCCAAGGATTGATGAAATCTGTCCAGAAATACTGAAAGCTCTGGGTGTGGAGGAGCTGTCTTGGTTGACAGGCCTCTTCACCATTGCGTGGAGGTCTGGGATGGTGCCTAGAGTGTGGTGGTTCCCCTCTTCAAAAAGGGGGACCAGAGGGTGTGTGCCAATTACAGGGGTATCACACTTCTCAGCCTCCCTGTTAAAGTCTACTCCAAGGTGCTGGAAAGGAGGGTTCGGCCAATAGTCGAACCTCGGGTTGAAGAGGATCAATGCGGATTTCGTCCTGGTCGTGCAACAATGGATCAGATCTTCCCTCTCACAAGGATCCTGGAGGGAGCCTGGGAGTATGCCTAACTGGTCTAAATGTGTTTTGTGGATCTTGAGAAGGTGTTTGACCGGGTCCCCCTGGGAGATGCTGCGGGAGTATGGGTTGAGGGGTTCCCCTGTTCCCATGTGAGGGTTGGCCTCCACCAGGGCTGCACTTTGTCACCAATCCTGTTTGTAGTATTTTTGGACAGGATATTGAGACATATTGTCCATATTGAGGATAATACTTGACCAAAATCCTCGACTTTGTGTTAAGTGCTAATAAGCACAAACCAAAGTACCATAGCACAGTGGCAAGCATAACACCTGCATCAGCATCTTAGCATGCTGACATTAGCATTTAGCACCGTGGCTAAGTACAGCCTCACAGAGTCACAAGCAAAGTGTTGTGGAGACAACTGTGCATTATCTTAATGTTCCTACTGTCCGTTCATCTAGGTATCACCACCACTGGCTCCACCCAACGAGAATACCAGTACTATGTTACAGCATACCGGGTCATGCACAGTAACGATGGCCAGCAGTGGAACATCTACAGGGAAGCAAATTCTACACAAGACAAGGTAATACAAGCACCAAATCAATAAACCCCATTGGCGCAACAATTACATCATGGGCTTTTAGTTGGTTTGGTTTCCTACAAATTAGTGCAAATGGACTAAAATGTCACTTTAGAAGGCTGCAGGGGCTCTTACTTGGACTGTTTCCATAGCAACTGGTTTTGACTAAGAGATGTTTATGGCAGGAAACGATAGCAGTCAGTGCTTTGAGTTAAGTGCTGTGGTAGACAAGCCAGGACACTTGGGTATTAATAATAAATGGATATGGATTTAGTGGCTGGGTTGTTAGGATGGAACTGCTGTCTATGAGCTGCTTTCTGCTGGGATTCTCACAGGCTCGTGTAGAGGAAAGTAGTTATTAGCTTGCCAAGTTAGAAAATAATCAACTTATAGTGCATTTGTTTGGTCCGAAACAAGAGTTGTTCTGCTGAACTTTTTTTTTTTTTTTTTTTTACTAACTACTACTGGGCTACAGTTTGGTTTATATCTTTGGCACAATTAAGATAGTTTGTTCTCACTTTGTTAGATTTTCCAAGGCAACATCAACTACCTGCATGAGGTGAGGAATAACTTCATTCCCCCAATTATGGCCCGGTATGTGAGAATAAATCCAACCCTATGGCACCAGAGAATTGCTCTTAAGTTGGAGTTGCTTGGCTGCCAAATTACTGCAGGTAGGTGGAAGTGGTTGCTTTGTAGATCAACAAATATCTCTACAAAGAGAATTATAAGTTCCTATTCAGTTCTAACTTTTCTGTTCTAAAAATGTTGATAGTGTGGCCGAAACCAGATCCGAGGTCAAGGATGTTGCCCACCTCTCGTCGTACTCCACCTCCTGTGGGTACAAAACGCCCCCCTCACCTTGGCCAAACCACACACATCCCAGACATCAGAAACACCACCATGCCTCCTCACACTGGCAAAGGTGTGTAATTTTTTTTATTTATAAAATGCTTGTTTGATCTCTAATAAAGACATTTATCATCTGATGTTTATTGTCATATTTCTGCTGTTAGATGTGGCGATGGCAGCAGTTCTGGTGCCTGTTTTGGTCATGGTTCTGACTGCTCTCATCTTGATTGTGGTTTGTGCTTGGCACTGGAGGAGCAGGTATGCATTTTCATTATCATGCAAATAAAAAATCCCTTTGAAAACTTTAGTTTGACATTATTTTTCTCTCTTTGTAGGAAAAAAAGTTCTGAAGGAACATATGATCTCCCTCACTGGGACCGCACAGGTATGTGGTCTGGCTGCAGCACAGGCCGATAAGTCTGTATGAGTTTCGCTGGTGTAACTCATTGTGTATCTCACTGTGCTTCTGCTGCAGACTGGTGGAAAAGCATGAAGCAGCTTTTGCCCTCCAAGATGGTGGAGACCGAGGATTCAGTGCGGTACAGCAGCAGTGAGGTGGGCCGGCTAACAGGGAGAGGTGCTGTACCCAGGCTACATGCTGAACCTGCAGGTAAATTTTGCACATTGTGACTGTCACAGCGTTTGCCATTGATTCTTTTCCTGCTTCCAACATTAGCTACATGATTACTGAATATACCAAACTAGCTTTTCTTCACTTTCCTGAAGCACAAGCGGATAGCTGAAAGGAACATTGCAACTGTGGAATAAGTTTGGCAAAAAAAAGGCCCTATGCTTTTCAGTGTCTATTATTTTGCTAAGAAACTCAAAAAGCCATTTGCCCAACACTATAATACTAAGTTGCTGTGAGCTGTAGCCTACATTCACCACTTCTTAAGAGGCAGAACATATCGGGTTAATTAAGTCTCTGCTAACTTACACAACACTAATAACAAACCTCTCTCTGCGCACGCACACACGCACGCACTTGTGGTTGATGAACGCATATATGTGCCGATTAGTGAATAAGAGGGTGGGTAACGCACTGCCAATCCATGATGCTAATGCCTGATTACTCCACATTTTCATTGTGGTATTTGGTGATTACATTCTGAATCTACGTTCTCTGTCATGTAAGAAGTTTGGGGTCCTTCTGTAAGTAATTTTGGAGTACAATTTAATTTTGAAAAGAATTCTACAAGCAGCAATACCACAGGGCAAGCAATCGGCCCGTTCCAAATGGCACATTTTCAACGGGCACTGCACTAGTTCCTTTTAATAGCCATCAATTGTTGCATAGTCTCAAATTGCCAGACCTTCCTACACAATGCTGCAGAGGAGGGTCTGGCTAGTCCACAAAGCATTCCGGGATGGTAGAACAACGTGCTCTGGTTTGTTGGGATTTCTTTAAACAAATCACAATCGTCATCAGCAGTGCTAAGCGCCGCATGAAGCCCCAGTGCCGCTGCAAAATAGCCTTGGGAAGGAACTTGTTTTGGTGGAACAATCAAAAGTTGCAAAGTTACAACCTAACACTATCTTAAGTTTATGGTTTACTATTATGTTTTAGCTTGATTTAAAAAAGAAAAGAAGAAAAAAAACCTGAATATGTTAAATTTGGCATCTGTGATACAAACAATACAGGGATCTGTTGTTCTGATTGCTTTGTAGTGCAGAAGTAGTCACAACCTCAATGAGGTACCTTCTTTATGGTAAAAAAATCAAATGTTTTTGGGTACGATGCTGAGTGTAACTTATAAACTGTTAGATTATTAATTATTAATACACTATGACATGCTTTTTTCCAGAATATGCTCAGCCCCTGGTGAGTGGTGTTACGACATTAGGTGCCCGCTCAACCTTTAAACCAGACGAGGGGCCCGACCCAGGATACTCAGATCCTGACCTGTACGACGCTCCCATCTCACCAGACATGTACCACGCTTATGCAGAACCTTTACCAGCCTCGGGATCTGAATACGCCACACCCATTGTGGTTGATATGGGATGCCACCCGTCAGGGGGCACCTCTTTGAACCAGCCCTCCACGGTGTGTAGTTTCATGGGTGCCGGGCCTGCTTCCCTGCTCACGCGGAGAGACAGTAGCCATTCAGGGAGGACGGCTTATGATACACCCAAGAATGCCACTGGACAGGTCACACCTACTGAGGATCTGACCTATCAGGTACCTCAGAGTAGCACTCAGAAGCCAACGGGAAAGAGCTGAAAAGTCTGGATGCACACAGCTTTAATCTGCCCCAACGGACAAAGAGAAAGGGTTCTTAACGGTGGAGGAGGTGTGAACCTGTGAGCCCTGGAGCTTGTGCTCCAGTCTTGAATGAACACTACCTTAGCTTTAGATTCATCTGGAGATGTCTGTATTGCCTAAACGATTCTGCATGGCCACAATCTGCTTGTGTAGTGCCATTACAGTCCTATCACTGAAACCACATAGATGAATGTGTTCGCAACAGGTGTGAGAGGCGGGAGGTGGAGGGATGGATTGACGGAGGGAAGATGAAAAGGAGAAAGCTGACTACTAATTGATACTTTGTCCTTGTCCTCTGATCCTTAGTAGTTCTTGCATTTTGTTAAACTGTGATTTCCATTATTTTCCTGTTACATACTGAACCAACTGAAATGTACCTGATGATTTACATTCATCAACTCTAAAGGGTTCTCTTATGGAATGAAGTGCATGTTGCATTAAGTACCCCACATCCACAGTCAATGAATTCTTCCTTTCTAGAGAAACTCTAGTTTTCGATGGTACATTGTTGTCTTACTTTGTATAAAAAGCATGACTTGAAATTGTGTATAGTTCTAGTAATCCCATTACTGCAAACCTCTCAGATGATTTACTGATATTTATTTTTATTTCACATCCTGCTGATGAGGAGAAACTCTTATTGAAACTAGCCCACCACTACCCTTACTGATTACACATCAAATAATTGTGGTTGCACTGTTCTGGACACCTTAATGACAATAAGTAGTTTTTGTTTTTAACCTTGTTAGAGATGTTGTATGTTAACTTGATAAGGCTGATCAGGAAGATAAATCCATTGTTCACAAAGAGAAGATACTTTTTGTAATATCGAAGACCAAATGTTGCCTCTTTGTTTGTGCAATGTTAATTTAGAACAGAAGCAACTTTCACAATTGTGATAATAGCACAAGTTTAGCCAAATAAACATTAAAGCAGTCTTAATGTAGGAAATAAAAAAAACATTTATGTCCTAGCAAACAAAAAGGTACAGAGAAAAGTGAAGGGGTTAATCTGTTACAGCTGATCATTTCATACTTTCCTGCGTGTTTGTCCTTAACATTAAGATGTTATGCGTGCATCGTGGTGATTGTCTTGTGTTTAATGGGTGTTTGATCTGTCCTAACTGCATTTGAGTGTTCCTTTCTTGTATCAAAGTGCATCAACATCTGTATGTGTAGTAAGCCGTTTCGATATTTCAGTCCTGTGTGTTTTAGTTTAGTTTGTTTTTCGGACTGGTTTTGATGCGGCTTATAGTTGTATTATGATGATGTGTTCAGTCATTGTCTGGGGCACCAGTTAGACTGCATTCCACTCCTGTTCCACCTGTGGTACTAATCTGACCAAACATTCTGCCACACGGTAGCAGGAGTGCAGATGGAACGAGTTGCTTTATAACTATAGCAGTATAGCAACCTCACCTGGTCGGAGGTGTTCTTCACACAGCTGTGCCACCAATTGTGCTCAATAACCAAGGCGATCTACATGAGTTTTGGTGCTCCCTGGTTACAGAGGGATTATGTTTATGTGGCTCTCACTGATTGTATATAGAGAAATAAAGAGTTATCAAACAGGAAATGTTTTATTACTATTGTCAACTGTTTTCATAAAGCATTACAGGCATGTTAGCATTTAGCACAGAGCTGCTAGCTTGGCTGTCTTGTGCTAATAAACATTCATTTTGAGCATTGGCACTGGCTAGCCATTGTGCTGTAATAATAACCCGTATCCACAAATTACAATTTAGTTTAAGAATCAGAATCACAGGGTATGTCGGACAGTTGATGTTTTGTATTTTATTTTTATAAAAGTTTTTCCACTTAGCATTCACTGAAAAAGGAAATACAGCTTTAACACCACAGTGACTTGATTTTAGTTCTTAATGTAATAATTATATTACATCATGTTAAATAGTTACAGTACATGAGCAAAATGGTATGTAATTAAAGAATGCAAAGGTTCAAGTAAAATTACCACAAAGAAAGCTTGAAGGCTGTGCTAACACCCCTAGCTTTCAATGTGCTCTTCAGAGCAACATAAAAACAACTGTCAATTAAGTGATAGGGAAAGTCATTTTTCCAACTTAATTCTTCATTGGTTCTCAAACACAATTTGCTTTAACCATTCTCCTTCATGTGCTTGTATCAATGTTCTTGTCATTTCAGGTTAGTTGTCTCTTTAAAACAACTCCAAAGTAGCAAGACAATTATTTTCAGGTGCTTGTGAGATTTTGACTCCTCGGCCTCCAAGTGCACGTCTTACCCCTTTATTCTTCCATTCTATTTCCATTTTTCCCAAACTTCCACCATGCCACAGTGAGAATGACGGCTATCAATAAGATCAGGCAGCTGGTTACGAGGTAAGCAATGGGCAGGAAATGGTTCTGACCTCCAAACCAGGTCAGCGTGGTCAGCACCACTTCCTTTCTGCCTTGAAAGTACTGCACAGGGAAGTCTGGAAAGGCAGATGTCAAGGCTGAAAATAGGTCATCAAAAAGAGAAGCTCAATGGCAAATAGCCGGCCTGTTGTCTTAAAAAAGTTAGTGTTAAACTGGAAGACAAAGGAAACTAATGCACACAATTGGACGTGCCCACACCAAAGTTGCCAAGACATCTCTGAGAACATTGAAAGGATACTGTAGGATATGTTGATGGTGTAATTCCCTGCTGGCAGACCCTTAATAAAGGGCTGGTTGGCCCTGTGTAAAACCCCATAGAGCTTCTTGAAGTTGGGGAAGGCTGCCTCTCTCATCCATACAATCAGGTCATCATTGATAAAGCCGTTGTTGGTTGGGTCAAGGGGATCAAGCTCGTACACAGGCTTTTGCCAGTACAGAGGCTGTGCTGTGCCTATGTAGTAATCACAAATTAGACATTATGAATGATTCTGGTTTTTATACCATTCTTGTGATTCATAAAAAGGTTTTATTATTCATTTACCTTCAAATGCTTGAGCCAGGGTCATGTTGTCATTATTTGGGTTGCGATACTTGACATTTTTGTCTGTGTACCAGGCGATGCCCTTCCGTAACAGAGGGACCAGAACTGAAGGACCACTAGAACCATGATAGGTCAGAACAAAGGAGTCTGGGAGAAAAGATGCGAGTTAGGAGGCCAGTGCGAGTGGAAAAAAGTGGAGGATGGATGTGATGATTGATAAGTGTGTTATGAGTGGTGCTTACCATTGAAGATGCTGTTGGCCACAGCCCCACAAGGGGCAATGGGAAGTCCATTTTGGTCTTTCATGAATGGCTCACAGTATGAACTCGGGTTCTAGTCAGGAAACAAGGTTAATGGTGAAACTCTGGAAGATTATTTCACAAAAGTTTACATTTAACTTGAAGTACTGTACTTCAGTACAGTTTAAAAGTACTTGGGTATTGTTTTTTAAAATACTTTTTACTTCACTACATTTCAAAGAGAAACATTGTACTCTTTACTCCAAATTTAGGACAGCTGAAGTTTGTAAATACATTCAAGACATTTATCATCTCCTCCAACTACAAGTTGAACCAGCTATTAACACAATCATGTATCAGTAATAATTAAACACTATTAACTCTAAGGGGCCATTCTGTTGCATAAATGCTTCTTTTACTTCTGATCCTCCACGTATACTTTGCTGTTAATACTTATGTACTTTCACTTAAGTAAGATTAAAGACTTTATTATACATTATAGTATTTCTACTTTAACTTAAGTAAAATACTTCCTCCACTACAACATCAAAAGGCAAACAGTGTGCTATTTCAGTTTCAAACAAGTTGAGGGCATTTTACAATACAAAAATAATGAGTGAACAATGTTATTGTGATAAAATAAAGCTACCTTTAAGTTTTTCTTTCTACCAACCATCTGTCCATCATCTCTGGAGTCCATGTATCTGCGGAGGTTCTGATGGAAGTTTCGGAGGCCATAGTAAAAAAAGACATCTCCCTGGAACAGCAGCAGGACACATCATCAGCAGAGATGTGCTTGTCAGGCTGAATCCTGTCTTTGACTGACTTTAATATTTACAGGAAGTACCAGAAATAAAAGCACTGCAAATGGAGCTTGGATATCGTGTGAAAGTCAAAACTTGACCTTTGAATATAGCAGTTTTACAGAACAATCTTACCTTAAGGTCCTCTTAGAAGCTTTTTCAACCATACTTCCATTACTAGGTGCCTAGCAAAGGCTTGCAAGTGAACCGGAAGTGATATTGCTTTGTCACACTATGTTGTCAAACTTACCTTCAATGCTTTCTTAATTGGAAACAAAAGTGTGCAGCTACAAGTTTGGCCTGCATTGCTAGAATTTTTACGCTTTTCAAAACAAATGTCACATGTCCCCGCCTCTGTATAGTCCAGCTGAAAAGACAGGAGAGAGTTAATTAAAGAGTAGAAGAAATTGCAAGTAAACTGTTCCTGTTTACTGAACTCAAAACACACCCTTAGATCGTTTGTCACTTTTTTTTTTTTTATTTGCACATGAGGGCATTCAGTCTCTTCCTCTCTCTCAGTCCCTCTAACATCTTTGTGTATTAAACTACAAATCTTAATTACTAAATAAGCAAGTGCAATTTTCAAAAACACCCACACTTACCTTTATTTCCTGTGTGCTCTGCACTGTAAGGAGCAGCCATACTCCCAGCAGCATACATATCAAAGCCATTAAGTAGAAGAAGGGCAGCACGGTGTTAGCTGTTAGCATGGGAGACCATGCAGGTAACCTCTGCTGTTTGAAAGCTGAGTTGTCTGGCCTCCGAGCCAAGGGCCCAGACTTTCCCTTCACTTTGCCCATGAGAGGGATCTTTGGTTACAGACAGAAGAGGAACTTAGACAGATGGAGATCCAGAAAGTGTGTCAGAGAATGCGCTGCTATTTCTTCTCTTCCGGTTCTTTTTTCAGCGATATCTTCCTGCACACACAAACACACTCTTGCTTGCCAAGAGATTTTTTTTCCCCCAGCAGGCCTTGCAGGGCGGGGGAGACTGTTTGCTGTTGGTCTGTTACTTATTAACCACAATCCTTTACTTAACTACCTCTTTCTGTTTTCTGTTACTTCCATTTTTCTTTGGGGTTACATTGTGCTTTCTTCTTACAAGACAAACATGGGTTTCTTTTTATTCACATTAACATGACAACAGACGTGTATTTTATATCTTTATTCTAATTTGCTGTCGGATATAATCTGTCGGTTTTAACCCCCCTTCGTGCTGCATCCCATCCTTTATCAAAAGGATGTGAATGTAAATGACCTCACATTCTCAGTAGGAGGGACTTCCCAGGGTCGGACTAAACAAACAAAAGGATGCTGGTTTCATTCCAAGTCCGTTTATTCAATCCATTACACTGGGACATCGCATTGGACAACAGCGAACAAACAACACCATATATTTGACACGGCCTCTAAAAAAAGTAAACGCACAGCACAGGTTTCCCACTGACACAAAAGAAAAACAAACAGGATGAGGCCCCTCAGCATGTAGTGAGGAACATCATGTAGCTTTAAAAATCAAGGTGTCATGTGGATTATAAGCACACAGCAATGTGCCGTTAAAACAGTCCAATTTTGATTTTGTCTTCTTTACAACCATTCAGGATACCATTCTCCAGCAGCTTCATAAAGTCCAGTTTGACCTGAAATAGACATGTAAATATGACATATAACATGTTCCTTTCAGACATGATTTATTGGATATGGTTTTTCCACAAATGACTTTGGTTTTTAAATAACTTTGTTAGAAATTCTTAAAATTACAAGTACCCCTCCTCCCTCTTTGAATAATCCAAATTAATTATTATTATTACCATTTCAAGAATGTAACTACTGGACACAAGACACGGTTTACTTAACTGTAATGTCCATTCTCAGTGTATGTGTGGTGGAAGTTTTATTAGACCACGTTTGGCCTCTAAAGTACATAAGTAAAGTTTAAAGTAGCATAACATGGAATTTCCCAAGTACAAGAACCTCAAAATTAATGAGTCAATGTATTTAGTTACATTCCACCACTGATTAAAATTAGTTAAGGTTAACACGGTGAAAAACCTTCTCCCTTCAGCATCCTTTTAGTGTCCATACAGTACATCATTCTGCACAGTGAAGGGCTACCATCCAAGTGAAGTAACAATAAGAAAAACACATTACTTTATTTTAGGCGTTAACGGAATTAACTCAAACTCATTTTAACAGCGTCAATTGTTTTATCGTGAAATTACGTTCTTTTTGGTCTAGCAAACTTTGCAGTTTTTTTTCACATGATGTTGCAACAACTGGTAACGTTAGAAAAACTACAACACCATACCGGATCTAGCTAGACCGAAAACAAAACAACAGGCACGCCGCACACACTTGTTTGGGCTTGTGAGCCGGCCAAAGAGTAGCCACATTACGTTTTGAGTGGATGGCGAGCATGAGACGCCAAAATGGACGCCAATAAAATTCAGAATGGAAAGTTTACGTTTTACAAGTTGCCAAATGGTTCCATTGACAAGACCAAAGTGATCTGTGTGTTTTGTCGTTACTGAGCTATCATCGCAGCACGTCCAGTATGAAATACCACTTGATGGCCAAGCACACAGCTAATGCAAATTCTCCGCCCCTTCGTCAAAGTATTTTTTTCACACTTTTACCATGGACAGTGTTTTTTTTTTTTTTTTAAGTGAAAATGTTACGTGTGAAATTGAACACTACAGTAGGCTAAATGCCAATGTTGTTTTCAATAAAAAAAAAAACATTCAATTATTAACAATGTGATTAATCATAATTAAATATTTTAATTGTTTGACAGCACTACTTTATATACTTTATAAAACCATGCAGTCAAAACAAGCTTATTATATTTTAAGCCCAGTAGGGGGCAGTAGCTCACCTCAGGAACATCCACCATCCTTCGGAGCTTCTGGTCCCTCCAGTTCCAGTCCAGAACCACGTATCTCAATGCCTGCAAGCCCAAACCCTCTGGAGAAAAATAAATGAAAGCTTCAACATATCAGCTTCAAAGTGCTTGAGGTCTTATTAAACAGAAGGACTATCGTGTCTACACTTACCTTTCTCTATAAGAGCGCTAATCCTGCCAGGTGTCCCCACTCCGATGTGGGTGACGCCCTTTTGCAGCAGCTTCACCTGCTCCTCTATCTGTACACACAAAAGAGACATAAAGAGAACTGTTAATATTGTTCTGACAAAACATTGTCATTGTGCACACACACACACACACAACACATGCATCATATTGAACTGTCCTCTCTACTACCTTGATATGTTTTGCAAAAAGTTTTAATGCTTTGGCTTCACCCTTGAAGGCTGTCAGTTGTCTGGGAATAACAAAAAGCGAATCATGTCAATATAATTAAAAAGTAGTCATATAAGAAATTTAGCAAACACCTCTGTTGCGTGACTTACTTGATGAGCTCAATGGTTCGGAGAGCGGAGCTACAGACGATGAGCAGAACCACAGAACTCTTTTCTGTGTGCTGCTTTTGAATTTTCGACCACTTGGGACAAACTAACAGGAAAAAGAGGAAATAAAAGTGACATGTGTGTTCAAAAGTAAACAGCTAATAGAAGATTTTAGTTTAGAAGACCACTCACCCTGTTTCAGATATGAGGACAGAGTGTGCGTCAAGTCATTACTGGACAGAAAGCAGGAGTCTGGAAGATGCGACAGGGCCAACGGTGACCTTAGTGAATCAATACATCAGCAGATATTGATTGAACTTCCAAGTTAAAAGTGGACTTGCCCTGACTCACCTAGCAATTTGAGCTCCTCCTGCTCAATAACAGAGCGCTTGTCTGAGAAGTACTGTGTAACCAGGCTCTGCAGGTCGGCCGGGCAGCCTGGTTTTGGCTCCAACGAGGACAAGACATCTGTGATCGTCTTCTTCTGATAAAACAAAATAGTTATTTACAGTAAGGCTCACAGAGCGGTGGTGGAATGTAACCAAGTACATTTACTTAAGTACTGTACCCAAGTACAAATTTGAGGTACTGGTAATTTACTTGAGCCTTTTCTTTGCCACTTTCTACTTGTACTGTGCAACATTTCAGAGAGAAATACTGTACTTTTTACTCCACTACATCAATCTGACAGCTTTAGTTACTTTACCAATGAAGATTTTTGCACACAAAATGCAGGTAAAATATGTTGTTTTATTATAAATGAAACTGTACAGCTGAAAGGATTTGCCAATTAATCTAATCTAACAATTAAGTACTTTTACTTTAAATACTTTAAGTACATTTTTCTGACAATTCTTACATAGGTATCATTTTCAATGCAGGACTTTAACTTGTAACAGAGTATTTTTACAGTGTGGTACTACTGTCCACTGTTCTCTCTTTGCAACAGCAGGTGTCACCGCACTCACCTTTCTCTTTCTTTTGGGTTTTGTTGACTTTTCATCCTCAATCTCTTTCTTCTGAGGAATAATACACTCTTTCTGTGAAAACAATACATGTAGAACACACAATTCAGGCAAAGTACTTATTACAAACTGTGTTTGTCTGTTTTAGTTTTGTTTGTTTGTACGTTTAATTTGGATCCCCATTAGCTTTAGCATGAGCTAAAATCTATTCTTCCTAGGGTCCTTCAACCTGTTCTTGTGACAGTACTCTTTATAACATCACATTACACACACACAGAAAACATTTGAAAATACAAATCATAATTAAATCTTACAGTTAACGCAATTAATACAAAAAATAAAATAAAGACACTACTCCAAATAGATCTATTTTAAGCAATAAAATAACAAAAAGCCCTATAACAGACTAATTTGGTATTACATATTTAAATTCCTTTTAAGCAAGATGCTATCCTATCAATATGGCCCAACATTTCTAAAGAATGCTTTCAGCACCTTGTTGAATCAATGCCACGTAGAATTAAGGCAGTTCTGAAGGCGAAAGGGGGTCAAACACAGTATTAGCATGGTGTTCCTAATAATCCTATAGGTGAGTGTATGTCTTAAGGGATTTTTTTAAACCCATACTGAGTGCTCAGTTTGATAGTCTTTGGGAGAGAGCTCCATTCAGACATTGCTCTGTACCTGACTGAACATTTAGTTTTCACTTTAGGCAAAACAAAACTACCTCCTACTGCATGCCTCGTTGGATAACGAGGTGTATCAGTAGTAGTATAGTAGTTTTGTATATAAAGTAAAAGGTGTTTTGTTTGTTATAACATTATGTAAAAAAACATTAGCGAATACACAAATGTATACTATTTTTAACTTTAAACCATTAGAGTTGTTCTTGCATTTTATCAACATTAGATCTAAACCCACACAAGAGAGCCACACGTGCAGTTTTATTCTGAATCACTTGTAGTTTTTTAATATTAATTGCTGAAGTGCTGGACCACACCACAGAGCAGTAATCCAGATGTGAAAAAAATAAAACCTGAAGAACTTGTTTAACTATCTGTAGTGTGAGGGTGTTTGCACACCTTTTGATAACTGACAAGGTGTTGCTCATTTTAGTTACCAGTTTCTGAACGTTTGTCCAAACACAATCTATTGTCAATCATCACACCCAAAAGTTTAGCCTTGTCTGTTTTATTATAATTGGTTGTCTGCCGTGCCAGTTCAAATTCCTGTGAGTTGGAATGAGCTAGAAACATGAAACTTGGGGGAATACCTGGAAATGGTGTGCATGTGCTTCTATAGCAATATGAACCCAAAAATGCAAACTTTGAAAGGCCACGCCCCCCACACCGTCCAATTGACTTGAAATTTCTCACACAGGTGCAGCTTAATGTGCTCTACAAAAAAGCCTCAAAGATCATTAAGGTCTGCCTAGAAACATTTTCCGCCATTTAGAAGTTTTTGAGAAACACATTTTTGAGATTTCCTCCTACACCGTAGCTCCGATTGCCACCAAATTTTCAGTGAACCAATGAATCATAACTTATTACAAGTTGTATAAAGCATGTTCATATCTCAATTACTTTTCAAGTTATTGACCAATGAACTTCGAAAAGGGTCGTGGCTCTGGACATAAATGAACAACAATCAGCAACCGTAAGACCAATCATCACAAAACTCACAGAATATGTTCAGATAAGTGCCCCCAATATACCCAGACAGTTTTATATACATACGCCACTGGGGGGCGCTACAAGCGCAAGATAGGTGAGTGGCATTACACACATTTTACTATAAATCACATATTCATTGTCCAGTCATCACAAACCTCTCAGGATATGTCCTCATAAGTACCTCAACCACACCCTGAAAGTTTCATTCAAATTGAACAGGGGGCGCTATAAATGCAAACAAACTGGTGGTGATATAATGCAAGTCAGGCTATAAATGACTTGTCCAATCAACACAAAACTTCCAGGAAATGTCTACATAATGATCTCACACATACACTGCACGTCTCATTCAAATTGACTACTAGGGGGCGCTTTAAATGCACAATAACTGGACGTGGAATGACACAAATTAAGGTTTGAGCTTGGAATCGCGGCATGTGGCTTTTTAGCAATTGTTTTTGTGTCGGTCATCTGCTTTTCTCAATATGGCGTGAGCTGGACTGAGCTACATAATCACACTGAATTGAAAATAAATGTTTTTGACAAATCAGTTGTAAGCATTTTAAACAAAGTGCACTGTTTGTCCAATTGTTACAAAGCTTGAAGGATATGTTTTATAAAGACTATGGACCACGTGTGAAATTACTTTGAAGTCCCTATTGCGAAAAAAGGTTTGAACCCACGTATCGCCACTTGTGGCTATATTATTACATATTGATATGATATATTAATCAGTGTTTTAGTGCATTTGTTCCACTAGCAACAATCTTATTTTTATTTTCTTAATAGATGTAATAAAAAATACGTCTATTTGATGTTTCCAATTTTCCCAAAGCACAAGGTGACGCCTACAAATGTTTTGTCCAACCAACAGTCCAAAGGTCAAATATATTCTATAAACAGATGATATAAAACAGGAAAAAGTAGCAATTTCTCACAATGCAGCCTAAAGTCCAATACATCACATTGGCATATTTAACACTGGTTGATTTGTACTATAACACTACTCAGATCTAAGCAGACTACCAAATCAAAAGATTTTCTGATATCTATCCAATCTAACAGAATAGCATCTTGACAATTTCAATATAGTGGGTTTGGGTGAAAACAGTTCTAGTGTTAAATCTTCTGGTTTTACACAGGAATGGCATAAACATGATAATACCTGTTCATTCTTTTTTGTCTTCTTGGCTTTAACAGTTTTCTCTGTTACACTCTTCCTCTTCTCTGGTTTTATCTTTGCATTTGGTTTTTCTGTTGGCTGCTTCTCTATTTGTGTATCCTCCTCTGCCTCAGACGCACCTGAAAAGAAGGAGACATTTCCTCATTACACATATGGTTTAACTTGCAACTGGAAGTAGTTGAAGATGAAGAAACTATTAAGATGAAGCAACGCAGAGATGAGAACACATTTCAGGTTTGACAAAGTCAGGTTTTGCTATTAGACATACTGAATACAAGCTTATGGAGTTAGAATTTGGTTCAGTTTTGCTCCCGAACCAGAGATGGCTCAAACCGTTGCTTATTATTAGGTGCAAGTATTCTCCAGGAAGCACATTTCAGTCACAACAGAAAAGCAGATATACGAATACTTTCCCCAAGATAACAATGCAGCAGATCTGAATCCAATCATGTGGTTATATTTACCTTCTCTGTTTCTACCACTTCTCTGTGCATACCTCTCGTCTCATGCTATGAAGTCATGTCCAGACCCTCTGGCATTTGTGCATGCTTGTTCAAAATATTTTTCAAAAACAGATGCCAGAGTGAACCCTGCAATAAATCTGTTTCATTGCACTGGCCTTCCTGAATGTGCATTTTTAAAATACCTACTTTTGCTTTGTAGTTATTCCTGTCGACATTGACTCTTTTTTTTCTCTTGTTTTTGGACATGGATCAAACTGTCAGAGCCAAAGTTTGAGTGCATGTGTAAACAGGGTTTATCTTTAGGTGATAGAGTGTTTAATTGTCCTTTAAAGTGCTCATTTATGCTTCTATGCTCTATGGCCCTTTCCAGTATTATGTGTGTCCAGTGTTATACATCTTTTAGTTCACGTTATAGGTTTACAAAGTGAAAAGCCCAAAGTCCACCCCAAAGAGATTTACCATATCCAATTGAAAACATTGTTCCCAAACTGCTCCAAACACCTCTATTTTAGTCCAGCCTTTAATTCCGTGACAACCGTGCATCACTTTGTAACACACGTTATGCTTGCCTAGCTGCTAGTGATTACTTGACTTATTGACTATCGCAACAGGCCTAATCGTCGTGTTTTAATATCAGGAGATCTCGTCACACCTATAATATATACATACAGTATGCCATACCGGATAGTATCAACAATCAGTGACATGATCAGCTAATTACAAGAATACACCTGACTTTATCACAATCACTGAACATGAAAAGGTTGAAAATTAATATTTCTATCCATATGTATTTTTTTAAACAAAGACATTTTGCAACCCATAAATGTTCAGATGTTAATAACCCTAAATCTTAAAAGGGGACAACCTTAAAGTAAGGGCTACAAAGAAATGGACACATGGGGCTATATTAATTTAGCCATTACAAAAAAATTTAACATTAAAGGGCTAAAGCAAAACAATTGCATAATATAGACATATGATGTAGTACAGACAACATTAAAAGATAATTTCATTAATAGCAAAAAAGACAAGTCTATAAGACTATCTATTTACAAAACACATAAGTAGGCCTAACTACATATGTCCCATGTCATGTTTATTTGATTAACCATTGCTGTCCAAAAAAATGTCATAATACAACAATCAAATTTGGTGTTGACCCAGTATGATTCCTTACTAAGTAGCAGGCATCAGACACACCCCATTGTGAGTCACTGATGGTGTGATGTGACTTTGACCGTGTGTTCAATTGCGACCTTTGCAAAGGGGTAAAGCATAAATCAAGCTTATGTCGGAATAAAAGGATGATTTCTTGTTCTTCCCATTCTGCCGACCCTGTGTGCATGCATCTTACAAAAACAGAGTTTAAACCAAAAACAAAAAAAAGGAACATAAGAAGAGCCCTTCATTTCCCCATACCCTTCGCGATAACAAACCATATATCTGGCTCATTTTCCCCCTACTAAATCAATCCCCTAGCCAAACGTCCAGTTTAACTGCCACGGTGAAAAACATGCTCTAGTTTTGTATTTTCATTACATTTATAAAAACTTAAATAATGAATTTAAAAATAAAAAAAATTGATTAAATCAATAGCTGATTGTTAATTCTCCCAAACGATCGACTAAGAAAATTTAATTGAATGCCCATCCCTACCTCGAATGTCCTCAAACTGTGAAGCACATGATTCAGCTGCATACTGCTGGAAGATGTGCAGAGGACCCCGTTTCAAGTCTTAAGTGTTGCCTGAAGAGAGCAGATGATCTATGAGAAGATATATATCTTCAATGTCCTCTAAGCCTTGGTCCCCAATATCTTCCATGCCACACTCGCTCCAAATGGTGGAGTCAGTAGGAGGAAAAGCTTTGGGACACATACAGGTCGATAAACATACAGCTCAGATAACCATAGATCAATGAAAGTCCATAGCTGTAGAGAGGGCTTAGATGCAGAGAAATGGTGCTGCTCAGTCATCTTTAATGGGGGATCAATAGAGGTGACTGGTTTTAATAGATAGGTCATTGGTGCTGACTGAATGTAAAGAGAACCAATTGACTAGTTCCAGGAAAAGGTTGATTGTTATAGTTTCAGACAAATAGCACTCAGATTTGGTTATTCGTTTTTAAGGGTGATGTGCTCACTTGTGTAAACTGGCAGCCAACCTCAATAAAGCACTTAATCATCAACACAGTTTACTCTATTAGTCTGATTAAAGATACTACTTTGGCCTGTACAGAGGAGTAAGACAAAACCTTTAACCTCCTGCACCCAAACACATCACATTATATACAGATCCATGCCCAAAAGATACTGATATTTATGTTGTGTGCTTCTATAAAAACAATACTTTCCATGAAATCAATTCAGCGCTTGTTTAAACAATCAATAACTCATCTCAAGACATGTAGTATTGACAGATCTTGTGAGTGGTGCTGGTGGGTGTAGCGGTTATTGGTTTTAGAAGTCTGCAGCTTCCTCTCTAAAGCCACAAATTGAGCATGTGTTATTGTTAAATCAATGGGGACTTTAGGCTGCATGCGCTACATTAACAAGCAGGCTGTAGCGAGGCAGAGCAGAATACTAGAGTGGTTACACATTCATTGGCTTCCAACACTTCGCTGTCAACACATTTAGTCCACTGTCTTAACATTTTGACTTTGTATTCAATTACCTCTTGCCCTGTTGGTTGTTCTGACGCTAATCCAGGGACTTGCTAATGGTAACTCTTGCAATTAGTTGAAATAAAGATAAAATAAAGACAATAGCAGATTTACACTATTTTGCTTGATTTAAAAGCTTGCCAAATGAGGGGTTAGAGTTGCTGTTATTATACTATATATGCTCTTTTTTAGTCTAGGTAAACAAAAGTAAATTTCCAGGTAAATTGCCTATCATCAGGCCTGGTTCACACGCCCTCACTTTCTGTGCTCTGTGTTGCAGTTCTCAAAAGCCCATAACTTTGGGAAACAAACTTCGAGCTAGCAAGCTACACACTGAAAATGTTTAAAGAAAATTTGGATTGTGCAATAAGGTAGGCCCGCTTGGTTATTTCGGGTAATGACTGTAAAAATATACTTATGTTTATGACATTTACATCTCTAACTGGGACATTTTGGGACAAATTGGTGCAGACTGCTATGGACTAAGTACACACATTGATACACTAGTTCAAAGCAAATTGGGTTTGACCATGTATCAAGGTAATTTAAAAAGCTCACGTTACTGTACAGTTAACTTCATTTAATATTGTGACAATATCCGCTCCTTCCATTTCATTTGTGTTGAAATTTTAACTCCAGTCAATTTATGAGAACTATGGTTAACTGCTCCTCAGATCTCTGCATGGTAAATCGAGACAGCTAGCTAGACTACCTGTCCAATCTGAGTCTTCTGTTGCACGACTAAAACAATATTTGAACGTACATGTTCTACCAAAACAAGTTCCTTCCCAAGGCTATTTTGCAACGGCACTGCTGCTTTTCCTGGTGCTTAGCACCGCCCATGACAATTGTGATTGTTTTAAGGAAATGCCAATAAACCACACATTTTTCTCCCATCCTATAATGCTTTGTGGACTAGCTAGACCCTCAGCAGCGCTGTGGTGGAAGAACTGGCAATGCTAGACTACTGCCTCTGGAGCTTAGCGCCGCCAAAGATAATTGTGATTAGATTAAAGAAATGCAAACAATCCTAAGTTTTTTTTCACCCATCTTTAAATGTACCTGTGGAGTAGCCAGACCTGACTCAACATAACTGTGCAGATATTTCTGGCAATGCGAGGCTAGGCTTTGTTAGGACATTTAACCAAAGCTTAGACATGATACTGTGCAGGGAAGGAGTTTCACCAGCAGGAGTATTAGACGCACAGTAAAGCCAACACTGATTAGCTTACCTACGTGTATTTAAGATTCTTACAACCATATTATTTTCAAACGCAGGGCATCCTGCAAAACTCCTGTGACAAGCTGTTTTTCTTTATAACAATACACAACCAAAACTACATACTTTATGTAGCATGTTTAATAAGACAAGAACAGTTAAACGGTAATTATTTCCTTCATAAGAAACAGGTGTTCACCAGTACATTTTGATTTAGGCCAGGCAGCTGTAACTGACCTAAGTCCACCAAAGTAAAAACAAAGTTTAATGTTCAAGGACAGTGCATTCCGTGGTCCCCATTTCAATTCCTTCATCAATTGTTTTACATGAATATAAAGTATACAGTAAGGAGAGACCTTGAATGTGTGCACATCTATGTGATATGGGTATATTTATGTTTCAGTGAGTCCTCCTTTCTGTTACAGTTAAACCAAAGGTCTGGCGTTTTGTATTATGTTGTATAGTCCCCTAACATATACTGGGACACTGACATTCACACGTTTGAGTCAATCCAATCCTGGCTGGCAGAGTGCGATAGGAGCTCCTGATGATGTCGCACAGGAGGTGCTAATCAGGTAATGTAAATAACCCAAAGCTTTTAAACTTCCACAAGAACCAAAATGAGAAAAAAAAAAAAAAAACATTTCTTATGTAATGTGGATACTGTTGTTGGCCAAAACTAATTTAGGCTGCCAAACTTAATAGTAATTAGGCCTTTGACATACCATTACAGCTCTGCCACCCTTCCACTTTGCTTTTTACCAACATACTGTACCTAATCCTTATCTATGACTTAATTTCTCTCTTGCTCTTTTCTAAATTCCGCAACAGAAGGTATCATATGGATGATATTTGTATCATGGTCGCCTTTCGTTCTTTATTTCCAACACAATACTCTGATGCAAAACATGTGGAATCTAGCATCTGATATCAGAGTGAGGATAGAGGTTAAATGTGTTTGTGTGAAAAAAGCATGTCTGTCCCAAAGCACAGACACCAGCGCACACAAAATCAGCAGTAAATGGTAGAATTTCACATTATTGAAAGAGCATCTGTCATGGAACTTATTTTTTTTTAATTTAAGTATTGACAGGAGCATTCTGTAGGTAGTTTCTCAATCCGTCTCTGGTAACAAATAAATGTGTATTAAAAGGACAAAACAATTATGAAGTAACAAAGAAAAATAAGAGTCAAACATGAGTTATGCGGTATCAAATATATCAACAAGTGGATGTATAGTGGCTATGAGCTGCATCTGGGGAATAAGGGGTTTCAAGGGCTAGGTTGTTTTATCCTAGAGGAGAGAGGGACACCCAAGGGCATTTCAGACCTAACGCAGCTTGCGCTGCACTTGCCACTGGATTCAGCGCACATTTGTAGTGCAAACTCTCCAGTGGTGCGCAGCTGCTCCCCTTGCACTATGTTTGACGCAGCGAAACGCCGTTGGGGCGTGGAGCAAGCCAATGGAAACCATTTGTACCTAAAAGGCCCTTCAGGGGAACCAATGTGTTCGTCTTTCCCTCTCTTTTTCCTCGTATCATACTGCCCTGCAGGTTTAGTAGAATAAAGCTGTTTTAAAACTAATTGCTCAATGTCTTCCCAAATCCATATTCTAAGTAACAATAATGCACAATTGACTTACGTTGCGTTACTGCTAATGAATCCCCAACATTTACGGATTTTGCTACTTCATAATAAAAACATTCAAAAGACTTTTATTGTGAAGAACTTATAAGAAATGAAACCGTTAACAGCCGGGGCTTTGAGCACACATTTTTCCATCAATTCTAGATTTTTTTTCTAGAGACACCATGTAGCTGAGCTGAGGTAAAGACAAAAGGAAAATTATTGGTAAAAAAAATTAAAATGTGGCGACATATCCCCGGTGTTAAGAGACCCGCAGCAGAGTCAGTGGCGGCTGTTGAGGACAAAGTAAAGAAAACAAGTCGCGCATTAATGACGAAGGGAAAAAGGGAATGGTTAGCATACTTTCCCAATGACCAGTCCATCGCTTTACCTCTAAGCACAATGTATGCATTGTTGGCACTGCCTTAAAACCTCAGAGCTAAAATATGTATTAATAATAAAAAATAATGTAGAAAAGGAATTTAAAATATGCAAGTGCACTTTTTATAAATTTGAATTCCAGAAAAAGTGGCCGGTAAAAAAATATAAGTGGCTGGTAAAATTGGGAATCTACCAGCCACTCTGGCTGGTGGGCAAAAACGTTTGCCCATTTACCCTAAAATATAAACCTGGGGAAAAAAAAAAATCAAAATGGAAAAAGAAAAAAATAATTTGCAAGCTGGACTTGGCAATAAAATCTAAGTGTGTGTGTGTGTGTGTGTGTGTGTGAGTGAGAGAGGTGATAAACCTCAACTTGGATTTACTGCCAATTACAGAGTGGGTTTTAAAATGTCAAGAAATTGTTGTGATAATTTAATGGGCACAGCCTGACGACCATATTTCACCTCACTTTAATGTTAGGACACCACCTGTGTCCATTTGTAGGGCAGTGTTTGGTTGGGAAGGAGTGCAGTAAGTAAGATTATTTTTTGGAAGCAGGCAAAAGGGATGCAGGCATGCTGCCCTGGTGGTATTCAGACAAATAAACAAAGATGGCCAGCCATATACGCAGCAGCCAACCTGCTTGCGAGCAGACAGTCCTCAGAGGGACAACCCTGGCAACCATTATTAAGCCAGACCCTGGCTCTAAGCCAAAACTTAAGTTTCGAGGTGTTTTCACATGCCTGACATTGTATGGGAGTGTGTGCATGTACTTGTCTAGACGCTGTGAGCACACAACATAGTCTGACTAATGCGCGTGTGACACACACACACACACACACACAGAGACAGAGACAGAGAGAGAGAGAGAGAGAGAGAGAGAGAGAGAGACTTTTGAGAGTTCAAACACTATCACGATTAGTCAATTGAAGGGCTAGGACGCAGAGGCACGTGTCTTGGCTGGATTGCTCACATTAACAGCACCGTCAGAGTTAAAGTAGTTAAAAATATTTAATCGCGATTGAAGGTCATAGTTAACGCATATATCCTACTGTAGTGTTCAATTGCACACTAACATTCTCACTTGGAGCAAATAATCTCTCACAATCTAACACTATCCATCAATAAAAGGGTGAAAAAAATACTTTGACAAGGGGGTGGAGAGTTCGCATCAGCTGTGTGCTTGGCCATCAAGTGGTATTTCAGACTGGACGTGCTGTGATGATAGCTCAGTAACGACAAAACACACTGATCACTTTGGTCTTGTCAATGAAACCATTTGGCAACTTTTAAAAAGTAAACATTCCCTTCAGAATCTTATTGGCATCCATTTCGGTGTCTCACGCTTGCCATCCACTCAAAACGTAATGTTACTACTCTTTGGCCGGCTCACAAGCCCAAACAAGTGTGTGCGGCGTGCCTGTTTTATTTCCGGTCTAGCTAGAGCTGGTGTGGTGTTGTAGTTTTTCCAACGTTACTAGTTATTGCAACAGCATGTGAAAAAAACTAGAAAGTTTGCTACCCAGAGGCCAGGAGAAAATACTTGTATGCACACAGATCATTAAGTAAGTGAACCAACACTAAGGCTGGGCGATAAAACGATCTTGAAACGGGATTGCGATAAAATTCAGGTCAATAACAATGATAAGCTTTGGACACATTAATCGGATAACACTCTGGATAACTGCCAGAGTCGGCCATTTCGGCTTGGATGTCAGACATGCCCATTTCCTTTTGTGAGTACTTTGAGCTGCCGGTGTTGTGTCCAAGTGTGTTCCCCCCTGTTAAACTGTGAAGCACCCCCATCCATTGTTATGGTTAGAGATAAGGTTTGGTTAGGGTTAGGCACTGAACGTCAATACCTTTATGGCACCAACTGAAATACTCAGATCTATGAGTATCTGAAAATTACTTCTTTTGCTGCGAAGGACCTAAAGTCGCCGGGAATTGGTCGTCTTACCACATGGAGGATTTCTTTAGATACTCGCAGTCGCAAATCTGTCTCTCCACATTTTGACATAGTGCGGAGCTCCGACACACACACACACACACACACACACACACACACACACACACACACACACACACACACACACACACACACTCACACTCTAAACTCGAGCAAACTACATTGGATCCGCAGTTTTGTTCAAATCAGTGAGTCACGCCAAATGTGGTTTTCACACAAACTTTTAATGGCGAGGTGAAAGCGGTCGCGGTGCCAAGACCGTTACACTTTCTCTGAGATAAGCAGGCACGACGAATGGTTTCTATGCCCTGGTGACTGACTGACAGGCTGAGGTGGTAAGGTAAGGGAACTTTATTTCTACAGCACCTTTAAGCAACAAGGTAATTCAATTACATTCGTTTGCACTTAAGTTAGTTCTCCATTAGTTCAATGTTGAGGGCAGTCACGAGTTGATGGTTAAAAGGTTTGTGTCATTGTGCAGTATGCACTAAAAAGTCTTTGTTTACATTCCTTTGCATTTTAGAAAATTCAATATTAGCCTGTACACAGTCATTTGATTATTATTTATTAAATGTTAATGCTGTGGCAAAAAGTTTTAACTTTGTTAATTTTGGCCCAGTTGGTATTGATATAAATCCTGAGTATCTGGCACACCCCTATACAAAATCACAACCAGTGTTATTAATGTTACTGAGTGAGCAGTGTTAGACAATTTTAATAAATTTTGATTAACAATTAAGGTGGAAAATAAAAGTTGTTTAATTTATTTTTGTTGCTGTTGAAATGGATTTTAAAATATATGGTTTAAAAAAAAAAAGTATCGTTAAGGAACTGGCATTGAAATTTAGGCATCAAAATTGGCACCAGATCAAAAGATCCCACCCAGTAGTAGTTTGTCTGTGCTAACATTAGCTGTGCTGTAGCTGCTATACCAAAACAACAATCGTATCGTCTTTTGCCACTGCCCTATATGAAAAAACATTCACAAAAGGAGAAAAAAATATAACAAGTGCTATTTTATTTTTTATTGTATAGTGAAAGACAGCTCAACTACATGCACTTGTTTACTTTTTTTGGTACACCTACAAAATTTTGAGATGCTGTCTTGGCATAACTTTTTTTTTTTTAATATTCAATAGGTTCCATCTAAGTAGTTTTAGGTTTACAAAGTCAAAGGAAAAGTAGCCCAAACTGATTACTCAGCTTGTGCCTGTTTTTGCAGGCACAAAAAAAAATGTAATGGTAAGATGACTCTGTACGAGGAAAAGAGGGCTACTCTTAATTTTCATTTGCCAGCAGAGGGCACTACTGCTCTGTTGACTAGTGGGACATATCTCTCGATATAAATGTGCAATATCAGTCCTTATCAAATAAATTGTGCTGAATACTGTAAAGGCATGTTTTTTTACTATACTAAACTATATTCTAAAGCTTAATTAAACCTTTGGTTTCTTTCAGCTTCAGTCAGTACGGTCAGCATCAACAAAAGAATTACAGTATATCCTGAAAAATATTGATCAAAATGGGACAATATCTCGCGATCACATTTTTTGCCATATTGCCCAGCCCTACAACACTCACAATGATTCAATAGCTTAGTATTGGCTACAGTTTGAACCAGTTTGTTGCACAATGTTAGTCCCTTATGTACCAGTGTTCATCTTGTTTAGAGAGGCAAGGTTGCTCTTAGGCTGTGTTGACAACAAGCACATCCTGTCTGTGTATAGTGCTTGTGTAAGAAAGAACAGAGACAAATAGAGAGGGGGGAGGAGTCTCATTGCTTTTCTGTTCAGTAAGAGTTTCTATCAAAACTAGTGAAAGGTCTGAGGAGGTCTTAATCATAGTCTTAACATAACTGCAGTGAAATTACAGACCTCCAGACTTCTTAATATATTTTACCTAACTGCTTTTTGCAATTTCCACAACAAGTGGGAAACAAGGGCCTTTAGAAACTTATCTAAAGAAACTTCACCAACAACTAGGGAATAAAAGGCGTTCCCAGCCACTGGTAGAGTTTGGACTAGAGAAGCACAGCTGAAGAGCAGAGAGTACATCATCTTTCACTAATATGAACCTGCTTGCTTTCCGTCTCCAAATATGGGATGAGGCCACCTAGTCCGAGAAAGCTGGCTGGCTAATACCATTTAGCTGATGTGATTTGCTTTAATAACACACATCTCTCACACTCATATGGTAAGTAGTCATGGTCGTACTTTCTGGCACCCTTCAGTCCTTTTGTCTGCCAAACTGACAGTGACTGCTGTAAACGTGCTAAGAGTGAGATTATGAGACAACATAGACCTCAGACAAAGTAATGCCAGACGCAGGCCTATCCCTTTCAGTAACACTAACAATGATGACAAGAAGCCTTCTGACTTTGGATTAGCCCAAAAAGGCTTATATAATTTGCATCAGCCGGTCACTTATTAAAGCCACACAATAACCACTTGTACTGTAAAGACACTATGTATGACCATTTTTAACCTCTTTGATTGGAAGCACACATTTATTTTTGGGTTAGCTGCCACTAGGGTTGCAAGGTATTGACAAAATGTGATATTGCCATGTTGATTATGAATATTGCAATATCGATATTTAGATATTTTTAAACGCATCAAAAATAGATTCATAACAAATTAAACAAATTTTCTTACAACTCAAGGTTTATTTCAACTGCCAGTCATATTGAACTGATACAACATAAATATATAATTAACAACCATGTCTACAGAACAGGACATGTTTTACTGGTTGTACAGTATAAAATACACTACCGTTCAAAAGTTTGGGGTCACCCAAACAATTTTGTGTTTTCCTGAAAAGTCACACTTATTCACCACCATACGTTGTGAAATGAATAGAAAATAGAGTCAGACATTGACAAGGTTAGAAATAATGATTTGTATTTGAAATAAGATTTTTTTTTACATTAAACTTTGCTTTTGTCAAAGAATCCTCCATTTGCAGCAATTACAGCATTGCAGACCTTTGGCATTCTAGCTGTTAATTTGTTGAGGTAATCTGGAGAAATTGCACCCCACGCTTCCAGAAGCAGCTCCCACAAGTTGGATTGCTTGGATGGGCACTTCTTGCGTACCATACGGTCAAGCTGCTCCCACAACAGCTCAATGGGGTTCAGATCTGGTGACAGCGCTGGCCACTCCATTACCGATAGAATACCAGCTGCCTGCTTCTGCTCTAAATAGTTCTTGCACAATTTGGAGGTGTGTTTAGGGTCATTGTCCTGTTGTAGGATGAAATTGGCTCCAATCAAGCGCTGTCCACTGGGTATGGCATGGCGTTGCAAAATGGAGTGATAGCCTTCCTTATTCAGAATCCCTTTTACCCTGTACAAATCTCCCACCTTACCAGCACCAAAGCAACCCCAGACCATCATATTACCTCCACCATGCTTAACAGATGGCGTCAGGCATTCTTCCAGCATCTTTTCATTTGTTCTGCGTCTCACAAACGTTCTTCTTTGTGATCCAAACACCTCAAACTTGGATTCATCCGTCCACAACACTTTTTTCCAGTCTTCCTCTGTCCAATGTCTGTGTTCTTTTGCCCATCTTAATCTTTTTCTTTTATTGGCCAGTCTCAGATATGGCTTTTTCTTTGCCACTCTGCCATGAAGCCCAGAATCCCGCAGCTGCCTCTTCACTGTACATGTTGACACTGGTGTTTTGCGGGTACTATTTAATGAAGATGCCAGTTGGGGACCTGTGAGGCGTCTGTTTCTCAAACTAGAGACTCTAATGTACTTATCTTCTTGCTCAGTTGTGCAATGCGGCCTCCCACTTCTTTTTCTACTCTGGTTAGAGCCTGTTTGTGCTGTCCTCTGAAGGGAGTAGTACACACCGTTGTAGGAAATCTTTCTTAGCAATGTCTCGCATGGAATAGCCTTCCTGCTTCTTACAGTGCAGACGCTTTGCTGCTTGCTCCTGCCTCTGCTTGCATATTTTTGCTGATAATCTTGCTTTTCCTCTGAGAGAAACTATGAGCAACGGCTCTTGGATATTTATAAATCATTGGACTATACATTTTTGGTAGCCATAGTAGGCTATTGCCATATTTTAACATTTTTCTGCCTGAGCGTGGCCTACCAATAGCTCAAGCCTGTCCTACAGTGACTGCAGCTAAAGCTAATTAGCAGCAAGATGCCTCCTTTTTCCGTGGATGACTACTACAAACTCCTTCAGAAGATTGCACTTCTGGAAACCAAGGTTCACCTATTAGAAGTGAACGTGGAAGTGAACAGATCTTGTGGAAATGACACCACTTTACCATGGACCCAAAACAATGGACAAAAGCATGCTAACACACGGCTAATTAGCACCAAGAAGACTACAAAGAAACAGGAGGGCAGTGGAACGGGTAATAAATCAACAAGTGGTAGTCCTCCCTGGAACTCGGCTGGTGCGAAGCCTAAGAGTAAATCATTTTCCTGGGAAATGGGAGGACGACTAACGGGCAGGGCACAGCGCCCTGAGATCTGTGATACGACCGGCTGGCCTGCATTATCATCCCAGCAGAGCGCCTCTTCAACCCCTGTACCTAGTCGGACACAGCCGTGGACAGCTGCAAAAGGGAAAATAAGCAACAAAATGCCTCCCCAACAACTTTGTTTGCAACAAGATAACAGATATGCTCCTCTGCTGCTGGACGATGGACAGCCATCTGATGACCGGGATTGCAACTCATCGCCACACAGCAGGGTAAGGACCAAGAGCAATTCAAAAGTAAAAGCTAACAACTGGGCCTCAAACCCTGATTGTGGGTGACTCTGCTGTAAAAGATTTAAAAACAGTAAAAACACCAAAATACTCTGTTTTCCCAAAGACACGGTGTCTGACTTGATCCAAAGAATCCCAGATATCATGGCAGAGCACCCAACTGTGAAGAACATTATACTGCATATAGGGTCGCATGATGTTGTAAAGCAACAGTCTGAATTGCAGAAACTGGACTTTATGGATCTGCTAAACCAAGTCAGTTCCTTAAACGCAGATGTGTTTATCAGTGGGCCTATACCACCAGTGAGAAGAGGAGCTGAGAGATTTAGCTGACTGTTGGCACTAAACAAATGGCTTTCAACTCAATGTATTGTCCATTCTCTGCAGTTCATTGACAATTTTAACATTTTCTGGGAGCGCTTACATCTTTTTAAAGCAGATGGACTTTTCCTTAACAGGCCAGGAGTAAAGCTGTTCACCTCTAACCTACTTTACTTTCTGCGCTACACTGCTCCCCCCGTCAAGGACACAAGACCAGACCAATCTAAACAAGAGGAAAATAAAACAAAGTTTGGCAGTGATTCACCACAGCCCCCACCTGTGCACAGATTTGACCGTGGGAGACCAGACAGCAGAGATACGGAACCCCAACTCTCCTTTTCACCCGTCCAGCACCCCTCAAACCCCCCTACCAGCCCCGAATCCCTTGAGGAGCCATCGCTATCTCCACGCACTCTTTCCCCTCTTTCCCCTACCCACATGTTGGAGTTCACTGACCAGATGAAGCAGCTGGTAGATGTTGGAACCAAATTTACCCCCCTTCCTTCACCCATGACTCAACCCCGGACAAAAGTAAAACGCCAGGCACCTCTGCCCGATAAGGACGCTTGTGTGCAAAATCCAGCAAGCAAAAACTGATATGTGCCGGGCCTAGGCTCCAGGACTAGTGACACTCATGACTTTTTCAAAGACAAGCCCGGGCCCTGTGTTTTCAATTCTTCCTCAATTTATGTTGTGATAGGCAATAGAAAAATTATGGTGAATAAGCACTTAACTGCAAACTTAGCAAATTTAGCATCCATTCCTCGTCAGCCACAGCCTGTTACAAAAAATGAGAACACACTAACACTAGCTTTACTAAACATCAGGTCTTTGGCAGGAAAATCCTTTTTAATTAATGATTTTATTATTAATCACAATCTAGATTTTATGTTTTTAACTGAGACCTGGTTAGACCATAATAACAGCGCTGCTGTTCTCATCGAGTCAGCTCCCCCTAACTTCAGTTTTATGAGCGAGAATAGAGTGAATAAGAAAGGAGGTGGAGTTGCCATTTTGTTTAATGACTCATTCCACTGTACGCAAATATGTTATGGAAATTTTGCTTCTTTTGAATATGTGGTTCTACAGTTGAGATCGTCCCCTCAAGCAATATTTCTAAATATCTATAGGCCACCTAAATATTGTGCAACCTTTATTGATGACTTCACTGAACTGCTGTCTATAATCTGCATTAACTTTGATTGTGTAATCATTGTGGGTGATTTTAACATTCATGTTGACAACCCCAGGACAGGGGGACCAAAGAACTGTGTTGTGTTTTTGAGAACTATGGACTGACTCAGCATGTGACAGAGCCCACGCACAATAAGGGGCACACTCTGGACTTGATTGTCTCCAAGGGTCTGAATATTTCCAAGGTTGTGGTGACTGACGTTGCTCTGTCTGATCATTCCTGTGTTTTCTTTAACGGCTCTATCTCTGTGCCCAAAAGTGTCCAAACAAAGATAATCAGAAAACGGTATATCACTGAAAACACCAGTGAAAAATTTACTCAGCTTTTCTCCGCCGCATCCGCCCCGCCTGGGCTCTCAGTCACTGAGCTTGTAGATCATTTCAACTGTAAAATTACAAATGTTATTGATGCCATTGCTCCCACTAAGGTCAAAGTTGTCTCTTGTAAGAAAAGGTCTCCATGGAGAAATGTCCCACTGGTGAGAACAGAAAAAAGAGAGTGTCGAAAAGCTGAACGAAGGTGGCGAAAAACAAATCTCCTGGTCCATTATAACACCTATAAAGAGAGACTTCGCATTTATAATTTGGAACTGAGGAATGCAAGGCGGTCCTTCTTCTCTGATATTATCTCTAGAAACAATAATAATTCACGTGCTTTGTTTGCTACTGTCGATAGGTTAACAAACCCTCCAGTACCAGTAGCATCTGAACTTTTATCTTCCAAGGCCTGCAATGACTTTGCCTCCTTCTTCAAAGAAAAATTCAAAAGATTAGACAAACAGTTAGTGCCTCCATATCAAGTACAGGATGTGTGTTGTCACAGTGTTCAAGCAGAACTAGTTCCAATATGACTGAGTTTCATGCGATCAACCATAAAAACCTGGAGGACATTATACAACATCTGAAAACTTCCTCCTGTTGCCTTGATATTCTACCAACGGGTGTTTTCAAAAATGTCTTGAATTGTTTGTCTTCTGATCTTCTACAGATTGTGAACACATCTCTTCTTTCAGGAATCTTTCCACAGGCCTTGAAAACTGCAGTAATCAAGCCACTCTTAAAAAGAACAATCTAGACACATCCCTAATGAGCAACTATAGGCCAATATCAAACCTTCCGTTCTTAAGTAAAATCATTGAAAAAGCAGTTTTTCAACAACTCAATTATTTCTTGTCACTAAACAACAGCTTTGATACCTTTCAGTCGGGCTTCCGACCACACCACAGCACTGAGACGGCTCTCGTTAAGGTCTTTAATGACATCCACCTTAACACAGATAATGGCAAAATTTCAGTCTTAGTATTACTTGATCTCAGTGCTGCATTTGATACGGTCGACCACGACATATTACTAGACCGATTGGAAAACTGGGTTGGTCTTTCTGGCTCAGTACTAAACTGGTTTGAATCTTACTTACAGAATAGGGATTACTTTGTGTCAATAGGTAATTATACATCTGAGCGTACAAATATGACGTGTGGAGTTCCCCAAGGCTCCATTCTGGGGCCTCTTCTGTTTAACATCTACATGCTTCCACTGGCTCAGATTATGGAAAACAACAAAATAAGTTACCATAGTTATGCGGATGACACACAAATTTACATAACCTTATCGCCAGGGGACTATAGTCCAATACAAAAACTGACTAAGTGTATTGAACAAATTAACGGCTGGATGTGCCAAAACTTTCTGAAATTAAATGAGGGAAAAACTGAGGTGGTTGTTTTTGGAGCAAAAGAGGAAAGATTAAAAGTTTGCGCTCAGCTTCAAACAACAATGTTAAAAACAACAGACAAAGCCAGAAATCTTGGTGTAATCATGGACTCTGACCTGAATTTTAACAGCCATATAAAGACAATTACAAAGTCAGCCTATTATCACCTTAAGAATATATCAAGGGTTAAAGGACTTATGTGTCAACAGGATTTGGAAAAACTTGTCCATGCTTTCATCTTCAGTAGACTTGACTACTGTAACGGAGTCTTTACAGGTCTCCCTAAAAAATCAATCAGACAGCTGCAGCTGATTCAGAACGCTGCTGCTCGAGTCCTCACTAAGACCAAGAAACTGGATCACATCACTCCAGTTCTGAAGTCCTTACACTGGCTTCCTGTGCCCCAAAGAATTGATTTCAAAGTTCTTTTGCTAGTTTATAAATCACTAAACGGTTTAGGGCCAAAATACATTTCTGATCTGCTAGTACACTATGACCCCCCCAGACCTCTAAGGTCATCTGGGACAGGTCTACTGTCTGTTCCTAGAGTCAGAACTAAACAGGGGGAAGCAGCGTTCAGTTTCTATGCTCCTCATATCTGGAATAAAATCCCAGAAACCTGCAGGTCTGCTGCTACTCTTAGTTCTTTTAAATCAATGCTGAAGACCTTTCTTTTCGATGTTGCCTTTCTTTAAATTATGTTCATTTCTTTCTTTTATACTGCACTGTAACTTTTATTCTTGTGTTTTATTTGTTTTTATATATATATATATATATATATATATTTTTTTTTTTTTTTTTAAACTGTTTCTTCTGTGTTTTATCGGTTTTACTTTCTTTTAACTGTTTTTGTGTAAAGCACTTTGAATTGCCCTGTTGCTGAAATGTGCTATATAAATAAAGCTGCCTTGCCTTGCCTTGCCTTCATTTCTAAGGACAAGAATAGACTGTCGAGTTTCAGATGAAAGTTCTCTTTCTGGCCATTTTGAGCGTTTAATTGCCCCCTCAAATGTGATGCTCCAGAAACTCAATCTGCTCAAAGGAAGGTCAGTTTTGTAGCTTCTGTAACGACCTAAACTGTTTTCAGATGTATGAACATGATTGCACAAGGGTTTTCTAATCATCAATTAGCCTTCTGAGCCAATGAGCAAACACATTGTACCATTAGAACACTGGAGTGATAGTTGCTGGAAATGGGCCTCTATACACCTATGTACATATTGCACCAAAAACCAGACATTTGCAGCTAGAATAGTCATTTACCACATTAGCAATGTATAGAGTGTATTTCTTCAAAGTTAAGACTAGTTTAAAGTTATCTTCATTGAAAAGTACAGTGCTTTTCCTTCAAAAATAAGGACATTTCAATGTGACCCCAAACTTTTGAACGGTAGTGTATACACACACACACACACACACACACACACACACACACACACACAGATAGATCAGGAACAGTTTTGTTAATCTTTCTTCACTATTTTTCACTGTCCAAATATGCACACATGTGGTAAGCTCTATAGGGTTTGTCAGGTAGTGGACCCGTGTGCTGACATGCACTAACGTGCAAGTATCACGATACCCATGGTAACTGGCCAATGTAACATGATTATAGCAGTTCAAAAGGGGCTCTAAATCAAACACAACTAAGCCACACAGCCAACGGATTGTTATTGTGGAGCAATATTGCATACTTATTGAAACACTTTCGATATATTGCGATAACGATATTGATTCAATGAATCTTACACCCTCATCTGCCACCATCAATCATTGATCATTCTCCAGTTTCTTCTACGTGAACCTAAAGGCATGTACCCACTTGGTAAAAGCGGCAAAATGGTTTCTTTGAATCAAGAAACCTCACTCAGAGCCTTCCTTCCACCCCATGCATCTCCCAAAAATCACTATTCAGAGGGCCAAAAAAACGAGACAAGAGGGAGAGGTGGGAGGGCCGACACACAACAGATGACCTGTCCCGTGATGACTTGTTTCTGCTCAGTATTCTGGAGGGAGAACTACAGGCAGGATAATTTGTTCAAATCCAGCATACACATTTGTTTTGTAGTTGAATCTAGCTCAAAGGACATTCAAAAGTCACATAAACTGTGTGAGTGTGACTGCAGCTATCATACAATAATGGAATTAAAGTCAACGTTGTACTGCAATGTTTGTCACACTAGGCAAGGAATGAGGTAATCGCTGTGTTGAAATCCGAGAACACAGATTCAGCTCTGCTGGGGGCCCAAAATGGTTTCAGCAGACCGGAGAAGGTGCTCCGTGCCCTGCAGAGAGACTCCCTCTGGGCCCAGCAAGACCACCTGCAGGATGTGTACAAAAAACAATTGCTGAAGTACCAACAGTCAAAAGAAATTAGACACCCTATGGAGCGGGTGATCACATTTAAAATGAGGGGAATGCATTACAGTCTGACAAAAGAGCATCTATTATTGCCATATCATTGCACAAGTTTGCTATTTTACAGTACAGACATTACATGAAATGGATCTATTCTCCTGCAATGATTATAAATCTGTAAATTGTAGGAGTTTATTTCTTCCAATTGAAACTTTTCACAGCAAAATCTGTAGATTATCCTAAATAACCAGTACAATGTTTCAATAAAAATGCCAGTACTACGCAATAGGAAATCCTAAATCTTAAAAGCTCATAAAAGTCCCCCAAAGATTCTGGATGGCTACATACCCCTAGGGCTAAGTGGAAAAATTGATTTTATTGTAATTTGGGTGAAATGATCCCTTCACTTGCCAAATGTACATCGTATGTAGGCACTCGTTCCTAATACTTGGCAACCCTTCACATCCGTGTGTGTGTGTGTGTGTGTGTGTGTGCGCCGCCCCCCCCCTCCTCCTCAACTACTTGGTGGAGGCCCAGAAGCGCCAATCTGAATGGATGCAGCAGCAGCTCTTGGAGGTGTCCCACTCTTGAAGTGGTGCCCTACACAGGCTTGAGGAGCAAGAGTGGAGCCACAGGGCTGTTATCCATAAGAGCAACTGCCTTGCCACTCTACTGGAGGAGGATAGAGAGGTTGGTGCACCATACCCTAGCGGTTCAGATGAATGCCGAAGCAAAGACAACACTGATATTTAGAGATGCACCAAATGGTGACTGGAATTGCCCGATTTTCCCGTGATCAGCCATGACCGGCAACTGGCAGGTCAGTCTGACTCATGCAGATTTTATGCCACACTAGCAAGTGTGCAACATACACGTTAATGAGCTTCTCTGTTGTACATGGGGAACTCATGAACTTGCCGTTTTATTGTCTGAAATATTCAGACAAAATATTCGTTAAACATTTGTGTTTTCATTGTTCCTGATCGTTTACATGCTTATCTAAATAGACGATGGATGTATTTAGACAACCAAGGAGATCTAATCATGTCGTGCTACTAGCTAGATAATACCTAGCGCTGGCTACTAAGGTTAGCCTGCAGTCATTAACATCAACAGTTAATGACAATGTTCATAAGAACACTTCACTTTGGCATGTATTAATTAGTAATGCTTATCAAAATAAACAATGGATGTTTTGAAAGAACCCAGGCGATGTAATCACTAGGCCTGCACAATATTGGAAAAAAATCTGACATTGTGATTTTTTTTTCTTCCTGCGATATATTGCGATATGAAAAAAGTAATTTTTAAAAGATGACATATATAGCTCTATTTGGAAATAAATCATTCTTGACTACCGCGGTGATTTTGTAGAGGAGTGCATTTACATCGAAAACAAAAATGAAAAAGGATCTTTTCTAATGTGACCCATTCTTTGTTAAACTTTAATGCTTTACAAACACCAAAGCAAGTAAGCGCTGTGACTACTCTTCTAATGTGAATTTTGGAGAGGGAAATTAGGTAGAAATACGCTGGTTGACTAGCAGGACACCATTGTATTCATATAATACTATCAATCCAGACTAACGTGAATGACAGTGACTGCATGTTGCTTCCTCTAAATTTCAGGTTTGGGTCGACAATCGGCGCCAGCTTGTTAGTTTGATAAATTGATCAGACCTGCATGTCATGCGCGCTAGCAAGAAACTATGTATCCAAGAACAATTGAATCAGTGTAAATTACATTAGACACAGACTTCTGTTGTAGATTAGTGTTGCGTTTTCAGCGTTGTGGTTCGAACCGTAATGTTAGTTTCTTTAGGCTAACTATATTAGCTTTAGCCTGGCTGGTAGCAGCTTTCTGCGGGGGAAAATGGCCGGATGACATTGTGATTATGTTGCATTAATCAGGTGACTTATGAACATAAAACACTGACTACTGCAGCTTCACCGACTACCCATTTAAAACTATGCGCATCACTGTGTCAGCGGCAGTCGCTGAGGTAGTTAAACAACTCCACAGTGGCAAAGCCCCAGGGATTGATGAGATCAATCCAGAAATGCTGAAAGCTCTGGGTGTGGAGAGGCTGTCTTGGTTGACACACTGTTTCAACATTGCGTGGAGGTCTGGTACAGTGCCTAAGGAGTGGCAGACCAGGGTGGTGGTTCCACTCTTCAAAAAGGGAGACCATTGGGTGTGTGCCAATTACAGGGGTATCACACTTCGTTAGCCTCCCTGGTAAAGTCTACTCCAAGGTGCTGGAAAGGATGGTTCAGCCGATAGTCAAACCTCGGGTCGAAGAGGAACAATACGGATTTCGTCTTGGTCGTGGAACAACGGATCAGATCTTCACTCTCGCAAGGATCCTGGAGGGAGCCTGGGAGTATGTCCAGCCGGTCTACATGTGTTTTGTGGATCTGGAGAAGGCACATGACCAGGTGCCCCGGGAGATACTGTGGGAGGTGCTGCGGGAGTATGGGGTGAGGGGGTCCCTCCTCAGGTCCCTCCAATCTCTCTAAGACCAAAGCGAGAGCTGTGTCCGGGTTCTTGGCAGTAAGTCTGACTTGTTTCATGTGAGGGTTGGCCTCCGCCAGGCTGCGCTTTGTCACCAATCCTGTTTGTAGTATTTATGGACAGGATATCGAGGCGTAGTCGGGGTGGGGAGGGTTGTGGTTCGGTGGGCTCAGGATCTCATCGCTGCTTTTTGCAGATGATGTGGTCCTGATGGCATCATTGGCCTGTGACCTTCAGCACTCACTGGATTGGTTTACAGCCGAGTGTGAAGCGGCTGGGATGAGGATCAGCACCTCTAAATCTGAGGCCATGGTTCTCAGCAGGAAACCGATGGGGTGCCTTCTTCAGGTAGGGAATGAGTCCTTACCCCAAGTGAAGGAGTTTAAATACCTTAGGGTCTTGTTCGCGAGCGAGGGGACAATGGAGCAGGAGATTGGTCGGAGAATCGGCGCAGCGGGTGCGGTATTACATTCCATTTATCGCACCGTTGTGACAAAAAGAGAGCTGGGCCAGAAGGCAAAGCTCTTGATCTACCAGTCAGTTTTCGTTCCTACCCTCACCTATGGTCATGAAGGCTGGGTCATGACCGAAAGAACGAGATCCAGGGTACAAGCGGCCAAAATGGGTTTCCTCAGGAGGGTGGCTGGCGTCTCCCTTAGAGATAGGGTGAGAAGCTCAGTCATCCGAGAGGAGCTCGGAGTAGAGCCGCTGCTCCTTCGCGTCGAAAGGAGCCAGTTGACGAGGTTCGGGCATCTGGTAAGAACGCCTCCTGGGCGCCTCCCTAGGGAAGTGTTCCAGGCATGTCCAGCTGGGAGGAGGCCTTGGGAAAGACCCAGGACTAGGTGGAGAGATTATATCTCCAACCTGGCCTGGGAACGCCTCGGGATCCCCCATTATTATTCTGGTTAATGTGGCTCGGGAAAGGGAAGTTTGGGTTCCGCTGCTGGAGCTGTAGCCCGGACACTGAACTGCTTGCTGTGGGACTCCAGCCATATTATCTGCCACGGGAAATTTCACATACCATCGCCGTTGCAGTTTACATTCTGCCCTCTACCAACCCAACGTTGGCATGCAACGTCATCCACACCGCCACAATTGGACTACAGACTCAACACCCGAGTGCCCTCATAGTGATCTCACCATGACCACCACCCTAAACAGCTTCACCCAGTATGTGAGTTGCCATACTAAAGAGCTGCTGTATGCTAGCTCTTCCCCCCTCCTCCCACTGGGCAGGTCCGACCACAACCTGGTTCACATCAACCCCTGCTATGTGCCTCTGGTGAAGAGGCAGCCTGTGACCACAAGGACAGTGAGGAGATGGTCAGGGGAGGGATGTTTTGAGGTGACAGACTAGGATGCACTCTGTGAGCCACATGGAGAGGGCATACAGTAGATGGGTTGACTGAGTGTATCTCAGACTCCATAACCTTCTTTGTGGACTGCACTGCCCCAACAAAGACTGTTCAGTGTTTCCATTCAGGGGGACCTGAAGATGAAGATTAGGGAGGCTAAGGAGAAGTACAGGATGAAGCTGGAGCATAAACTCCAGCAGATCAACATGTGGGAGGTCTGGAGCGGCATGAGGAACATCTCTGGCTTCAGACTGACTTGCAGTAGAGGAGTTGAAGTCAGCTTGGACAAGGCCAACAAACCTAATCTGTTCTTTAACAGATTTGATGCTATGGCTCCTACCCATTCCCCCAGTAACTCAACTGCTGTCTCACCTCCAACCCCATTACTCCCCCCTCCTCCCCCTCACTGTTCCTTGCCCTCTTCCTGGGAGTTCTCTCCTCCCTGATCCCCCTCCTCCAGCTCTCAGGTTAACACCTCTGTCCAACCTGACGACTCCTCTCCCCTAACCCCACCTGTAACCTCTCTGTGCCTCACTGCTGACCAGGTGAGAACACAGCTGAGTAGATTCCACTCTAATAAGGTTGCAGGCCCTGATGGTGTCCGTCCTGGGGTGCTCATAGCTTGTGCCACCCAGCTACGTGGAGTCCTTCACCATATCTTCAACCTGAGCCTGAGTCTCCAAAGGGTCCCCGTGGGTGGAAGACATCTTGCCTCGTTCATGTGCCAAAGACACCATGGCCTAGTGACTCCAAGGGCTACAGACCCATGGCACCGACCTCTCACATTATGAAGACCCTGGAGAGACTGGTTCTTGAACAGCTGCAGCCCATGCTCAGACCTCTCCTGGACCCCCGCCAGTTTGCCTACCAGCCCCTGAGGACGCAATCATCTTTATGCTCAACTGCATCTAAGCCCACTTGAACAAGCCGGCGAGCACGGTGAGGGTCATGTTTTTTTACTTCTCCAGTGCTTTCAACATCCCATCCAGTTGCATGCTGGGGCAGCAGACTGAGGGTAGCAGACGCTAACAGACTCAAACTGATCCGCAAGGCCAGTGACGTTGTGGGGATAGAGCTGGACTCTGTTAGTGGTGTCAGAGAGGAGGATGCTGTCCAAACTATATGTCATCTTGGACAAGGTCTCCCACCCACTCCATGGCCATCAAACTTTATAACTCTTCCCTCTAGTTTTAAACTGGACAAAATTATCTGTTTCGTGCAATAACACCAGCTTAAATTATAATGTGCAATACTCTGCTGCTACTACTTATTCATAATTACTGTTCACCATTACAATTCCTTAATTATGTAAATACTGTATTTATCCACACTCCTTTTATATTTTTTAATATTTCTACTCTGACTTTGATATAATTCTTGCAACTGTAACAGAATTTCCCTTTGGGGATCAATAAAAGTGGTTCTGATTCTGAATAGGCTAAAGGATTAAAAGAATTTCATCGCACTGGAACAAGTCTGAGATATGTGATGTACACTTGCGCAGGTTTAGATTATTTAAGTCTTGTGTTGGTCTGTAATGCTCTTTCGTGGCTGAGTGAGAGAGCAAAGGCGCTGTTGGCTTCTGCATTTCTACCACCGCCCGTGTATGTGACCTCAAGAGTGTACTTAAGAGTTACTCCACTCAGACACAGTCCATTACATCCCGGACTTGGTTAGCCCTTGCGGCCAACCTGGCTCTGTTCACTCTCCCTTGTAAACACACAATCATGCACTCACATGCAATTACATGTACAGTCCAAATTGGCATCCTCCTGCCTAATTCAACAATACCACACAGCGCAGGATGAAGCCTTCTTCTAAACCAAGTAAATGAGCTGATGGTGTGGTTGTGGGTAGAAGGATCCCCTTCAGAAATAGAGAGCACATTTAGATGTGGCCTACGGGTATTGCTACATCTAACATGAAGTTAGTCACTCATTCTCCTATGCAATTTGATGCCCACAACTGGGCTGTTGTGTTGAAGTCCTGGGTTGTCTCGGCTCATGTACCATCAGTCCACTCTGTAATCTAACGGTGCAGAGACTGGGCCCGCACTACGCTCGCAGCCTTGGGAGGAGACTAGTTGTCTGCATCTGTGTGCCAAACTGAAAACGTTTACTTATCCACCACAGGCACATACGCAATTGAAAACCAAAAATAGTAAAGCCAGTAGAGTGATTAAGTTTATTAGAATTCAGTCTATTCAAATACAATGTGGAAACCCTAAACATGCACACATAAAGGCTTTGTGGTTCATCTTGGCCTAATGATGATTAATGAATATGAGTAGACACCATGTCTGTGGTGCAGTGTGAACCCTGCCCGGCTTATATATTTGACTGAACACAGAGCGTTTTCATCTACCTGCCTGCCCTACTTTATAAATTCCTTTTAAGACCATGCGTCTAAAAGATCATACTTGAATGTATCACATAATCTGAAGTTGCAATGTTAGGTTGGGCTGTAGGGTATGTTAACAGGATTTTGTTTGTCCCGGACCAAAGTAACTTTTAACCCTTTCCCCCCTTTCAAAACATTTTGCGTTGAGTCAATGCTTGCATTTACCCACAGCGTAAACAACACATAGCACACATGGCCCTTTCATCTCCCTCTCTAACCTGTCCTTATATCTTAGTAGCCTAAATAATTAACCAAACAAATTTCCACTCTTACTCCAAGTCCTCTTTAACTATCTTTCAATCTCCCTCCCCATTTCTTTTCAAAGCGTATGCTCTGAGCCAAGCAAGCCACTCAGCCTGGCTTAAAATCTGCACCCGTCTCTCTATTTCATTTCCCTATAGAAGAAGCTTCACAAGGTGCCACGTGCACAGCAGATGACCTGTTTTAGCAGTGAACTATATGGGATATTCCAGTCACGGCAAATAATCACTTTATGCCATAGTATGATCCCCTTGCGTGTCAAAGGATGATTACATCTGCACATCACAATGCCTCAATCTGGTTGTTCCAACCTCAGCTATCAGTGCATGCTCTAAGTCTGTGTGAGTTTCCTATGGTCTGTCACTGGGCTGACAGCATCTCAGCATTAACCGCACACACATGTTCAACACACCGAAGAAATCCATGCTCTCATCTGAATCACAAACCTTTCACAGGCTCTACCCTACACCCACAAACTAGATCATGTTTTCACTCCAACTGATGTGGCCTTCTCATCAATACATCAATAAGTTTTACAAATGTAGGAAAGGGAGGCAGATGATGTAGAAAATATTATTTAAAAGATTAAGACAAGAATACAGCCAGGATAGCAGCTTTGTGATGCTGTACTGTAAAGTCAGCATGCTAAAGTGCTCTGTGACAGTTGCTAACATGCTGTTCCAAAGTAGGTAGAATGTTTAGGATTGTCATCATAGACATCTTAGTTTAGTGTGTTAGCGTGCTAACATTTGATAACAAATTGAAATTTTGACCAAATGACAACAGGCCAGGGATCACCAAACATTTCATTCTAAAGGGAATCTGAAAGTCTATATCAAATTTCATGGCAATTCATCCAGTAGTTGTCGTGATATTTCACTCAAAACCCCAAACGCCGAGCTCATGGAGGTGCTAGGGGAAAAGTCAGGGGATCACCAACATCATTAGAATTCATCCTCTAGGACCACGAATGAATGGATACATAATGTCAATGCAATAAATACAATAGTGGTTAAACATTTCACTAAAATGTCAACCTGCTGGTGGTGCTAGAGGTCAGGGGATCTCGAAAGTCAGTTGGATTTCTCATCTGGGGACCATTAATGTTGCTACAAAAGTACCAATCCATTAGCAAAATAGCCTAATTGTTGAGATATTTCAGTCTGCACCAAAGTGGTGGACCGACCGACCAACCAACCAACAGACGAACAAACTGACATTGCGACACGTAGAACCACACAACTAGCATGGCTGGCAAGAAATCAATGAAAAAGAAAAGCTATCTGATTTGGTTAAACATTGTGAAGGCACATTTTTCCTCAAGAGAAAAAGACAAAGTAAACTTGGCTGTGCGGTAGCGGAAACCAACAACTGTTCTGGTCATCCCTCACACGCAAAACACACATCCACCATCTGCTGGCTCAGCCAGAAATGTGTCAGGAGAAGAAGTGCTTACATTACCATAGAGTCTGGCAGTGCAGCACTTCAGAGCAGAACCCCTGTTCTGATCGCAAGCTGTTGAGCCCATTTATTAGCTATACCAAGCATATGAGGTCAATTTAGTCTTTCCCCTCAACTTTATTATACTGCTGATTAAAGAAAATAAGAAAGCCAGAACAGACTGCCTCAGCAGCTGCTTTTCTTTTTGCATCTTCAATATTTTTTTCCTGTGACCCTGTACAGCATAATGCTTAGTACAACTAGAGGATTTATCAAAAAAAGCTAAATTACACCCCTGGATGAAAATACGCGCTATGACGAGCTAACAGAAGCTAGAATGCAGCTCTCACATGGGGCAATGTTTGAGGGTTTTCTTGGAAATGCCTTTGAGGGATCGGATCATCCTTGTAATTGAGAAAAAGCACTGCAGATTGCCAACCCCTCCTCTAAGCAAAACAGGACCTCATGAACTCTGGTTTGGGAGTGGATCTGTGGAAAGGAATTGCAAGGAATGAGGAGGATTTTTCTTACATTCCACAACCAGAGACATATCTCATCTTACTTACCTTTCCTTATAAAAAAAAAAAAAAAAAAAAATTGGGGTGATTACCCTTGTGTGATCTTCTATACTGGGGCCCATAGCTGATAATCAACCAACCCAAACCAAAGCCAACAGCTAAGTGCATTCAAAATCAAGTTATCACCATTGCAAACCAAAAACAGGTCAAGGTGAAATGTTATTTACCGCAATGACTTTGAAACACACAGCCACAGTTGTAATCAATCAAGGGATTAAAAAGAATGCCAACAAGGAGCAGAATGCAGGCCTTGCATGATTTACTCACAACTGGCATGGTCAATATCTCAATGGGGACAGTGTGGGAGGAATTCACATGGTAGACTAAACCACAGTTGATTTGGGATATATGCTGCAGACTTGTGATGTCACAATAACAAAAATCTAGTAGTCAGTACCAATGCCACAATACTCAATATCAAAGCCAATACTAGGGCTGAACAATGTTGTGTTTTAGCATCGACATAGCGATATGCGCATGCACGATAGTCACATCGCAGGCGTAAACTTTCACCGCTGACACAGTAATGTACAGTTGGGTAGTCAGTGAAGCTACAGTAGTCAGTGTTTTGTTTGCTGCAAATACAAACCCGACTAATGCAACATAATCACAACGTCTCTCAGCCATTTTCTCCGCAGAAAGCTGCCACCAGCCAGGCTAAAGCTAATATCGTTAGCCTAAAGAAACAAGGGTTCCGTCTGTCAAAACTGACATTACGGTTCGGAGCTGCAACGCTGGAAACGTAACACTAATCTACTACAGAAGTCTGTGTCTGATCTAATATAATTTACACCATTTTGTTTTTTAAAGACTATTTTTTGGGTCTTTTTCCCTTTATTATAGTGACAGTAGACTGGAAAAGGGGAAAGATGGGGGATGACATGCAGCAAAGGGAAGCAGGTCAGACTCAGCCAACATGGCGCGAACGCTCTTACTGGGTGAGCTAGAGGCCACGCCAATTTACACTGATTTAACTGTTCTTGGATACACAGAGTTTGTTGCTAGTGTGCAAAAAGAATAAACAATAATACTTAGACCAGGGTCTTTCCTGGGTTTTAAAGTGCTCAAGTGCATATGACGTCACACGCACATTTGCATATTAGTGAGGACATTGCACAATTATTTGTATACAACTGAGTGGTTGCTGGTTGCAGCAAAGGAGAGATTACTAAAGCAAAACTTGGAGGAGCAGTTTTGTCACTTAAAATGAGAATAGCTGATCCACCTTAAAGCCAGGCCATCTTAAGATAGTGAGCCTGTTCTGAAGTTGCCGCTAGCTGCGCGGCTAACCCCTTCACTTTAACCAGCAGGTAGCAAGCGAGACACGGGAATATGGCTTGGGTGAAGAGTTGTAGCATTTATTCACCGACAGCAACAAATAAACTATACACAGACTGCACTGCTATGTTCACAGCTATTACACATTCCGATTAGTTTCAGTATTGCAGGACGATTTAATCCCACCGGACTACACCCAGGTAAACCAGAGAAAACACCATGCAGCTGTGAGCATAATTCATTTGGATTCAAGCATGTTATTTTGGAAGATAGATGGGATTCTGATTGCTAATGTGTGCGCTCCACACACACGGGCAAGTTTGGGAGTCGAGAGGTAGGCCCAAGTGTGTTACAACACGCAGCACGCCCCATGTACCCAGGAATGGATGGATGGAGCGCCTAGCGGCATTTGACCAAAGCAGTGAATCACAGAAATAAAACGTGTTTTTGCCGATTCATCACTAGAAATGCAACTGTAGCAAGCATCTCACTATCAACGTTATCCACATTCATATTTAGACAAAACAAATTATATATGCAGCTCTGAAAAAGCCTAAAAGTCTGAAGTTAGAATTAAAGTACAGAGTCATTGCTATGGAGATGATACGGTCTCGTCTCATTGGTGTGAAGTGGCAGGTTTTAGAACACTGCAGACCGGCTTGTTGCTAAAAGTTTCAGCTCGCTGCAAATCTTTGGTCTGAACTGGGCTTAAAATCTACTCTCTACTTTTCACTACATTGCTAGCTTAACAAACTAAAATATAAAGTGTTTTGCAATAAAAACCATGGTGTCAGAGTAGCACCTAATAAAGCAATATGGTAAGAGATGACAGATGTTTGTTGAAAATTAAACCATGTAGACCTATTAATAACCTCTAAATACAATTATGAACCTGAAAATGAGCATAATGAGCACTTTAAATAACTATGGAAACATTGTTTGCACGTACTATAGACTACAGTGACTTTTCTGCGGCACAAATGTTGGACACTGTTTAACCATTCATTGCTTTATTTAAATATATAAACAGTCTCCAGATTTCCATGACCATGATGGTGTAAAAATGCTTGAGAATGTGAAGTTTAAGTGCGTCTTTTAGGCTGCATTGTAAATTCTTGTGTGATGACGACATAACAGCTCTCCTTTAATTGGGGAGTAGATGGTTTTGCTTGATCGAAAAAATACCAACAAAAGGTATATTTCCCAGTGAAAGCTGGAACTAGGAGCCATAGTGCCAGTAAGTGCTACGGTAGGATAATGTGCGTCACACACAGGCCTATAGGTTTATATTCTCCTGCAGTGCTGGTGGTACAATCATCAAGCAATATAATTTAGTTTCCCATTATGACTTTTGTCTTGCGTGTTGTGACAGACGAGACTAGCAATGAGAATAATGAGAGTATAAATCTGTCATCCCTCTCTGCTCCACTGAGCTCATACATTTGACTTGAGTAATACCATAGGAGAGGGATATAGAAGAAATTGATGCAAGAGAATGATAAATTGTATTTGCTAAAACAAAATTGCAATCCATACCTATAAGTGTGGAAGTAAATGACAGAGAGAGAAAGAGAGAAGCAGTGGGGGAGGGGGAGAGACAGAAACAGACATATGGGTGTAATTGAGGGCCTATGAACTGATGATGTCATCTCAGTCAGGTTATCAGGCCCCAGGAAAAGCAGCTACAACTCACAAAAATATGTCTTTTTAAAAACACATGGGAACATGCAAGCTACAGTTCCTAGGACATACCAAGTTAGGCCTAGCACTTGCAGCAGGCTTAACATGTTTGCTCTGGCTAACCCTGCAAACAGAGCGTTAGCCTTTCTAGTTTGAATTGTGATTACAGCTTTAGTTTTCTTCCCAACACTCACACACAAATACATTCTGTCCTTCCCATTAGCTTCTTTGGCATGACTACACAATGACCTCATCTGGCGCGCACACACACACACACACACACACACACACACACACACACACACACACAGAGAGAGAGAGATGATGTAATGGGCGCCACTGACTGAGACTCAGTGTGCAGAGCACTTCTCATAATGTTTGGTTTTCCGGATGGAATGTCCACATCACTGGGATCTCCGGGAAAAGGAGAGATGAAAAAGTAGAGACGATTCGTTCTCAGAGGATTTTAAAAGGACAGAGGCCAACACCAAAGCACAGGTAGGAACAGTCAAAGGGCGGGGGGGGGAAGAGGGAGATATGTGTATTTAAAAATGTGTCACTTACATACTTTTTAACTGCCAGATGAGTTACAAAGTAGTCTAGTTCTGCATATGGATTTGACAGGACGTCTTACAATGCCAAGTTGGTAGTAAATAACAAAACTGCACTGTGTCTAAGTGTTTTATTTAAAGACAATAAATTAAGTCTCACTGAATCTTTTACACTGGAAATTAAAATTTTTAGTTATCAGCGTACAATTTTTTGCTTTTTGAATGACAAGACAATACTGAACTAGAAGTAAGTTTAAAAACAATCTCAAAGTAAGGCTACCCTATCTACGTATTAGGGCTTTATACAATCAATATTTAACCCATCCACATACACATTATAGGTGATATAATCTTAATAGCAAAAGTACAGATGCTCTAAATGTTAAATTTATAGATCCTGTTCTAAAAAAAAAAAAAAAAAAAAAAAACATGTGAAATGTCATATTTTACACATTGCATTAGCTGACTTCAGGATATCACCACAAATTCATACTTATCCACAAAACTCTCCACATAAATTTTTAAATGTTAAAAGAAAAAAGAATTTGGACAACATGGAAAAACATGCATTTAAACATGTAGACTTTGACCATGAATGCAAGTAGACCAATGTCAGCACCCTGGATATCTCCATTATGTAACACTAGCAGCAAACAGTCCATAATTATATGACATTGATTCCAAATAGTAAAAATTGTCTGGTGAGATATCACATTGAAGCGTGCCTCACTTGCAATAACACATGACAAAAATGTACAGTGTGTATTAAATTCATGTGCATATTGCTGGTATGCATCTGGGGAAATGTGGGGAGTGACAGCATTTGGTAAATGTAGCCAGTCTGTAATTACTTACGGAACAGGGGGGGAATTCCTGCCTCTCCTAACTGGAAATGGGGAGGCATTCGAGGTGCCCAGGAGGAGGGTGATTGAGTGCAGTGTTGAGGGTACTCAAGGGTAGAGGAACTTTCTAATTAACAAACACTCCCTGCCAGGGGACCATCTGCCACGATAATCTAAACATCCTACAGAACGCATGCTGCTTGGAGAAGAGTGCAAAACTACATGGACATATCTACATGTTTTATGGTTCACACACACACACACACACACACACACACACACACACACACACACACACACACACACACACACACACACACACACACACACACACACACACACACACACACACACACACACACACACACACACACACACACACACACACACACACACACACACACACACACACACACACACACACACACACACACGAGAAAATAAAGTATAACTAGCTTCTGTAGAAGTTAGGGAGGAAATTGTGATACACAACTTAGGATATTATTTGATTCTAAAGGTTGTGGCCCGGAAGTCCTTGGGAGTCCAAAATAATAGTTAATTACACGATAAAACCAGGCCACATCATTCAGATTGACATCAGCAGCATTTGTTTTTCTTTACAGACTCAAGCTGATTTTAAAAAGAAGAGAGAATACCAGGAGCTGGAGTAGTAGAAAAGTAAAGAGGAGGTTTCAACTCTAAAAGACGAGCAGACCAAGCTGAAGGCTTTTGCACTGCTGGTTGCAAGTGAGCAACAGTGTCTGAGTGAGCTGCTGGAGGAGCAGAGGCGTCGCGTCAAAGAACTGACCGCCATCACTGACAACATCAAGCAGTGCCGGTCAGTGCGGCTTAACCCAGCGCAAAGGAGGAGGATCTCAAATCCCTGCACCATAATCAGGTTTCTATCTTCCACAAAGCCAGAATACCATGACAGCCCCAAGCATGCTGTCAGAGGTCGAGTTACTGAGGAGAAGGGTCATGGAAATGGAGGGAAAGGACGAGGAGCTAATACGCATGTGGGACCAGTGTCGAGACCTGGACCGCAGACTGGCGAGGGAGACAAGCCACTGCCGTAGCTTGAAAGTTGAGGTGGATAAACTTAATGGCCGAATCAATGAATTGGACAGGATAGAGGAGGCTTTAGGTAAGAGCAAACAAGACTGCAGTATTTTAATAGGCAGCTTGGAGAGAGAGAGAGAGGTTAAAAAGATGCTGTATGGTGAGCTTGACACTCTGAAAATGAGGGTGAGAGAGCTGGAGGCCATTGAGGGCCAACTGGAAAGGAGTGAGGCAGTGATTAGGCAGGACCTGGCCAAGCTCAGGTCACTGACTGTAGCTTTGGTCGAGGACAGAAAGAACATGGCCGAGAGGCTCCAACAGGCTGAGGAAAAACTCAACAGAAAGGAGGGCAAAAGAAATGAGCAAAGCAATTTGGCAACGATAACAGAAAGACTGAGAGAGGAGAGGCACCAGGCACTGAGGTCCAAGGCAGATTTAGAGGATAGGATTAAGTGCATAGCAAAGGAAAAACATGAGCTCCAAGACAGACTAAAAACAGAGGAGGGGAGGAGCGAAGCGCTACAGAGTAAAATAACCATAATGAGAAAAAGGTTACAAATATTGGAAAACAGGAAAGAAAAAGAGGAGAAGTACACACACAGCTCTTATCCAAACAACGCTAACCATCAGTGCCAAGCAGAGGACAACCAAGTCAAAGAATTGACCCGGGAATTAGATAGGTTGCAAAAGAGACTACAGGACAAGGAGGTGTTGGAGGAAGAACTGATGAAGGTGGAAGGGGACTTTGCGTCCCTGCAAAGGAGGTTCAAAGATGAGCAGAAGAGGTCCCAGGCACTAACAGAAGAGCTACAAATGGCAAAGAGAGAGCTTTCCAGGTATGAGCAGGCAGAGAAACAGGAGGTCAACCAGGAACATCTTCTCCTTTGTCGTCTTCAGAAGGAGCAGGTTAAGTCCAGACTATTAGGCAGAGAGGTAGATACCCTAAAGGAGAAACTCCAGAAGCTGATGGGGACTGAAGAATCCATCTGCAGGGTTCAGGCGGATCACTCCACGCTGCAGAGGAAACTGACCCAGCAGGAAGCCAGTAACAGAGAGCTGGCCAGAGAGATGAAGGAACTGAGTAGTGAGCTAGACAGGCAGAGACAAATCAAGAGTCTTACACCTGGTGCTAACAGACAACACTTTTCAGATCTCCGTCACACCGCCAAAGAGGTTCAGACTGAGACAACAGATAGCCTGCCGCCTGACTACAGTGGTGAACTAGACGAAGAAAACAGGGATGAGGTCCCAAACCAAAATACAGAAATCATAAACAGAAGCTCTCTTGACAACAACCTTAACAGCTTGAACTGTGCAAATAACATATGTCAATATAGCAGCCACTCAACCAATAGCGTAGATATGCAGCAAACAGTTAATGGAGAGGTGATGATGTTAACACACACACCAGGGCAGCCCTTGCACATCAAAGTAACACCACATCATATACTTAACACAGCTACACTTGAGATTAGCAGCCCCACTGGAGACGCAACTACATCCTACACCAGCACAGCTGTCATTCCAACAAGCGGAGCCTCACCTAAACAGAGAATAACCATCATTCAGAACTCAGCTCTGTCCGCGGTTAATACCAAAACCCCTCCTTCAAGCCCTGACTGCACCGTCTCCCCACTTGACAGTACATCAATCTCTCAGGTGTTCAGTCCAAATTCATCACGCTCAGAGACACCTGATCACAGCAACTCCCCCATCCAGATCGTAACAGTCAGGACTTGTTCTCCAGAGCCAACGGAGGCTGCAAATCAGACCGTCTTCTGCAAGACAGCGGTGCGGCAGAATAGCTGGCAACATCCCAGGTCCAAGAGCACCGACACAGGCCCAAGTATCATCGCCAGAGAGGATAACAACATTCATATCCATGTGGGGAGCCCATATATCCAGTCTCTTAATGGTATGGCCCACAGCATCCCACAGCCTGTTGGGCCATACTATGTCCGACATGAGCAAAGGACCCAAGTGCTTGCCAACGACTATCATGTCAAAGGTGTTGGCAAGATTACAAGTAGCATCACTATATCCCCAGCTACCTCCTCAGCTTCACAATCGCCAAATAGAATAGTGAGTGGCCTTTGTGATTAGGTGAAAATGTATACATTCTGAACAAACAGTATTATGTTCTGTGACATTCCTGGACTAGACAACTAAAACACCTCACTTTCTCTAGAACTCAGTTCTTGTTGTATTTTGTATCAATTATGAAATTGATGCTTTGTGGTATTTGTCCTATTAAGAGTCTATATAAACCCTACCTGGTTCAGTTAGTGTGTCCTTAGACTTACGGACATGAACAATCCTTTATAGACTGTATAACATGTGTATAGTGCCTGTATGAGAGCTAAGTGAGACATCATCGCAACCAAATGTTTGATGTGCTTTTACAATTTTCTGTTTCATTCATGTTTTTTTCTTAATGTGCATTATAAGTGTGCTAATTTTATTTATTCACCGTGAATACTTTTGAGAAGAGGTTGGCATCGACACAGCTAATAGGTTGACAAATAGTTAAAATGCAATACAGTTGGAATCATCAGTTTTACCCCTCTAGGGCCAAGTCCACACTGCAAAGCACGTCAAGCACAGAAGTATTCATTTGAAATATTTTTTAAATGAATTGAAGAAAGAAAACTACAATTACTGGGAAAGAAAAGGTTTGTGTTTACTAAGTTTACTTAAACAGTTCACCCACTATCTCAACCACAGAAAAATTCCTCACAACTCTGTGTGCAGAGCTGCAACGATTAAACGATTAGGTCTCAACTTTTAAAATAATAAAAAAAAAATTTTTGAGTACAAAAGTAAAACAATTCTTTGATTTCAGCTTGTTAAATATGAATATCTTCTAGTTTATTTCTCCTCTGTGGCAGTAAACTAAATATCTTTGAGTTGTGGACAAAACAAGACATTTGAGGACATCATCTTGGGCGTTTGGGAAACACTGATCCACACTTCATGGTGGATTGACTGTTCAAAGCCTTTTCTATTTTGAGCAAAATCTATAAAGAGTCTTAACACATTTAAAACTGTCAACTGACATGATAAAATGCTTTATCAACTTTTGCATTAACACATTAACATTTTTTTCTCTCCTTCACTGACAAAAAAAAAAAAAAAATGGTTCAAGATGCAAGCAAAGAGCAGCAATTGGTAAGATATTGCTGGACAGTCTTGTTTTGTTAGCCACTTATGTTGCTACAGCAGGCAAAGCATTCTGCACAGGTCGCCTCGTGCCAGCTTAGCCTCCTAATGCAGACAAATTATTTCATGGCTGTGGTGATAGGTCTTCTTTATAAACATTTCCTGTTGTCTTTATCAGATTTTCCCTGTTTGTGAAATGCATGTGGGACATGAAAGTACAGAGGCAAAACTGGTTAGTGGTGCGAGTGTCACTTAAATGATGATCCAATACAAACACACACTAGACTTAAACAAATTTTTACAACTTTGCTCTTGTAAAAAATATTTGCTTAATCTTGAATTGATCAAACTGCTCTGTAAGGCACACAGGTAAAGAAGACATGAGACCTATCCAGAATATTAAAAAGGTAAGATGGATATGGTTGTCAATTATAATGGAAAATAAAAAAAGATTTAGCACATTAATAAGCAGTATACATAAATTTGTAGTGTATCCAACTCCCAAAATAACCCTCATACATGAAGCAATGAGAACTTTTCGAAGTTGTAAAAGCATCCTAAAAAAAGTTAACAAAAACTAATTTAATAATTTTGAATCATTCAGTATCATCTATTCTCAATTGTATGCTACATATCCTCTTTGTTTGATTGTAATCATCAATTAGGCCTACATAATATTGTCTCTGCAAAGCACTTGAGTGAATCTTTTGTTTTTATATGTGCTCTATAAATAAACGGCTTGACAATTATCTGTATTTAGGTGAGCCAATTCAGTTAATGCATTGAGACTAGTATCAACCTTAAAATCTTTATCACAGCATTCACGGTTTTAACTTTTTTTTAAAGCTCAACGCCACAAAATATTTGGTTACAAAAGTGTGGCAGTGATATGAGCCATTTAATTCAAATTAAACTAGCTGAAACTAGCTGACAGTACTGGGGGAAATTTTGGTAGCAGAGGATGCCAGAGAGCCGGCACAGCAGGTATATCATGACAAACATGGAGACACATTAGCCATCACTGACATCACCAGTTGGCAAGGTGGAAACAAGATGAGGCATTTGATGACACTTAGGTCAGATCGGAGCGTACCAGAGCTTTCAAGCCTCATGAAAATCTTTAATTAGTGTGAGCATTTAGCCACAAAACGCATCACCTTAAAAGTCATACTGCTTATCTCTTCATTCCTAAGACTTCAAAGTCAGTCCCATGCTCCAACAGGATTCAACTCTCTTTTTACGTCTTGTCAATTTTGAGTCAGCCTCACAGCTTTTTCTGTCAAGCAGCTGATTGATACAAATAAGTAAGGATATGATATCAGTCAGGGTAAAAGGGCCAACTTAGAAAAACAAAGAGCTGCAGAAATCTCTTAATATAAAGAGTCCACAGATTTATACAACTATGGTATTGGTCTTTTATATGAATTTGACAAAAGGGAAAACGCATCAAAAATCAAAGCTCATTACACCATTGTGTTGTTGGGCAAAAATGTCATAATAATAATTCAATATACATAATTAAAGTGGTCTGAGAGAAAACTTGACTTCTGCACCTCATCCTTGGCTCTATTCAGGCTTTAGTAAATCTAATCGTCACGGGAGACTTTGACCAATCCCAGGTCATTTCAGAAATAGAGCATTCCTATTGGCTGTTCTGCCATTGCAGATACGCGGAGCACGCTCCTTTGCTTAAATCAAGAGTGTCAAACTCAATTTCACTAAGGGCCAGTCTGGAAAATGAGAATCACATAAAAAAATAAAAATAAAAAAAAAGAGCCAAACACATACAGTTTAATTGACATGCTTTTTCATGAAAAACACCCCAAGTGTCAAAAACATCAAAAAAGTACCTAGAACATTGAAAAACCTCCAAAATGTATTGGGAACCTATAGGCTCGTTCGAGATGAGCTTGGTCTGCGCAGAATCGATCACCGGCAATCGGCCCCCATTGCATGCCGGTTAGATTTGTGTTTCCGACTTGCTCCATAGTTATGCACACGTAGGCAACGATAATCTCACGAGAGCAAGGCGGCCGCAGTTCTGAGACGCAAGCAGCGTAGTTAATTTTCACCAACTGCAAGACCCAGGCGGACCCAGAGCATGCTGGGAAACGTCGCCCTCTCAGCTGATTGGTTCACAATTGACTCAAAATGATGACATGTTATGTAAACTTTATTGTTTTTGAATCGGGGGGATTTTAACTGCTATTTGCCTGATTTAAGTCATATTCTGTACAGAACACACGCTTTGTGGCTGATAGTGACGTTTAGAAGTCAGCGACTAAATCCGTTCAGATCATGGATCATCTACAGTCTGTTAATTAAAATCAGCAACAGAGTGCATGTAGAGCATTTTGAGAGCTACTGTCATAATTAAAACAACTAGAGAGTGTGTACCAGCTGATATGTGGATCTTATTATATTTTATTAAATCGGAATCACACCACAGTGTTTTTGTTACTTCCTGTTCAGTCTGAAGGCTGCAGGAAACGGCTGGAAACTGACCGACTTTACCGCAGCTTTTTGTTCCCGCCCCCTGCTGCTGCCGCCTGCTCTCGTCCACTTTACAGGCAATGCGCAGTTCATCTCGAACGAGCTTTATATCGAACTGCGGGCCGGATCAATATCTGCAAGAGGCCGGATTTGGCCCTTGGGCCTCAAGTTTGACATATGTGGCTTAAATGTATGTTTACTATAGCCAAAAACTCAGGCCTGCAACTAAGTCAGGGCTAAACATTTGGATAAAAGACTTTGTGATCCATTTATATACAGAGTAAAATTGTGTATAAAAAGAAGTCCAGTTTATTGTCATATTGACATTGGAGCAGGTATTTTGCAGTCGGCAGAGCTGGTCTGCTGGTGTTAGCCATTAGTCTAGCAGTAAATGTCACTGTATAAAGCCAGCACATGGCCACTCATCTGATGGGAGGGGCAAGACAGAGGGGGCAGACAGAGAGCTGCAGGAAGAGGTATCACTTCAAATGTTGTTGTTTTTCTTATTCTACCTTCTGCAGCTAGTTACAAATGTTCTCTTTTATTAAAAGAAAGTGTTACCACACACACACAAATCAAAAATCTGTCAATTTGCTCACCTGTAAACAGCTACACGGCCGACAATTTATTTAACAGGTAACGTACAAACATCTTACCATCATTAAAACTGAGAACTTGTACAGAATTGTAAATAGTTAATGGAGTTTGATTGAGGAATATTGGAGAAGGGTAAATAAAAACAACTGCTAAAACATGTTCCATTAATCATGCTTTCTATTTACCACAATGTGTGAATTTGTATCACTTTCCTCTTCTGCATTAAAGTGCACAATTACTGAGCTTGGTGAGTATTCTTGTGTGTGTTTGTGTCAGTGTTGGAAGAAGTATTTTGATCTTTTACTTTAGTAAAAGTAGTGTCACTCTAAAAATACTAGAACAAAAAGTTCTTTGACTGGCCTGTTAATAGTAAAAGTATTTGGTAATAAAAGTTCTGAAAATATCAAAAGTAAAAGTACCCGTCATTATGATATTAACAATATTAATTCTGAAAATTGAAACTAAAGCTGTCAAATAAAATATAATGAAGTAAAAAGTACATTTCCCGGTGAAATGTAGTGGAGTAGAAGTAAAATGTAGTGGAATAGAAGTATAAGTAGTTTAAAATAGTAAAACTTGAAGTAAAAGCAGCCTACATTAAGATTCTAAGTACAGTACTTAGTTACTCTCCACCACTGGTTTGTGACGTATGTATGCCAGTGGAGATATAGAGAGAATACGTCCGCTAAATATTAAAAAAAATAATTAATTTCCTGAAAATACACTTTAACATATTTTGCTCGGCAACGCAGTAGCACTGCTGTCCAAAGCAATCAGGCCAGTAACCTTCATCCTTAAAGTACAGGACTGCCCTCTATTGGTATGCAAAGTGCATGAAGCTATGCAAGGAATAGCCGCGGGGAGCTTTCTCTTGATGTACGAAGATGAGGATGAATAAATGCAATAAGTTATGTATAGAGGAGAGATAGTTGTGAAGTTCAGGGGAAGGTAACTTACAGGGCATGGCAGACAACGTTAGAGCAACATTAACGTTACCATAACTACTCCTTTTCTGTCATGACCCACACACAGACACACGTGTTTACACACCTTCTCTACGAACGTTAACATTCACGGTCTTAACAAATCACAGGTAAGCTAGCTATACAATAACATGCTCGAACTCTGTGTGTTACACTTATCACTAACATTATCTATGGTAACAGACGTTAACGGTTCCCAGAATGATGCTAAAGTTAACAGCGCTGCGGGCTAGCTAAGCTAACATTAGCTTACAGTTAGCAAATGACATTTCTAGAGACAACTAGCTATAAGCTAAAGTCAATAGCTCGCTTGTCAGGACACACCAAAATGTCCCGGACCACGCGTATCAGAAACAAACAAGACATTAAAGTTAAGCAAGATACCGGAATTACCCTCGTGCGTCCACCACTCGTCAGCCAAGTCGTCTCCCATTTTCCTCAAGCTAGAAGTCTGTCCAATCCAAATCTACCGCTGAGAGAGCATGCTATGGGGTGTGTTCAAAAGCAGCACGTTTCAAACATGTAGTGTGTGGTTTATAACGTCAACCAAACGTGACAACATGCGGAGTAAACAAGTATGGTACATGTGTCATGGGTTTGTCCATGAACTTTATAAGAACATAACGTTTCCTTAGTTTTTGTGGTAAGTGACTCCACATTTCTATCTCACTCAAACATTTACTGTAGGCCTATTTGAAATGTTACATTATTTCCTTTTGTGAGTGCAATTTCCTCTCTTTTAACTGGTCTATTTTTTCATTTGGAGCCCTTTGCCCTCATTGCAATCAAATCATTAGGCTAATAGCTTATTTAAATAAATACCAAATTAACTTCAATAACAGTTTGACCAAAAAAAAGCACAATAACCCTAATTTGGGTTTGTAGTGCCAACGCTGCTACGTGGTTGCTTTGAAAATAACTAAACTCTGTATCTGTATTTATTTAATAAAGAAACGAAAGCTGGGGGCCTAGGCAATATTCTAAATTCTAATATTCTAAATAGGCTTTGACAAAACCACAGACTGTTCATATTTAATATTTACAGTCTAAAGACAAAACATGTCAATGTAGGAAAAGTGTTGACTGGGTACCTTTCAATGTGTATTATCTGTTTGGGCTACAGACACAGTTGCAAAAACTCAAAATATTTACGAAGGCTTATTAAGTGCATAAATCTACAATAGCTTACACAAAGTCAAATATAACATATTAACTGTTACATTATCAACAGATAGGGAGACCATGTCTAAGCTTTCCTTTCAGGCACTGAGAGCACTTTAAGCCATACATGCAATGCCTGCCTATACATGTGTCTTCCTCTCTGCATCCCTTTTTTACGTTTAGCTGTATTTAAAAAAACAAACAAACAATAAATTCTTCACATCGTTGTTGTTTTACTATCTGGGTCAGTTGGAAGCCCCACTGTATTTGATGTTGAAAGCAATGAGGACATCTTTTAAGAGAGGGTAATTTATTTTAAAGACCATTTTAATGCAGTTTGTTACCATCAAATAGGACACGTTCCATGAGTTTCTTTTTTCTCAATAGAGCTCTACACATGACTGGTCAATAATTTTAGTTTTGCATGTTTAACGCCCCCTCTCCACCACACTCTACCATACCATAAAACCTTTTCTGGGAATTAAGAGGAATAAAGGCTCAGCCTTTGGCTTCAGTTACGTTTGTTCTCTCTGACACTTAATTATTAGATGCCAAATAAAGGATATCTATAATTAATGTAGTTTATAAACCTCAAAAATGATCTTAAGGTGAAGTTTCCATAGAGGAGGAGAACAGTAACTTACTGTTCTGAGTGTTTCTACGTAATGTACAAAACACATCTTTACATCATCTGTGTTTATGACTTGGGAAGGGTGGTCTTATTTTCCAACACATAGAAGAAAGGAAAGAGAAGACAAAATAGGAGGAGGCGAAGGATGTGTTTGGAATTGTGCCCTCTTTTCTGCAGCTGTAGCAGAGAGGAGGGATAGGTCCTCTGGGTATAATTGCATGCTTTTTTGTGTTTCTGTCGGAATAGCACATTTCTGGCTAGTAAAGGCTATGAGATGTTTGATTAGCGCTTTGCCACAAAAAAGAACAGACTGATTACTGGGGGAAATTATAAAGGCTATGCTGTATAACCCTGAAAATGGGGACAGTAAACAAATCAAGAAAGAGAAGGGAAGGATGCAGTCTACACATTGTGCTGAGGGCTGCCAACTTTCAAAGAAGACAATGGGCTCTAAATGGCAGCTTTGTATGTAATTAAGCATCATTCCTGTAAAACACAGGCCTCTTCCTCATTTGTCATTCTCTCTGTTCTTCATTTAGCTGCATTTTTACGTGGAACTATATGCTGTACCGAATCACAATCCTTTACTCTAGACCCCAGGGGAACTTGCAAAACTTTAAAGTAAGCTTTTATCTGCCAATGTATGTACAAGAGAAAGTGCACTTTAAAAAGGGTCCACTGCACGGGGGGGGGTTTGATCTGAAAATCTTCAAAAGTCTCTCAGAAAAACATTTTTTTTAACATGAAAAGACTGAAAATTATTCTTTGGGAGTTTCAGAGGACTTTTTGAGTTTGTTGTAGAAGACTACAGTGTTGTGCATTTTGTTGTTGGGAAGTAGAATATAGAAAATATCTACAGTATGTTTTCAAATTTTGACATTTTGGGAAATACACATTTTGCTTTTTTTTTAATAATATGTTTATTACGTTTTCTGATATAAAAACAGAAAAGAAACAACAAAACTACACGGCTAAAAAAAAAAAAAAAATCTCCAGCAACATCTTATGTGATATACACAGCACAATACACTCAGAAAATCGTCTCCCTACCTTAAATTATGAGAGTATAACTGGGAAGACATGGGATCTAAGTATATGTGCATATACCCACATACACATTAACACACTTACATAAGGAAATGCTTAGATCCGTTACAACTGACAGTGATGTAGCAAAGACATACTGTATCTGGAAAGAAAGAAGAGTAATAAAGAAAATAATAACCAACCTTACAACCCAAACACATTTTGCTTTCTTGACAAAAGTTAGATAAGAAGATCAAAACCATAACTTCTTATTTTTACACTTCCGTTTTTGTATACAATGTATACTATAGCACCTATCGATGATTTTGTGACTAACTGTTTCCCTTGTTTCTTTTTCATCTTTATGCGAAGCTAAATTTAAAAAAGCCACTGTCTGCAGCTTCAAATGTATCAGACAGCTTTTGAGAGTGGTATTGATCTTCACATTTAGGAGGAAAGTATTACAGTTAGAGTAATAATGTAGCAGCACAGGACAAAAGAACTTAACATGCAAAGAGATCTAAAGTAAGGCAAGGAAGTGTATTAAGTTGTGAGAATGCGGAAAAGAGTGATAGTAATCATTGTAGATCATTGTAATTAAAGGCGGACAGCTGTCTTCTTGGGCCTCTGTGATTGCACACCGTGGAGCATTGGTGTTAATGTGTTTATTTTGTTGTAAGCAGCGGTTCCTCTGTTTTCTCATTTTAATGATCACAATAACATGTTTTATTTTTGGTTTCCATTCTTTTCTTATTATTGTTTTTTTCTTTTCTCCTGCTGAACGTGGAGCTAGACAAGAGACTAATTATGACTTTAAAAAAATTCAGTGCTGATTACTACACTTACAGAATAGCATCTATTTCCTACCTACAGTATTCTCATGTCATCCATTTCCACTGTGATAAAAGTACAACTCTTATCCGGTTTAGTTGTTTTGTATTTGCTAGCTTGAGCTGCACTGAGATCATCTGCCTTTTTCTTTCCAAATCAGCAAACAAATAGTTGAGGGGCTGAGAACATGAGATAAAGGTTGCATGATTTAGATTATTTTATTACCTGCCTAATTGTGGTATAACTTTGTGTAATTAGTGGTCAACAATCCAAGGAGAATAAAGCATGTGCATTTACTAAAATAGCCCTCTCAATTTTAATGAGGCTTGGAAAACAAAATTGATGATTCAAATGAATTTAAAATGAAATACAGTAACTGTCATGTTGATATGCCACAGCTAGAACTGGGGGTTAGCAAGCTAGTCAGCGACTTGACAGCAAGTATGTGACCAAGTGCAAACAAACAGGAAGTGACCTTGAGCTTTCCAAAACTTCACCACACATAACTTCCCATGCAGGTCTCCAAGTTACAACTGTATTCATGAGCATCTGGCTGAGCCTGACCTGCATGGAGATGTGCTGCATTCTAAACAGTACGCACAAACATTTATTTGTTGCTGTCGCTTTCTGACGTGTTTCGGTTTTCAAGGCTAAAAGACATTAAAATTAAAGATATTAAAAAAACATTGCCTAAAAATGTATTATGCATACTTTACATAAGGGCTGGGCAATATATTAATAATATATCAACATTGATATATGAGACTAGATATTGTCTTAAATTGTGGGTATTGTAATATGACAAGTGTTTTCTTTTCCTGGGTTTAAAGGCTGAATTACAGTAAAGTGGTGTAATTTTCTGAACATACCAGACTTACTAGCTTTTTTATTATATTGTATCCACATTACTGTGTAAATGTTTTTGTGAAATCACAAATAGTCAAGCCTACAATATTGCCGCAATATTGACATTAATGTATTTGGTCAAAAATATATATATATTTTTTTTTCCACATCGCCCTGCTCTATTTTACATATATTGGAATTTTTTTCAAATATTACAATATCCCTAAAATATATTTTGATATTATAGTAGACTTTTGCTTTTAAGCATCAGTGTGTTGTCATGTGTACACTGCACAGGCAAAATGTGTTGCTACAGATGAGATTACCATTCCTTCCCATAGATGTGTCAGGGGGTTAGAGGTAGGAAAGAAGTTATCTCAGACCAGGCAATGTTATGGCGAAGGTCCCAGTTGCTGTCAACCTTACCAACTGTCTAACCACATGGGTCAGGCTGTTCCTGATGGAAGTTTTAAGGCCACCCACTGCATAGTGTGCTGGATAAGAAACGACAGCTTAGAGGCTACAGCATCACACGTTGTCTGGACGAATCTTCAAGTTATGTCTTGGCTTTTCCAAACAGCATAGGGTCAGTATTGTTTGAGTTCTTCTCCTTTTCAAACATATGAAGCCACTACTGCTGGTAGCTGGTGTGACCAAGTATAAGCACAGACTTTGAAAAACACTAAGCAGGCTGATGTTTATCTGGCAGGGACTGCAGTGGGGCTTGAAAGTTTGGGCACCCCAGGTAAAATTTGTATTTATATGTATAAAGAAGCCAAGAAAAGATGGAAAAATCTTCAAAAGGCATCAAATGACAGATTAGACATTCGTATAATATGTCATTAAAAGTTAGATTTTATTTCCATCATTTACACTTTCAAAATAACAGAAAACAAAAAAATGGCATCTGCAAAAGTTTGGGCACCTGGAAGAGTTAATACCTTGTACTGCCCCCTTTGGCAAGTATCACAGCTTGGAAACGCTTCTTGTAGCCAGCCAAGAGTCTTTCAATTCTTGTTTGAGGTATCTTCGCCCATTCTTCCTTACAAAAGTCTTCCAGTTCTTTGAGATTTCTGGGCTGTCTGTCACGCACTGCTCTATCCATATATTCATATATTTTAATGTCTATCCATAGATTTTCAATTATGTTGAGGTTGGGAGATTGTGAAGGCCATGGCAAAACCTTCAGTTTACGCTTCTTGATGTAAAACCTTAAGATTGACATCACCTGGTCTTTCCAGTTTGAGAACAATCCATGACACTGTCAGGTCTCAGCTTTCCAAAGGGGTGGTGCATGCTAGAAACTCTACAGGGTGCCCAAACTTTTGCAGACGCCATTTTTTGGTTTTCTGTTATTTTGAAAGTGTAAATGATGGAAATAAAATCTAACTTTTTGTGACATATTATATGAATGTCTAATCTATTATTTGATACCTTTTGGAGATTTTTCCATCTTTTCTTGGCTTCTTTATGCACATTAATACAAATCTTTACCTGGGGTGCCCAAACTTTCAAGCCCCAGTTAGTAGCTAAACTGGTATAATTGCTGTTATCAAATGTAACCTTAGTTCTCAAGAGAGCATACATTTGAATGCCAAATTTGTCTTCTTATTCAATCTCTTTGTTTCCAGAAGTTCCCATTTGTGAGTCCTTTGAATTTCGGACACAGCTTGTTGATGCTGCAGACGACAGAGAAGTGTGGGCAGAGTGATATGACATTGTGTCCCCTCTCTAATTATGGTAAGTGATGAAAGTGGTTGTTGCTAGCTATTGAAGTGACAGCATTAAAGGGCGGTTAGCACCCCACACAGCTGGGAGTTTAGCAACACGTACACATTTCGCCTCAACACGTACATACCCGAAGGGACACAGAGACACAAAACAAGGTGAGAAAAGATTTCTGGGTAATGCACCTGTCAAATAGGACCTTGCTGCCTGTGTGCTGTTATGTGACCCAGCAGAGGTACGCCAGGACAGTTCGAAAATGAACAAACACCTGTAAATGAGATG
>JABXJD010000015.1:5580000-5635000 GCA_013375575.1 Percina caprodes
TCTGGTTCTGATCACGGGAACAAAAACATGACAGCTCGCTTTAACGCAGCGTAATAACTCCTGAAAATAATATCCATCTCACAAATGTATCTGCAGTCACCTCAATACAGGAACAAGAAATATTATTCACACCTTTTTTTTCCTGTTTAGCAGTGTTGGTGAATTCTTAAAAAAACCAAACACCAATAAATGTTATCCTTATGTTAGCCTAACCTCCTTCCACCCTCCCCTTTCTGAACCTGACCAATCAGCTGAACTAGGGCAACATCTTCCCCCAGTGAACAGCCCAAGAGTCTCTCCCATATTAGTCCTGCAGGGTCACCACAATATTACCAAAATTAATAATGTGTTATGTTATATAAAAGGCATACACTACTGTAATAGCGTTACTTGTAACGCTTTACTCCCAACACTGTCAAACACATGGCAATCTGAATCGAGCCCAATGCAATACACTTATTGCTTATAAAATAGAGAATTGGTTAAAATGTTCTAACTAATATTTTGGATAATCAATTTTTAAATAACTTGATCAAACGTATTTTCAGCCTTCCTCTGACAAAGCTTGGGATTGCCCTCCACATGACTCTCACAGACTCAACTAGTGGACGCTTTGTCACGGCCCTCGGCTCCAGATATTAACGCATATGGCCCTTACAAGCACTAAAATTAGTGTCGGACCAGCTATCAAAACAAAGAACACAGACTCACCAATGGAGTGTGACTTCATTCTCTGCTCAGGACTCCATTTCTCCACTACACCTTTTTTATTGCAAATAGTTGTTTACTGAAATAATAATGTTCTGAATATTGAGTACAGGCCCTTTTAAGATTTAGTAAATATACCTAAATAATTGGAGAGAGAGCGAGAGAGATAGAGAGAGAGATATTGACTCAGAGCAACACGATAACAGAGTAAGTCAGGATGTTCCTCAAGTCATGAATAAAAGACGAAAAGAATAATTTGGGCGTTTCTTAGCCTGGTACAGAACAGTTCACAATGTGGATATCAAAGAGATTATTTACATTGAATCATGTCTCCCTCCCATTCTTCTTCCCCCTTTTTCTCTCTCTCTCTCTCTCTTTTCTTCTGCGGTCCCTGAAAGCCACATACATACACTGTGCATTTTTCCATTAGACCCACAGACACACACTGAACCTTAATATGGTAATCTTGGAGGTCACCACAGGGAATTTGCAGGGTGCAAATTAGGTTGGATCTCATCTTTAGAGAAGCTATTAGCCCCTCACTACTGCCGTCTGTAACTGTGTGAGTGTGATGGTATCAAGGAAATCTCTGCTCCACCAGTACATCATGTTCTCTTCATCAGAAAAGGAAAATACTGGCTCTCATATGCTCTCATTAACTAACTTTCATAATGAAAAACATACTGACATGAACAACATTATTTGAGCTTGTTGTGTTATTGCTTTGTATAATGTACAATAAAGAAGACCAGCGTGTTGCTGAAGGACTGTTGGATAAAGCAGGGAATTCTTTACACAATTTCACTGCAAGCAATTCATTTTCTGATCTTGGTGGAGATAGTGACTGTGAGGGACCACGCTATGGTTTCTAAAAAGATGTTCCTTAGAGGAAGATTTGTCTTGTCACTTTTCTCTGCAGGTCCTTGCAGCTTATTACCATTTTTACAATCAGTTCTTGAGCAGCTGTTTCCATTGATAACAAATTGATGTATTTGTCTGAATGATGGGAGGACCTTAACACATGCATACATACCTAACTGCTATATAGTGTACTGATTCAGAGAGACAGTTATCTAGTCCCACCTTTACCTCTGTAAATATTCTGCGAATGTTATCTGAAACCCATGCAATGAAATGTTGAATGTCATGTAATATTTTTCCACGTCCACTAAAAACTTAATCTCACAAAATGTTCCACAAGCTCTTGCTGTTGGGAGGAGTATTCTACAAGAAGCTACACAATAGATTTTATTATTCTGCTGTTCTGCTGTCGGCGGAGATAAGAATGGGAAAAGCACACTGCCAGCAGAATCTAACTAGAAGTAGTGATACTGCTACATCTACAAAATAATTGAGATACCAGCTTCAAGCCTACCCCAGTGGCTGTAGTTGTGTAACAACTGTTTTGTATGATGTGCATTTACAACATGAATCTTCATCAATCATTACTTTTATATGACCTCAGAGGCCATTTAAATATCTCTTTCAATAACCAAAATACACCCACCATCAAGAAACAATGCATTGTGGCATCAACCTTATGATGCAAATTTGTCATGTTAACAAATATTTAGAAATCACCTTAAATGTAGAGATTACTGTTATGTTTATTCATATTAAAGGGGCACCTCACCTATTTTACATATTACAAATTATATTTGACTTTGTCACAGAGAGTACTGCTTTGCCCTATAGGAGCTATAAATACAAACCAAAAACAGAACTAATAGAGAATGAATATTAGCCAGGTGGCACATGCTCAAATAAATGATAAAGTTGCACAGTAACTGCTGGATGTTTAAATAGGAAAGATAGGAAAATATTGTGTAGGTATTAAAACGCTTAATCCACAGAGAAATGCACACAACCCATGCTCAGAAATAGTGCCTTTAAACTTGCTGTTAGGACTTATGTACAGCTGTGTCACAAATGTACTAAATATAGGTAGAAAGTGCTGCTACAGTGCCATCACAGTCAATCCCCGGCTGCAATGATGATGCAGATGCTCTAGGAGCACAGATGTGAAGACCAATCAGAGCAGACTTTGCTTTTTTAGCAGCGGGGCTTAAAGAGACAGGTGCTAAAAAGAAGCGTTGCAGACAGAGAGTGAATAAAATCAGACAGACAGTATGAGAACATTAATGTGTTTTGTGAACATTAAAGCTTTTAAACATGTTCTTATAGGAACCCACAGTGTATGGATATGAAAATGAGCATAATATGGGACTTTTAAGTTTACTACTGTTTAACACAAAAAGTATGATTCATTTTTTGTTTTATTCAATCATCTTTTATAATTAGGCATCACCATGCACACTGGCTGATATCAACTTTGGGATCAAATCTAATTTGAAACTATCTTTCTCATCCTATGATAAATAAGGTCTTTATGGATGATAAAAGATACCATACTGCTGCACTGGCAAAGTGTAACTAATCATGTTAGATTAGTTTCTTGGCTTGAAGGAGGTGTAAATGGAAAGAGGAAATCTTGGCAACGACAGTGGAGAAAATGATTTTAGGGAACTGAGTTGGTGTTTATTTCCCCTCAGTCACAGTGGAGGAGCAGCTTATTCACAATACCACCAGTAGATGGTGCTGAGATCCTCTCAATGCTGTGTGTGTGTGTGTGTGTGTGTGTGTGTGTGTGTGTGTGTGTGTGTGTGTGTGTGTGTGTGTGTGTGTGTGTGTGTGTGTGTGTCTGTGTGGGTGTGTGTCTGTGTGTGTGTGTCAGATTATGAACATTGATACAGTATGTGTGTGATTATAAACATTGATACTTTTAAAGGGATTTTGAAGGGAGAGATGGAAATGATGTCCGTATGTTCTTGTAGAGTTTGTCTGTTTCACTCCCATGAGATCTGTCTCAACACTTGCTCGGGTGCTGAAGTTTTCCTCAGTGAGCTGTTTACTTTCGTTGGAGGTCAGAGTAGGACAGGACCTAATGCCCAGAGGCAGACTTCTTAAAGCATCGTCTCTTCAGGCGCCTATGGTGAACTGGCACTTCTGATGCTGGGTCCGAAGGCTGAGTTGGGGGGTTAGTTCTTCACAGTGGGGCCAGAGTTGGCTTTTGAGGCAGGGTAAGCATGTCTCCCTTTGCCTCTCTGACTTTGCCTCATATTGTATATTCCTCTCTCATGCTCGCCTCAGAGTCTCCTCTCCCCTCTTTGTGTCCCTTAAGTTTGCCTATCAGCCCTCTGGCCCCGAGGAGCATCTGTGGCCCTTCTCGTTCCCCATATGCCCCTTGCCTTTAAGCCTGGCCCCCAATGCTGGTGCCAATCAGTTATTCATCAGCGACATAAATTAACAATCGTCTATTTTCCATCACACCAACAACCTGATGGTTGATTTCACTCCTGACCTGCTTCTGGTTTTACTTGTACATCACGCAAACACACAGATGGCAAATGAAAACATTTCAACATGCAGACAAAGAAAGAGGTTATCAACAGGCAACACAATGAGCTGTGAATCCCAGACTGCAACATGGAAGAACCCAGTCCTAATACTGCTGCACTATACACTGTACCTACATCTACAATTCAACAGGAGGACACCAACTCACCGACACTGGCTAAAAAATGTCAGTATCTTTGTGGCAATGAGTGTGTGGGTGGCGGTGGGGATTATGTAGGTGAGCAGATTAAATTTAAGATGAACGAGGCCACTGATGCTCAGCCACAGTGAGCCAATCGTCATGTTGCTGTCAAATTTTCAAATGTTTCCTTTTTCTGCTGTTGTCAGCTGTCTTTCCACTGCCACATTTTTGGGCACTTCCTATTGGCTCGTCAGAAATCCCACTTCAGACCACTTCCAGACCTTTAGCTGTCATACTTCACTCTTGCAAGAAAATTGCAATGGCAGGGTAAAAAGGATTGGGATAGTAGAAAATAATGAGAAATACACATAGAAAGAGAAGAGCAATAAACAGATAAAATCTGTAGTCATAGGGTTTGTGTTAGGAGTTCTGAGAGAGGTAGTTGAATTTTAGATTTTAATTTTGAGTTACCGAAAAAGTGCACACAAGCAGAAATGAATCCTCTTACCCAGGCCTGTTTGAGATGTCATAAAAATAAAAAGGGTTAAAGGAAAGACGATCAATCAAAACAAGACAACAAGACTGTTGAATCCCCATGAAAATGTAAGAAACGTGAATAGCCCATAACCCCTCCGTAAAACCACAACATTTTAGCACTTCATTATGTAAAACCACCCAAATAATATGTTAATTAGTGTGCTGTAGAGGTGCTGGCATGCGAATATGGTTAGCTTTGGACACATTCAGGCTAGCTGTTTCACCCTATTTCCAGTCTTCTTCCAATCTTTCTAACGATTCTGCCAACAACATGTTGCCAGAAAGAGCTTATTGCTCATTTGGAGAAAGGTAAGATCCTTGCTACTCCCATCGGTCCCTCGCTGAAGCTGCAGCAGAGAGCACTTTGTGTGTGACCATGTGTGATAGGCCAGGAATAAGGCTGTGCTGAGAAGGTACTATCATAGTACATCGTTTTCATCTGTTTGTAAGTGGATGATTAAAGCAGTGTCTGTCTTTCTATATGACAGTCCAAGGACAGAGTTCAAAGCATTACTAGGTGTCAATTGAGCCCTTTGAAGCATCTCTTACCCCTCTCAAAGGGTAGATGGGGAGTATAGGAGGAGCTAGCTTTAGTGTTTTCACATTTTGCCATGCATCGAGCAGTGTTTACTTTGCTGGGAATTAAACTGCTCTCAGCTATAGGAGGAACTACTCCCTTGATGTAATCTTCTTTACAGGCCTCTCCAACCCTTCCTCCTTAATTCACTGCCTCAGTCAAGAAGCCCTGCATTGTTCTATTTAACCTCTCCAAACAACCCCCCGCGTTCCCTCCATCACCCACAAAATACTCCATACATCTCAATCACAGTATTTTAAGGGCAGGCTAGTGGTGCCTAGAGCTACATTTGCATGGCAAACTCGGCGTGACAGCAGTTTTGCTACAGTGCTGTTATGATGGAGTGAATATGCTCACAGTTTGGGCTGCTCTGGGGGGAAGCGGTTCCCTCCAAAGTGTGTTATCATGTAGTAAGATTGGGAGGAGAGTGGTGATGGGAAAGTGGAAAGGGGCTGTGCTGTAGAGACTGTAGGTGAGCTAAATTCAAGTTCAAAGCAGCAGAACATGACTGTGAGCCAAGAGTGAGCTGGGGAGGAGCTGTGATCCAGACAGAGCTCTGGGAGTTTGGATGTGGTGTGTGCTGGAGTGAATGGGCCTTGGCGGGTTGACAGTCACTCCACACATAAGTTTGAGTCAAAGAGGAGTCGACAGTGCCTGGCTTATTGAAGAAGACAGGGAGAACACTGCAATCAACTCTTCCCCTCCTGCGAGGAGGGAGTGTAAAATCACATGAAATAAATGGAGAGTGAACAGAACGCTGCCTCTGCAGTGAGACACATAATGCCTGTTATAAGGATCATTCAAATGTTTCCTTTTTAAATCATCGCTTACAACTTATCTACTTTTAAAATACTAATTTATAATAATCAGACAGCAGTACCAGGAAGACAATATAAAAAGAATTAAGGGGGCGCATAATCTATTCTTCAGCATAATTGACATAAATGCATCCATGTTTTTAATAGCGTCTTTGAAGATGGCTAATTGGATTTCCTCCTTGGAAGAGTAACTACACCTGGAAAATCATAGTGAAATTATATTTTTTTTCTTCAAGTCTATGCTTTTGTTCGAAAAGTGAGGTATTAAAGTGGGCCAGACATTATTATTGGATGTGTGTTTCCTGGAGTAGTGAATAAAGCATTTAGTTAAGATGTTCAAAACTTGTTGTTAAACATAACATGTCTTGTTGTTAAACATAATGTCAAATTATGTTTACTGATTGCCAATTGTACACAATGATATTAACTTTGAATCTCGCTAGCATAGCGTTAGCTTTCTGGCTCGTGGCTGTCTGAGCTGAAGATTTCCATTAGCTGAGCGGACTATATAAATATCTCCTGTTGCTAAGCGTGGCAAGTCGGTCAAAGTTTGCATGAACCTTATAGGATGGGAATGATTGTTCCAGGTATTAGGTAAACCCTCAGGTGTAACCAGGGAAACCAAGTTATTGCTTTAAAAAACTTTAGATTTTGATTGTAAAATGCATTAAAATATAAAATAATGATTTAAAAAAATTATTTGGAAAGTGACCATGGTATAAGCGGGTTTATGCCCTTTTGAGGTGTCCATTGTTAAGCACTTTGGTCAACTATGGTTGTTTTGAAACATGCTGCGTAGGTAAAATTGAACTAAACTGAACATTGTCAGGTATTAATGATCTTTGGTGGACTCGTCCGATGGTTCATGCCTCGCCGTTGTCCATTAATACCTGACAATGAACACCTCTTTGGGCATTACCCAATTAAATTACCTACGTTTTAGCTTCACTCTACTGGCTAACCGTATATTTTAGGATCCACTTTAAAATTAGCTGCTTCACCCCTACACACCAACCCACTCACTCAGGTCAGCTGAACAACTGCGCCTGAGTGTCCCTAAAACAAAGCGGAAACTTGAAGGGGATTGTGCATTTGCTGTGGCAGCTCCAAAAATATGGAATGACCTACCTCGCCTATTAAACAATCTTCTTTACTGTCTAATTTTAAATATCTTCTTAAAACTCACCTTTTTTAGTAAGCCATTCCCAACTGAGACAGACATTTTTTTTACTGTGATACAATTTCACATTTTTTATGTTAAATGTTTAAAATTTTAAATATTTTAAATGTTAAATGTTTTTAATGCCTCCTAGTTTGTTCTGTACGTCACCTTGTGCAATCTTGGTTGCTTTTAAAGTGCTTTATGAATACATTTTGATTGATTTATTGATTGATTACCACTCACACTTAACAGTGTCCTATTTTATAAAAAAGTAACTTGGAACTATAGCAGTATAAAGTAGCGTAGCATATTAAGAAACAATTAAAGCAAAGTACAAGTACCTCAACATTTAAAGTACAGCACTTGATAGGCCTACTTAGTTAGATTCCACAACTGGTTCCCAGCAGGCAAAAGATGTCCATCAAGAAAACATTCTTCTGTATAATTCCTGCAATAGATGATAGTGTAAATATGCAAAGAAAGATCTGTTATTCCCCTATTTTTTCCCTCTGAAGTACCGCAGCATAAAATCTTCCACCAGTAAAATTCTCTCTGTGTCTGTCTGTGAACACACCAGCAGAAGCCAAAAGCATAATTTGGATTTTTGTTAGTTCCTGTGAACACATACATATAACACACAAATGTAATTTTAACCAATATTATATGTTGAATTTATTCTATTTTAGGACTGGATTGGGATGGGTTTTGCATCCCCAGTTTTAATTTAGGCAGATCATTTTTATGTCAAAGTTTCCTTTTGAATTTTGTCTCCCTACCATAGTAGAAATAAGGCAGGGCTGTATAATTCCCACCTAAAATAACCTCTGTTGTTTTCTTAATTATGTTATAATTGCATATTATGCAGGAGACTTACATTCGATTATAAAGAGTAAAGAGCAGATTATAATGAAGAATCACGGGAACTTTATCAAATGTGCTATTATTGCCACCTTCTTACCCCCATTAGTCCCATGTAGTGTAGTTCATTTAGACCACTCAGTTGTCCAATCCTCAGATAGTGACAATTTCTCCCCCAGCTTCCTGATAGTATTCATTTACTTTTCTCATTACTCTGTTCTGTAATTATTTTCTAGATGGAGAAGTGTGGGAAAAGAAAATTACATCTTCTTGCAGATGGGAGAAGACGAAGAAGACACATCCGATAAAATGTCTAATCAATTTCAGAAATTAAGGGCAGTTTTAGCCTGTAGAAGATATTTATTAATTTACGGGCTAAATACAACTATAGCACAGCTGCAGTCTTTTTTCCCCACTTGATTATTATTGCAACAAGCCAGGAGCCAGGTGTTCGTTCTGGCAGGGAACTGAAATACAAGTCATCACACAAATAGAGAACAATTACTAGCAGCTTCGCTCCACTTCAAAGTTCTCTTTACATGATTAAAAACAGGTACTGCAACCTGTATCTAATATTGTGAGCTACCCAGAAGATGATTCTTTTTTATCTTCAGTTTATATTACCCGACTACATTCAGTACTGGTACTGCAATAGTAGTCTTGCTCAATTGATATAATGGACATTGCAGGGATAAAGCTGATGCCACTTCCGATCTGACCTTTTCAGCCCTAATACAATAAATAGGCTTTGGGTATCAGACAATACCAAGTACCGATCCGATACCAGTGAATAATTTCCTGTATGCCCCACTGTGTGGAAGTGACTGGGATCATTTGTTTGTGTGCAAAGCAACATTATTACGAGGGGTACCTGAAAGCATCATGATTTTACGAGCGGCACCTAAACGCACCATGGAGTCCATTGGAGCCCATAGGCTTTGTCGTTTCTTTACATAACTCACAAAGGAGGCAAAATGTTGACACCGGTGACACAGGGAAACAGAAGGATTTTCTGCTGCTGTGACAAAATGCGTTGACAAAAATCGTCTCTCAAGTTGGACAGTTTCCAGCCATTTCCAGCAGCCTTCAGGCTGAACTGGAAGTGATAGAAAAACTGTTCCGATTTAATAAAATTTTATCAGACTCCTATATCAGCTTGTTCACAGTCTCCAGTTGTTTTAATTATAACAGAGTAGCTTTCAAAATGCTCCACATGCGATCTGTTGCTGATTTTAATTAACAACACACTGTAGAGTGTAGATGATCCGTAGTCTAAACAGATTTAGTCTCTCTGACTTCCAAACGTAACTATCAGCCACATAGCATATGGCTTGAACAGAATAAGCCTTTAAATCAGACAAATGGCAATTAAAATCCCTCCAATTCAAAAAGTATGAAAAGTTTACATAAAACTTCATCATGTTGAGTCAATTCTGAACCAGTCAGCTGTTAAATCAGCTGAGAGGCCTGGGTCTTGCAGTTGGTGAAAAGCAACTGCACTGCCTGCATCTCAGAACTGCGGCTTCCTTGATCTCGTGAGGTTATCCTTGCCCATGTGTGCATGACGTCAGAGCAAATCAGGATCAAGTCAAACACAAATCTAAACGGCCGGCTATGACTGCTGATCAATTCTGCGCAGACCCGGCTCATCTTGAACGAGCCTATTATCGGATCGGTGCATACCTACCAAGGACGGTTGTGATTGGTTTAAAGAGATACATGTACATACAAACTAGAGTGTTTTTTCCCCTATTTCAGAATAGATAAGCGGTGGAGCCAGGCCATACTCCAGCGCTGACACATCACTGTGGAGATTTCTTTAACCTTAACAGTAGATTACTCTGATTTAGAGGAAACGGATGTCAGACAAGGTTTTGTGCTAGCAGATAAACACTTTAAGACTGGTTGACTGTGGCTGTGATGCTGAGGTTAGTTTGTCTTTCAGCTGGCACTTTGCCCATTCACTTCATGTACAAGAGCAAGGAGGCCTCAGCCCCACTCCTAAATCTGAAGCCCACTTGTTTACAAAGCAGCTCACATTAATCTTCCTGCAGGTCCTAGAGGGTTCACTTAGCTTGCGTCTGAAATCCTTCACCTTTTAACTAATTTCATCAAATTGTCAGATTCTCTAGAGGGAATTATCATTCCCTTATGGTGGAATCAAATGATGACACATTGTACAATAATATAAAAAGTAGTTACTTTGATTTTACTCACTAAATACCAACAAATCATGCATTGAATCTGTATAGCATTAACCATAGACTTAATATGGCCTTTCTTTATAGACCTAAGCGTGATTTAGGCTTCTGCTTAAAATCTACGCCATGGCTACATACATAGTTACATGGAGACACAAACCTACGCCGGACCCTACGCCGTAGCCTGACGTGCACTTCTTGATCAATATAACTACACATCGCGGCGGCACACGTTGCTTGGCTGTTGCTTGGTAGCATTGCATTTTCCACTACTCATTTTCTGGTTCTCCTTCTTCATAAACAACACAAATCAATGAGAGGGGTAACTTTTCCTACTACCAATTTCCCACCATAATCAGAAATCACAGGGGAGACACTTTGTTTCTCTCACTATGACTCTAGAGTCTGTACTTGCTTCAAAGCTAATCACGTCACTCTCTCACTCCCTCCACCACAATGCATCACACACGCACACACACACACACACACACACACACACACACACACGCCGGCCCTGCTATTAGATTGACGCACACACCAACACACAGGTATAAACTACAGGCCACTTGTGTGTGGCACCTCCGCAGGACCATAAATTAACCTTAAGGGTCAAACAACCAGTTGTTTGACCCCAACGGAAACAGAAGTGGTTATATCTAAGCTGAATTGGGAATTTTACTTACATACAATAGTATATACAAACTTTGTAAAGTTGTGACTTTGTGATAAAACCATTTCTACAGAAGATCCACTTCAAAATTATTCAATTCATTTTTATTTATTAGTATTATTGATTTATAAAAAGTTAGACAATGTTTGATGCAGCCAGGTTAGGAAATATGCATTATCTCTATCCCTCACCTCCCCCACCTTCTAACTGTAAAAAATTGATCAGGTCAAGTCTGGCATTTAACATATGGAAAGGAGCTCCCTGCTACAACACCAGGAGGGGGCCTGCTGTCTCCTGTCCCCTGGGGTCCTAGTCTAGGCCAAGACAACACAATGTTGATTATGTTACAATTTCACATTTACACAACAGACCCTTTTGTTCTGTAACCAAAACAACCCCCAAAGGGGCAGAGTTTAGAGCCATGTCTTTCCTCATTGGACATCAAAGATGCGCCGGCATGTTGCCATGCCAACGATGGACCAATAGGAATGGATTTGAATGCACCAGGTGAAAAGGAACTGCCCCCAGGTGCAGGGAATAAATTAGTGTGATTTAGGAATATTCAAGACTGGTTTCATGTGACTCCGTCAGGGGAAGCATGGATCCAGTCCGCTGTCAGCTGCAGTGTCATCATGTTGTTTGTGTCTTATTGTCTTTGTCTCATCAGCTTCATCATTCTGTTGCATTAAACCTTTTCTTAATTCTCGATTGGACACCCGAGCCTCCTTCCTCAGAGATCCAACAAACACAAAAGTTACTAAATTTAGTTACTAAATTCTGACAGTATCTAATCATAACAAGAGTCCAGTAATTCAGTAATTCCCCCAAGAGCAAGCATTTAGTGTGACAGTGGCGAGAAAAACCATGGTGGTGAGAAAAACTCCCTTTTAGGAAGAAACCTCGGACAGACCCAAGCTCTTGGTAGGCGGTGTCTGACGGTGCCGGTTTGGGGTGTGATGAACAGTGGCAATAGTAGTTACAATAATGATAATGGAACAATGTCTAGAAATAGTAGTTTTAGTAGTTCAGGGCACAGAGTGTAGCCATGTGTCTACTGGTTTTGTCACTGAGAGATATAGATGGGGGGTGCTGATAAGACATAAATTGAAAATGAAGAATTATTGATGAAGATGGATGGTGTATGTGTACCTCCTCCCATCCCAAACCTTGTCCCCAATGGAGCTACATAACACACACACTCACTCCACTACAGTTATTAAGAAGCCCTTGGGGGGTCACATTATCTGTCCTTCAATATATTGTATTTGTTTATTGCGTCCATTGATGTAAAAATTAAAATTAAGTCATAAAGTACCAGACAGACAGATGGAAAGAAAAATATAAAGTTTAGATAGGCTCAAATCTGGAACTTCAAAGAGCTCTTTTTTTCCATCATCGGTTTTAATGAAGCCTTCTCAGAAGGGAGCAAGCAGTGAGAATCTCTTTATTAAAGCCCAGCCACTAAGGGCCCCCTATGGACCAACATAACAAAGTGTGTCATTAAAAATTAACTTTGGCTGTAAGAGACTTAGTCACAGAGGAGAGAAGAAGCATAAGTTGAGATCAGTCAGACCTCTAGTTCTGAGGCCTGGGGAGTGACCACAATGTGGTGTGAGCAAACCTTTGGGAATATGGTACACTATACACTCTCTCACAGGACTTTCTGTGGCCAAGATGACCCTGGATGCAGTGAATAGTTGGTGGCTTTCAAAACCAAATTAATGAACAATATATCTACACTGGTGTTCTGGAATAGACAAAAAGAACAAAAGAACACTGTTTTATATTTTGTTTTGTTTTTTACGGCTCAAAAGTTAGAGTAAGTCGGCCACTAATTGCAATCTTACAGTAATGGTTTGATCCTTCGCTCCTTCTGTCCACTGAACCTCTAGTTGCTCCCAATGGTTGGGTCTATGATTGTAGTGATTTCTTTCAAACAGAGTCTGAATTGTAATTTTCCCACCAGGGATCAATAAAAAGAATTTTCAAAAATGTTTTGAATTGTTTGGCTTCTGATCTTCTACAGATTGTGAACACATCTCTTCTTTCAGGTATCTTTCCACAGGCCCTGAAAACAAAAGAGAAAAAAAAGAAAAAAGAAATTAATTAATTGTCTGTTTAGTAATTCATATTTTATCCTTTACTTTCTTTCCAGAAGCAATTTTTGAGCACACACACATAAATGTAGATTCCTTTAAATGTTACAGTATGTTGCTATATAAGCACTGTTACAACTTGTGCAACATTAATCATTTGTATGTCGATGGAGCGATCCATTTTGTCTGGCAAAACTGTGTTCGCAAATGTCAGCTTGAATGTTGTGTGATGGAAACAGCATACAAAGTTTCAAATCAATTTGATATACCAATTTGACCGCAAAACAGCATGCGACGTCATTACACACAAGTTTTTATTCGCTTGAAAGCCATTGAATGGAGACACACTTTCACCAGCATTATTTGCTTTTTTTTAACTGTCATGTCAATATCCCAATGTCAGGTCCAGCACAAATCAGAAGGATCCTATTTCAAGTAGCTACTTTCTGAATTTAATAACCTGATGGTGAAGGCATTAAAGTTTCAACGACTATTATATGTATGTTTATACAGTGGGGAGAAGAAGTATTTGATACACTGCTGATTTTGCAGGTTTTCCAACTTACAAAACATGTAGAGGTCTGTAATCTATTTTTTTATCATAGGTACATTTAAACTGTGAGAGACGGAATCTAAAACAAAAATCCAGGAAATCACAGTGTATGATTTTTAAATAATTAATTTGCATTTTATTGCATGGCAGTTGAGGAGTACCTATGATAAAAATTACAGACCTCTACATGCTTTGTAAATAGGAAAACCTGCAAAATCAGCAATGTATCAAATACTTGTTCTCCCCACTGTATGTATGTATGTATGTATGTATGTATGTATGTATTTATGTATTTATGTATGCTCATGTATATTATTACAGCAAATGAATGAAAAAAGTTAAGTTGGTCAGAATATAGCATATGTAATAAATATCATGAAATGCCTGTGGTCAGAAGAAAACAAAATATTCCAGACTTTTTAGAATTTGTAGACCAGTGGTTCTCAAACCTTTTGACATCAAGGCCCCCCAAACTGACAGAAACTAGACCACGAATCCCGATTTTATTAGATTTTATCCAAGGGTACCCATCTAATAGAATCTTTGCTTGTTTTGTTGTCTATGACTGAATCTATGAAACAATCGGTTAATTGACAGAGGACAGAACAGAACAGGAAGGAAGGGAAAGAGTGGTCGCCACTCTTTCAATGTGCAATTACTTAATTAATAATCTACTTACATACCTGGACACAAACTGCTCTTAACTTTTTTATTTATCTTGTTTTATTTATGCTAAAGATCTTTTTATAGCTGAAAGTTTGTTATTGTTGTTTTATTAAATTTTTTTCTATAATGTATTTTTTTATACCTCCTTATTCTCTATTCAGATGTCTTGTAAACTGCTGGAAATTCAATATCCTTTCAGGGGTTATCCCAAAAGGATCAATAAATAGAAATTGTTTTAATGCCGCCAGGCACTCTCTTCAGTCACTCTGTACCTTGCTCATCCACATACTGTACCATAACATGCATGAGGGCGCTCGCCTCCATCTCTGCCTTTTCCACCAGCTGCCTTTTTGTGAAATATAAATAAAACATTATATTATTATTTAGGGGAGCTCAACTATTTTGGTGGTAGCTTCAGCACCCTTAAAATGGGCCTTAAGATTTCCCTGCTGCTCCCTTTGACACAGTTGCTTTTACACTTACTCATCAAAGCTCAAGCCTTTCATATTCATTGCTTTAAATCAGCCATTTCAATTACAGTTGTCCAGCCTGAGGCGGAAACATGCCCTCCTGTGGCTCACTCATTGTAGGTACAAGGTTACCTGCAACCACAGATCTGAAGTCAGCTATCTTTCTTTTAATTTTGCTGCTGTCACTTTAACCAGACAGACAAAATTAACAATGAGCTGGTGAACGTACTTAAGCATTTAAATAGCCAGATATTTTCCTCAGGAGTTGGTGAATAAATAGAGCCAGCTTTTAATTATTAACTTTGATGGTGATAATATGTAATTGTGTTCACAGATTTATTTCCGCTGCCCCCAGGTGGCCAAAAAAGGTGGAGGTTCAACTTTACATTTTCACAATAATCAAAGAAATGTGTTAAGTGTTGTTAATATGGATTTACAACATTTTGTACAGGTCCATCAATCATATTCAAGTGTGTCTCCATTTAGTATCACTATTTTCCATAAATCAAGCATTTTCCATGCTATGTAGGAAGATGATTCTTAATGCGGCAAACTAAGCTCTGATTGGTCACTGGTTTCTCCAACCAACGAGAAAAGGCATCAATCGTCTTCAGACATAGGACCTATTTGACTCGCGGCACAAACCTAATATGTTGGTGGTGATTTAGAGGTCTGAACTTTGCTATATCGCCACCACCAGGGGACATAATCACGGTTAGTTTTCTGCACTTCTGTATCTATATGGACGGAGACAGTACTCAGGCTAGCAGACATATCACCTCTTACTAATCAAAGTCAGTCATTGCCTCTTATTCAGTCTTTTTAGATAGACCACTGATGTCTGCAGAGAACAAGAAAAGAGCCGCTCCACTGGATGGAGGCCGTGCAGAGGTAAAGGATGATTAGAATCAGCTTGCTCTCTCTCTGCTGTCATCTTCTAACATTTCTCTTCCACACAATGACCATGAGGAGGACGTGTTAGAACACCCGTCACCCTAATGTCTCCCTGCCTTATCATGAGGAGCTCATAAAGATCCACTCTCTTCCCTTCAAGTAGGCCAATCTTTTTGTCAGCCACATGAGGGAAAGGTACAGCACACACACACACACACACACACACACACACACACACACACACACACACACACACACACACACACACACACACACACACACATACACACACACACACACACACTAAATGCCAGCCTCAGTGGTGCATCACCAAAACTAAGGTTACAGTGTTTCACCCCAAAAAACTTGAACTGCAAATTGTACTGCAAAGGGTCATTTTTCATAGGCCCCTTGCATGCATATTCATAAACATATATTACATTTGATATGGATTTTTTTTATTCTTCTCCCCTTAAATGCCATCTGGGCATTTAGAAAGAATTAAGTGAGTGGGATGGAAGATGCAGTGATTTGATTTCTAAGCAGACTGCTATTAGGAAGATTATCTTGTGTGTGTGGTTTTAACAGGAGTCAAGAGTTGAAAGGTCATCCATTTAACCCGTTGTCCTGTAACCTCTGCCCTCTAGAGTCAAGCACTCAATCACAGTGATCCTCTTGACATAATGAGACTGATAATCAGATTTACATGGTAGCATTTTTAAATCAGGTCTTTTTCAATTCTTTTCATCAGATGCACTCCTCTGGATCACTGCACATTTTCCACTGCAGTCAAATAAAACCTGATTTTATGTGCCGATTGCGGGCCATTGAAGCAAGAAACTATGAACCTATGAATGGAATTTCCTAAATTTTGACTGCGAGATCCACCTGTGCTAGGGTGTGAATAATAATATGTTTCTGCTGTATGGCTTTTTTTGCTCTTTGACAGACAGAGACGGCATTGAGTTGTCACAAATACATGATGTGAAGGGGAGAGTTGGAGGCAATTTGGATCCTCATTAAATTTTCAAAAGTCCTGATGGTCCTCTGAAAATTTAACCAACTGTTCCAACGCAACCTTAATTTTATGCTACAGTAAGTGCAAATTAGTTTCACAAAAATTATTTTTAATCACACTCTGCCGAGTTAATTTGCTATGTGGTAATTTTTCATGCTCGTTCTTAATATCACACACAGTCATGAACCATGATGACATGTATGATCTGTACTCAGGCCAGGCCCGCCCCTGGGTCAGACTCAATGTTTCTCTAGTTACCAATCTACCAATCCTCTACCTACTTCATAAACACACTATAACGTTATTAAGTACCTTCAGCAACACTGTAGGCCAAAGAAATCAAAAGAATTACATTCATTTGAAAGAGACTTTATTTTCTTTTTACATCTCAGAGATCTCATGTGTTTTCCTGATGAAGATGCATCTACCACATTAAGGTGTTTGGTCAAGTAGATAATTGTATTTATTTGCTTACAGAGTAGTCACATATTTCAGACCATTTACCTAAAGGCACTTCTCTTTATTCTAAACAGCTCCAGTTCCACTTGATTTTCAACCATGTTGATTCATGCATTTTTGAGATTTACAGTCACACTTACCTTATATGACTCACTGCATACATATTATGATATGTGCAGTCATTTGTTTGTAGCATAGTTATGCATTAGACACAATGAAATAGTCTGTCATGAACATGTACAGATGCATGTATAGATGGAGTCCACATTTGACATGACACACAGGACAAAAGGTGTATAAATTACATTATATTGTGCTCCAACAAACTGCATTTTATATTGGGTTGTAATTGTTGAATGAGCCTGATCGATCACTCTCTTCTGGGTATCACTTAAGTAGATCTATTTACAGTATGTCTTACTACAATTGTTATAAATACCGCCATATTTATCAGCAACATGGACACAAAGGGTTCTGTACATTCTGATGCTGACTATTGGCTTATCTTTATCTGTTCATACTCCAAGTTCATTCAAATGCATTCATGTCAAGGAACCATCTTACCTTGACATTTAAATTAAAATGTCAACATTTGACCTTTCTGTGACTTGAAATACTGTAGAAAATGCTTTTCAATGTCATATTTGTGAAGATCAGTTCAATTACTGTTGCATAAGCAATATAAAAACATGAATGCAATTTGTCACAGATGAATCCATTGCAGTAGCTGCGTTTAAGTAGTTTATCCAGTTTTTTTTTTTTTTTTTAACTGCCTCCAGCTTCTTTTGAAACTAAATTTGCCTTCAGTGTTCTGTGTGTGTGTCCACGCTCACACATGAGGCGGTACTAATCTGCAATGGAAAAAGGTGGACGGGGCACCGTGGCCGGGTCAAGTTGAACAGGTACCACGTAATGGAAAAACGCCATAACTCTTGGTCTTGGCCATGTAGTTGCTTTTCTTACCACAATTTGACCTCTTAAATGCCACGTTGATGCTTTGGCATATAATCTAGCAGTTACAATGCACTTTATATAAAACAAGGTTCAGTTAGAATTGTGTTTCTGATGTGAAAAAAGTTCCCAAGGCATTTTTTTTCCTGATTGGTTGGAACAGGAAGCTATGTAACTGCAGACTTCGAATAATCTCCTTATTGCTGAAGAACTCAAGAACATGAGTTCTAGCATCCTATCACGAGTGCTAGGATGACCAATACCTATCATATTTAATGAGTCTAGTCTGAAAGTCCGAGATTTGCCTTCAAAAATACTTATATATATACTATACTTGCTACTTATTGATTGTACCAGCTAATGATAATGATTTAATTTTAAAATGTTATGCTTCAGCATGATTTTAAATAATTGTTGAGTACAAGCTTGTTGGATATTTACACTGGCCTTACTGAATTGTAATGCACATATGTACAAATGTGAAACATTTAGTAGTGATGTTTCAGATTTTCTCCTCTTGACTCATGGACACTGAACTGACTGAACACTGACGTCCTGTTATCCACTGATTTCCTTGGTCCCCTGCTGGTTGTTATGGCAATATGATCTGCACTCAATTCTCAATTGGTTTGCAAACTGCAAATTAAATATAATATTATTGCTGCTGCTAGCGTGAAGACAAAATCGTTCATAGCTTATTGATGCGTATAAGAGCTGCATCTATCACACAATCTATTTAGGAATGTGTTCTAAAAAAAAAGAAAGAAGAAAAGACAATGACAACTACTGTCCACTGTAATTCCACAAAGGTATAATAAGTTCACTTTATTATTACTTTTGCAAGTACCATACAATAATCTTACACTTTCAATCCTCCTTTATTCTTCTTTAGAAAAATTAGATGATTGAACTGATTGTAGAGTGGCAGAAATGGGGCCATTTACAGAACAGAGATGGCTCCCCTTCCTTTCTGCTTTGCCCTCGTGCTTTTCCGACTCATTCTCTGCTTCCAGCTCTTCTTCCTTTAAACTTGTCCATATTGTCCCCTGCCTCTCCATCTCACTCCCCCTGCTCTCTGTCTATTGTTGGCATCCATTGTTCAAAAAAGTTAATCTGACCTTTCACCTATTTATAGGTCTATTCTAAAGCTGTGGTTGCTTAGTGATCAGTTAAGCAATTCATGTTTTCACATATGAGGAGTGTGTGTCTGACCTGGTGAATAGCATTTTGATTGGTTGTGTTTGGGAAACAAAAGCAAGTCACTTCCTGTTAGATTTTTGTGTCTTAGGAAAAGCGTTTCATGCAATTGAAGACGGAGTGAAATGCTAAGAAATAGCTGATGGTTTTGGAGATTTCGTGTCTTGTTTTGCTTTTTGAGTGAGAGGTTTCAAAAATCGTGTGACATGTAAAATTTTGTGTGTAAACAGTTTTAAAAACTGGCAATAGCTCACTACATGGATTAAAATAGCATTTAATCATCTTCAGATGTTGTAAAAGAAAAATTGGATAAAGTAATTAGCTTTCAACAGCCATCCGAAACGGCCACCAACTAGCATGATGCTCACCTGGGCGGAACGATGTTGCCTCATCTGCTAACAGAAAGATAGTACTGTTCATAGTCTTTTTGCTGAGTTGTGCTAATCCACCCGTTTGACTATGCCCACATACACTTTAACTTGAAGTTTGGCACCACAGACGAGGCCACTGTGTCCTGTGATACATTGGCTTTGAATTCAAGCCTGTCCATCAAAACAGAAGGTCCAACAGAACAATAAAAAGCCCCTCGGGAAATATGCCAGATCAAACATTTGGCAAGTATATGAGATTTTGCACTTCCTCCTAGAAGCAGCACATATGTTCCCGGGGGCAGGATGAATGGCTCCGCCTGGGAGAATAGAGAGAGAAGGGGGAGGAGTAAAAATGAGTGTCTCCATCTGTGTGTAGATCTGGGGGGCTTACAGAAGGTTATATCTCTCCCTGGAAAAGTAGTAAGTCTTAGGCAGACATCATCGAACACAGACTCTCAGTTTCTTGGTCTTGCGCTCTACGACTGCCATGTTACAGCCAGTGTTTGCCAACAATGAGATGGACAACTAAACTGCATATGTGCCACAGAAATATATCTATATGCATTTTACTGATGTAAAGCTTGTATTACTTTTGACTTCAACTGACATGGAAGCTCCAATCTGCACAAATTAAACTACTGTGTTTGTATACTGTATAATACTGTGTGTGTATGTGTGTGTGTGTGTGTGTGTGTGTGTGTGTGTGTGTGTGTGTGTGTGTGTGAGAGGGAGAGAATTTGCATGTGTGGTCCAGGGGGATTGGACATTTCCCGGGCAGACAGTGGCCATCTGGCCGAGGGGTTTGGAGACAGACGCTGTCTGTTGAGCACTATAACCCTTATCTCCATGCCACGTCTCAAATGCCCCTGCCACTCTCTTGGGTCTCCCTTCACACCGGAAGAGACAGTCTGACATGGATGAGAAAAGACAGACGGGATATCTGGCATGGTTGGGACTAAAGAGAGTGCAAGAGAGGAGTAAAAAAAAATCACTGTTGTCAGCTGGCCAAACCAAGCTGACACATATCATCATTCTATTGGGCCCAGATCCAAATCAATATCTTGTTACTGACAAAGCTAGTAGGTTTGATGTATGCTGTTGTTCTGCCTCAGGTTTATCACACAGATCATCAGTCCTGAGGAGTGAACGTCTACAGAAACATTCGTTGTGATGGTGTGTAGCAGTAGCTCTTGGTTAGGGAAGTGTGTTGATTCACTGACGGTGGATCATCACACAGTTTCATGTCTGTCTCAGTTCTGTTCCTGATAGATGAAAGGCCTTTTAACTATAAATCAGGGCATGCAGTAATTTCTTCTTTGGGCTCAAAACAGGGCCACTTATGTTAACATTGTAAAGATATGCACACACAGTACACATACTTTTAACACAATGGAGCACGATGTGAAGATAATTGAGAGACAAGGGCCTCACAAAAAGCATTTAAAACTCAGAGTTGTAATCAGATTAAGTGTCACTAGTACCAAGGTTACAGGAGCATATACTAATGAAGTGTGGAAGCAAATTTCCATGAAAGCTATACAAGTAAAGGTTACATAATTTAAATAAATTCTGGCAAACAAAAATGATATTTTCACAGTGAAGCCTTGTAGCTATTTCTGGAAGTCACACTGCCAACACTGTTTGGGCCTCAATAGTATCACGGCTGGCTGGCAGGATTAGAGTAGATTCCATTTTATCGTTGTTGCTAAAATGAACAAAGAAATGCAGTTAATGTTAATTCCATACCAGGAGTTTAACTCTTGCTGCAAACTAGGCATCCTCAATGCTAGACCATATAGAAGCATGTAAATAGTTGAAAATGCCAGAATGGACACATTTGCACAGTTTATTATTTTACAGAGCTTAACATTGACCATACAATGCCAAGTGTCCATGGCACTACATCAACAGTAGAACATGGTTATCATAACCTGCACCCACTCATTATAGAGGTCGTTCTAACAGAGCAGTATAGCACCAATTTACTGTAGCACACAGCTCTCGCTCTAAGTCAATCAGTTATCACATCCAAAGTTGTCTGATTCGCATGTTGCTTGTTCTTCACTGGCTTTAGCTAGTCACTGGTAAGCCTTCATTCAGGAATCATCCGGGTTTTGTTCAAAGTTGGACGGTGTGTGAGTGGGGCAGCTTCAATTGAAGGACAGGGCTTCCAGAGTGCAATTTGCTGTCACCAGAGCTACTATTAGTTGGTCATTAAATATATCAAACTGTAGGCAGACTACTAGCTCTGCACTGCATTTATGTGAGAGCAGCTTCCCTATTCTTAATTTCATCATCAGATTCATGAAGCTGCACTCATTGCACACCCAAGCTTGAATCCATATGTTCTGATGCTCAACAGAGTATATATTAGTAAGCATAATATAGTATATCCTGCAGTGTGATGATTTGTTGAGAAGAGGCCATACTGCAGCTGGTGTCTGGTCGACACTTTTTCCTTTATATAACAAATGTGTTTCATGTGAGTTGACTGATTGAACTACAACATAAGGAGCACATCCTTTGTTGTGCTAAGCAGCATCAGTGTTTGAAGATTCGGCAACCTGACAAATACAATTAGAGATCAGGTCAGTCCAAATGTCAAAAGAAATAAAAAGCTTAAACCATAATCAAATAATGGTTAGAACCACTATATATATATATATATATATATATATATATATATATATATATATATATATATATATATATATATATATATATATATATATATGCTTTTATTCCTCTGTGTCCTAATATTGTTTGGCACAGATATAATTTGCTGCAATCCTATTGTAAATTCAATTCTAGACATAATGCCTGGTTTGCTGACATGCTCTCTATCACCTTCAGGACCCTTCTTTCTCTTTATCTATCCAAAATAGACACGTTTTTTTTGTATTCATGTTATTGTGCTTTTTAGGCCATGGCTCTTCTTTACAACAGTGCTGTGTTTCCAAAGTCCATGAGATGTCAACAGCTGACTTTCCTTCATTCCTTACATAACCTTCCCCTTCACCATCTTTCTGTCTCGTTCTTGCTTCTCTTTCCGTCACCTTCTGTTTCTGTCTTGGGTGGTGTGAGGGATCAGAAATTACCGAGAGGGTCCACCCACACATTACCCCCAGTGTTGAGTAAGGCAGCTGCAGAAGTCTTCCTGTTTGTGCATAAACACACCTGTGCAAACTGTTAGATGGAATTGGATGAACATAATAGTGCAAGACGCTCCACTGAGAACAGCTCTGCATATTGCGCTGACGTCTCCCCATTTCCCAACTCTTTTTACACTGAGGAGTTAATAAAGTAGCAATTAAGTTAGGCTTGCATTTTGTAAACACACAGTGAAGGTGAAGTGAGAGATGAGATAAAGGACAGATGGTAGGTATTAGAGTGGATGCTTGATGACTCAGGAAAAAATAGGTCATGTCATCTCTTTCCTTTCGAGTCGCATATTTTATCTGAGTCGCGGATTGGACGTGATTTCCTGGGCCTGACTGTGACGGAACTCATAACACTCAATCGGTGCCATACTTTCAATTTGGACAACGTTGCTCAGGAACAACACATTGTGCAGCTGCAGTGTCAGCCGTACAGAGCTGAGCGAGTCATCAAGCATCATCAAGCATCAAGAGCATGCTGTTATTAATAACTCATGTGCACAAGCATGGCATTATTGAGTTGTTCCGCTTACAAACACTGAATGTCACTCGCTCATAACAAATGAGAGGAGAGAGACAATGATTTTGGTCCATTATACAGAACATTATCTTTGTGAATGATCCTGAGCAGGCTTCAGGTTCTCAGGTTGATCCTCTCAAAAAGGGCATTACTTTGTGTAAAGAGAGATTGTATGGAGATGTTCATCTAATGAATACACTTGCATTGTTGATAGAGTAATGTGAGGTACAGTAATTGATCTTGCATCATTGACTGTTAAGTTTATTCGATCTCTACGTCTCCACGCACAGACGCACGCACGCACTCACGCACGCACGCACACACACACTCACAAAGGCAAGTTTGGGATTATCATGCTGAAGTGAAAAGTCTATTCCAGTGTGATCTCTATCTACGGTATAGATCACCCATCAGTCTGTGTGGGTGGAGAACAAGTAAAGCTGTACACTCTGCTCACAGGCATAGAGTTGAAGGATGTGTGGTCTATAATATATTACTATTTGATCTAGAGTTTTCACAGTTTTTACTTTAATTATTGTATTGCCTTAGGCCTGCTCTTTGTTAGGCACTTTGTAATTGCTGATTTTGATAAGTGCTATACATTGGGGTTGAAGTAGCTCAGTCTGTAGGAAGTTGGTTTGGGAACTGGAGGGTTGCTCATTCCCCCGTATGGACCAAAGTACAGATTGTGGACCAGTAGCTTGAAAGGTGCTCTTGGCAAGGCACCAACCTATTATTATTATTATTATTATTAGTAGTAGTAGTAGTAGTAGTAGGAGTAGTAGTAGTAGTAGTAGTTATAGTAGTAATAGTAGTAGTAGTAGTAGTATTATAACAAGAACAAACACATACAAAAATACAAATAAATTCCTCCATGATATGCACATGTTCTTTATATGCCTAACCAACAATTAAGCGTTCAATTTTTTTAAGCCATTTTTAAAATGCACACAGATTAGGAACAGTTAGGAACAGTTTTAGCAGGTAGGAGCAGTTAAGATAGCACGCTACATGTAGAGTAGATTAGAAAACAATTTAAATGCGTTATGAAAACATTTTCCAGATGTGACAAGTAAAAGCATTTTGGCTGAGATGTTAATTAAAAACGTTTCCTCATTCTCTTGATAAAAAAATGTAATTGGAGCAGCATTACTCTCTCATTGTGTATTAGCTTTTAGTATGATAAAGGAGACAGGGTTGGACATGGATCGGTATATGCTATATCTCCTACTGTGTAGAGCTGCAATGCAGTATAGACGGCCTGCCTCCTTATTCTATCGCAATTAATTATTAGTGCTTCTGGGTCCTTTGGGTGAACAACACTATCAATACTGCATCTACTTGCTGCAATCAATGAACAAGTTATTTAGAGAATTGGCCACCCTCTCCTCATACACCAACTCCTTCCTGCTCACACACTCTAATGTTCAAGTTTCTCTTCATCACAACTGCCTCAAATAGCACTTATACTTGTGGCCTTAGTGTATACAGATGCCCCCCTCCTCATCTCCATTGCAATGAGCAGTCTGTTAGCAAATGCCAATAAGCCCTCTGTTGCGTGACAGCACGTTCTCAAAAAATTAGAACCCTAAAGACAAAAGGAATATTATTATTTTCAATCCTCCATCATGTGTTCATTAATCTTCATTTGGACGTGATGAGTGTGGCAATCAAATGAAATTATATTCCTGTTTTGGCCCCTTGTGGATTCCCCCTCACACACACCCCTATCTAACGCATTCCCGCAAGCTATTGCAATGCAACAAAATTTCCAAATGAATTTAGATACATTTTTTTCTGATTAGCAGCTAAATGTATCACCAAATTCCTTCAAAGTCATTAACAGTGACAATAACACAAGCCCAAGCAAACACACCACAGACCAAATGCACAATCAAGCACACGCAGAATCAAGACCTTTGAATATTGAAAGATAAACATCATTCAGAAGCCTTTGTTTGAATATGCAAACATGCCAAATCTGCGGCGCTCACTGTGAGATCTGAGCTCTTGCCTGGTAATTAGAAGGTGTGTGTTCAGGGTCTGGCTCCATTGCTTTAAATCACTGTAATTGCCCCTGATCTCCTCTTAAAACATCACCATTCATCCACCCATAATTACCAGCACATCTGCAGGAGCACACGTGCCTCCGTCCTCTCTGACATCACCGTGCAGTCTGTGCTGCTATCTGTTGGTGGTTGGCCTGATGAAGTGAAGACAAAGCAGCATTATGTGTAACTGTACAGACAGCAACATTTTCTATTATGGCATTATAACTTTGCTCTACAAAAATCCTACATTTAATTCCTTCCAAGCATCCCTATGTCTCTGCATATTACTGATCTAAGCACTATTTTACTAAACGTGACAAAACATGTAGAGTGGGTAATGAAAATGTAAGTGTGGTCTTTGATTTATTTTTATTTATTTATGGGAGTATTTTTGGTACTTTGAAAAGGCAAATTGTCAGCCACTAGGTGGGGGGAACTATAGCATCAAAATGGCCAGCCTGAGGGCTACAATCACACTCATAAGTCTGCACTTTATAGGATAAAATATATACTAATATAAACTGAAGAATCTTTTGTGACAATTATTTTGCCCCTTTCCATAATTTCCTGCTTTCACAACAACTCATTAATTGTATTTAGAGTTTGAAAAAATTACTTTGCTGGATAATCCATCATTGCAAATATGATTTATTTTCATAGCACCGTTTTGTTGTTATTATAACAGACTTTGTATCCACCCCAACAGTGTTATTGTACCAACGACTATTTCAGTCTCTTTAATTAGATTATCAAGTTGGAGACAAACCTTTTTACGACATACAATCCCTGACATCTTCTTCCCAGATGTCCTAAGCAGAGTTTAATGTAATCATTGAGGATGGCAGCAATTGCTGTATGCTCTGCCTACTTTCAATCAAGTCATTACCATGAATTTATTCCTCAAGGACACCCTACACGTTACTATCACAATTATGTCTTCTATTTAGTGTCTTTTTTATGTGAGACATAATTTAGTTTGAGTCTCTGTGAAGTTTGTATTTAAACACAACTGTGATTCTGCAATGCTAGCATCTCTATGAGGCTGTACTTAGGCACAGGAGTACTTTGAGATAAATGCTAAACTTCATCATGCTTACATGTCCATGTGACAATTCCAACATGCTGATGTTGAGGAGGTATACTGTTCACCATCTAAGTTTAACAAGTTAGTATGCTAACATTAACCAATTAACACTATACACAAAGTACAAGTGAGGCTAATGGGAATTATTTTCATTAGTTTTGCAGGTATTTAGTCAAACTGAAGTATGATGGCACAAGATGCTAGGTTGAGGGGTCACCACAGTTATTACAATTCATCCTGATGGGATTATGAATGTGTATACCAATTCCATGACAATCCATCCGATAGTTGTTGAGACATTTCACTCAAAAGCACAAATGTCAATCTGCTGGTGGTGCTAAGGAAATATCATGGGATCACCAACGGATTTATCCTTTTGGGCACCATGAATGTCTGTACAGAATTTCATGGTTATCCATCTGATATTTGTTGAGATATTTCAGTTTAAACCAAGGTGGTACACCCACCGACCGACACTTTGCATCATTGTGCATGCTTCACTGAGCGGTGGTCAGTCAGTGTCCTTTGTGTCCCCTGACCCCCAGCATCACAAACTATGTAGCCACAAAGCCACACCTCCTACAGTTCTTGCTCCATAACTCCTCTTTTGCATTTTTAAACATGTCGGAAGAGAAGGTTGTTGCAGAATTTGAGGGTGTAGTTACTCTGTAAATCACTGTAATCTCCTTTGCAGTTGGCCTGCTGCCATGCCATTGATTTAAATGGCGTGAAAGTACAGAGCATTATGCAAGACATCTGTCTTTTATTGTGCTCTCACCTTGCTACTTGGCCAGGCATTTGCATCCATTCTGCCGAGTCATTGTTGACAAACTTGGGCACTGTAGAGAGAGACAATCATGAGGAAACTTTGAGGTAGCGCCCATGTGGGCCTAGGGCAGCAGAAAACACGTGTGACCTAATTCTCAGCTGTCCTAGATATACAGTAAACACTTGGCTTCCAGGAGATTACTGTCCTCCTCAGCTCATGATCAAAGACAGCCAGAAACAAACGACTGCAACCCGCGAGATGGAGAGACACTGAGAGAGGAATGTTGAATGAAGAAGAAGGATGCGTTAAGAAGAAAGGATTTAGAGAAAGAAAGATGATGGATGATGGAAGAGCTGGATGATGGAGGCATGCACTTGTGTCCTCCCTTCTTCTAGTTCCTATTTCCATGTTGTTGACATCCATAGTTCTGGTTACCCTCTGGATTTTAATATCAATTTATCAATAATAATGTGAAAGGGGTCACTCATGTACCTATAGAGAATTGTCACACAATCCACTCGGCTTTACATACTGTAGTTTTTTTATGAGTTTTAGCTGACTATTTAGCTCTCTGGCCCGCAACTTTACTCATTTGGTTGGAGTCTCACTGCTCTCATAGCATTGTTTCTGGCCATCTGAAAATGCTAAATCATACAAGAATAAAGCAGCAATATTAATGTAAGTAGTTTCTGGGATGTCAACCGTAGGTTCTAAAGAACCAGAACTAAGTTTAGTAAGGCTAATCCAAAAATGAGCAAAGAGTTGGAGCGTAGATGGAGCTGAGGCCGGCTGAATGAAGCTTACAGTCTGTAGCAGTGTTTCTCAAATGGCGGTACAAAAATGCTAATTTAAAAATATGTCCTTCATAATTCCTAAAATAATTATACTATGATAATGAATGAATTAAGTGATGGATTCTAAACATTTGAAATTTAGCATTTACATGTTTTTGTTTAAAAAAGGTTGTTGTTTAGTGAATCTATCACTGCTGGCGCTGTACGTCTTCATATAGACTTTTTTTTCTACCAAAATTGTTTTGTGCTGGTCAGGGGGTACTTGGCTTAAAAAAGCAATCCAAAGGGGGTACAATATTGAAAAGAGTTTGAGAAACACTGGTCTATAGGCTACTTGCTTTCTTTGACGGTAGCCCACAACCTGACAGTTGTCATGGAGGGTGAACTTAGCTATAGGCTGTAAACATGTTTATTTCTGCGGTATAGTTGGGCATTTTAACATGGAGGGTCTATTGGGATTTTCTCAATTTTGGAGCCAGCCTCAAGTGGCCACTCAAACTGCAATTTATGGCAGTTCCACATTGGCTCCATTTTTTCAGCACTAGAGGTTGCCACTAGAGTCAAACACACTAAAATTTGTATTAAATATATTACAGTACAGTATATAAAGAAATGTTTTCTATCCTAGGTCAGACATTGCTTTTCTGCCTGTGCCTAATAGTGGACAAAGTAATTTGGTCTTTTACTTAAGTAAAACTGTTGTAACAGTACCACATTGTAGAAATACTTTGTTACAAGCAAAAGTTGTGCATAAGTATTACCATCAAAATATACTCAAAGTACCATCAGGAGTATATATTTTAAGTGTTGTTAGTGTAGTGATTTTCAAAGTGCTGTTGACAGCAATAAGGTGATGGTGTCTAAAGAAGAGGAAGTATCATTGTTCATCTTAAAAACTTATTTACTTACTTGATTAATATTTCAACTTTTCCACTTTAGCCATTCCATTCCGTTTTTTATGTGCTTTACAACTATATATTTTATTTTGTGTACTGTATAAGGTAACAATTAAAACCCTACAATTGAAGTGCATAACAGTCACACCTGGTGCAATATACAGTATTTGACAGAAGAAGGGGGAAACCTGGACAACAATGCATTAGACGGTCCTATTATCCCATTTATATTTGTTCTCTGTCCCAACCTGTGTGACTGCATGGTTAACCAGTGCCGACGTGCAGTAGAGAATTCATGTCCTGTCCTTGTCTCTCTGTTTCCCAAGCTCCATCACTCAAGGCTCATGCAGAAGCAATATTAATCATCATAGCCTCCCTGCATGCAAAGGCCGCAGTAATGAAAATAAAACACACTCTGGTGCTCATTCAGCAAAGGAAAATCTATCAATAACTGTTGCTCATTTATTTCATAATCAGCACAGGAACCTCAGGGTCTTTGCAATGGGTTTTCTCTTTTGGTGTGCCTTTTGTAGATCATTTTAAAATGTCTTTTGTTTCTTTGTTTGTTAATTTAAAGTCACAGAAGAGGCATACAATATATTTACGTTAAAACACTCCCAGCTTCTCAGATGTTAGAATGTGCATTTCTTTGTCTTAGAATATCTTTTGGTTTTCACTTTATACACTTTTGGGTTGTGCATTTTATACAGCAAATAATTGGTCAAAGACAAGCAATAATAAAATTAGTTAGTTTCAGTCCTTTAATTTATAAGCTATAACAAAAAAATATAATAGGCTTATGAAAAACAATGCATTGTTACAGATGAAACCACCCAACAGCGTACAACTCGGCCAGCTACAACATTGAAATGCTGCTTGCATGTTAAGGAATTAGTAGTAATAATCAATGAATGTAATAATACAACACTGACAAGGACCATATTCCACATAATGACTTATTTTACTACTGATACTTTAAGTACATTTGACTGATGATAGGAGGTTTACATTGTTGTCTTGCTACTAGAGCCTGAATACTTTTCACACCACTCATCGTGCATCAAAAGTGCAGTTATACCTGCAGTACAGATGTCAACTCATCAGCCCCTGTAATCATAACAGCAAACCAACAGTTTTTTTTTCCCATGGAGGTATAGTAGCTCTTGGCCTTAGAGGATAGCTCCAGTTGTAATGAGCAGCACCTTTGTAGCTGGTTGGCATTCAGGTAAACACACAGGACCTTTTTCTCCAGTCACAACGCCAAAAATGATGTGACATCCTATACAGTAAGTTTGTAAGCTGGAACATATCAGACCAACATGGCTTTAGAAATCTATTTCTTTACCTTCACTGCTCAAATGCTAACTTTCCCACGTCAATTTCAGAGATTTGTCACAATGGTGATTTAACTCCTTTTAAACACAGGACATTCCTATAGTACAGGTATATCTGCTGCAGAAGAATAGAACAATTCAGATTGAGTTCCCTGATGAAACAGAGGAGTATTTCTGCTTGGTGTCATCATACTCATTATGAGACACCCATTTATAGATCTGAGAAGGTGCTCTCATATCCTTAGAATAGCCATGAGGTCAAATTGAGAAGAGATATACTTTAAAGAGACAGAAGTGTGCCAGGCACATGTATGAAATATGCAGCACTTCACACAGTATGTCCTGTCTTGGCACTGGCATTTGGGCCTTTAATGACAAATTTCTTTAATTTACGCTTCTGTGTATTAGTCACTTTCTGAAGGTGTTTGGAAGGTGCTTTGATTTATTCTTCCCAGAATTGCAATGAAAAGCAGCTGTTTACTATATTAAACAAATAACAATGTATTGTCACTTTACCTTGTATTGCTCTTATTATATATTATAAGTATTATAAATATTATATGTAGATTCTGTTTATTACTTCTTATTCTAGTTATATATATATATATATATATATATATATATATATATATATATATATATATATATATATATATATATATATATATATATACTCTTATTAATCAAGTGATATACTATTGATTGTCGCTAAGTGGATATATAAAACAGCTTTGTTGCAACCACAAAGAAAAAATAATAGTAAAGCAAACCATGAAAAGATTACCTCCCCCTCTACTAGAGGGTCTGGATATCTGCCATGAGAATAATAATACCCCACATTCAAACCACCAGTGTAACAATACATTTGTTTGAAATAACTATCAGAGGAGCTATACATAAAACCTTTGGGTAATCTCCCAACTGCCTTCTTCCATTCTCAACATCCTTTTCTCTTTTACCTTGCGCTCAATACACCTCCACATAGCCCAGGAATCTCATTCATCACTGCCAGTCCACAGTGGATATTAGTAACCCCGCAACCGAATGAAAGAGTGTATTATTTCACTGCTGCTTGTCTCCTTACTTCATCGGAGAGTTGCCCATGTAATGGAGTAATTTCCAGAAAGGCTATGCAGCCGATTATAGCTTTGTTGTTTTGTGTGTGTGTGTGTGTGTGTGTGTGTGTGTGTGTGTGTGTGTGTGTGTGTGTGTGTGTGTGTGTGTGCGTGTGCTTGTGTGCGAGTGTGAGATTGATTGATTCACGCTGACCTTTTTGTTGTTTTCTGACAGAGATTGTGTGTGTGAGCATTGTCTAGTAATCAGAGCTTGTACTTGATTAAAAGTAGCAATAACACAGTGTATACAAGTAAAAGTCATGTGTTTAGTAAAATTGGAATCAAAATATACTTACATTACCAAAAGTAATAGGACATAATTATGCAGAACGATCTATTTTAGAATAACATTTTATCATTGGATTATAGTTATTGATGCATTCATGTGTACATCACTGTGTTGAAGAAACTGTTAAGGGTGGTGCTAGTTTGAATGACTTTATATACTAAACTTTAGATGATTAGAACAACCTAAACAGGGTGCCCAGGTGGCTCAGTTGGTAGAGCGGGCGCCCATATATAGAGGTTTACTCCTTGGCGCAGCGGGCCCGGGTTCAGCTCCGACCTGGGGCCCTTTGCTGCAGGTCATTCCCCCTCGCTCTCTCCCCTTTCATCTCTTCAGTTGTCCTGTCAAATAAAGGCCTAAAAAATCCCAAAACCTATAATCTTAAAAAAGAAAAACCTAAACAATGCATATGCACTCCTTTGTTTTTCTTCTTTCCTACACTCTATAAACATATCTTGTCCCCACAGATATACAGTATCTTGTGAACCATTGGAGGGGGCCGAACCCTATGTTGCAAACAACTTTCTGACCAGAGGGATTTTTGCAGTTCTTAGAACATAACGTTCATAGAACCCTTTTTTTCTTGTGTTCCGACTGGACCAATTTTGAGATTATTAAGTTCCTCTGACCGCAGTTCCTGTAACTCTTTCTTTCTCAGCTCCTACTTCAGGGCAGGGTATTTTCCCTTTTGACCTAGGTCTACTTTGATTGGTCCAACTTATAAGTCATAGCGCCACAGCGTGCCATCTGTAGAAGTCATGCCGTCTGTTTTAGCAAAACAATTGACTATTTGAACAATTACTTGACTACTTGAATTACTACAAAAATGGACAGAATGTTGAACTCTAAGAGCCTTCGTCTTCTGTGCTTCTCTGTACTCCAGCCTAGTCTTTAAACGCCGCCTTTCAATCTCTGTTATGAGGATCCCAGCAAGGCAAAAGAGGATTTTGATGGCCTCCTCCATGCTGGTTTGTTGTTGTATGTGGCACTAAAGTCAAGTGACGACGCTTTTAAAACTGTTGCTCTGCTTGCGTCACTCCCTTATTCCTCCTACCAGTTCCTATGGCCACTTGACCATTGCGAATGCAAATTGCATATCCAGTTTTGGGAGAGAGTAGTTAGTAGAACTGTTTAGAAGTGGACTGTTCCTATAACTATTTTCCTGTAACTGCTTGGTCGGATATCTACGACGTTCCACTTCTGGGATTGCTCTGGTTCTGCCAAAAATTCTGCCAGATGTCCCTCTTTTCGGCAGATGTCCATTACCTTCCGCTTTCTTTGTGTTATAATTTAAACTCTGGTCGATTCCTTAGGTCTATGGTTAACTTCTCCTCAGATCTCTGTACGGTAAACCCAGACACCTAGCTAGACTATCTGTCAAATCTGAGTTTTCTGTTGCGAGACAAAAACAACCTTAGACCATACACTTGTTCCACCAAAACAAGTTCCTACCTGAGGCTATTTTGCAGAGGCACATGACTCCGCTCGGCGCTTAGCACCGCCCTAGACGATTGTGATTGGTTTAAAGAAATGCCAATAAACGAGAGCATGATTGTCTCCCATCCGGGATTGCTGTGTGGACTAGCCAGACCCACCTCCGTAGCGCCGTGACTTTGAAAAAAGCAATAGATCTTGTTTCAAATGCTGGGATGCAGTAGAAATACACCCTGTGCAGACACTCAATGTGGTCAAAAAAGGGAAAGTTCTGAAGGATTGAGGTGTCTGTTCATTCTGTGAATATCATCTTGGTAATGGTTTATGGTAAAGAGTTCAGGCATTAAAGGGCTTATTGAGCATATGGCAACTCTCAGAAGACTTTCTTTGAAATCCCTTTCCTCCGTTTCCCCTGCACCCCACAGACGTCTCGCCTAGTTTATATTCTCAATGCAGAGCCATGTGTGTCTCCCGGTGCCCTTATTCTATGGTTGGCATTATAGACCTAGCAGGGTGATCAGTAGGGGTCAGAGCCAGCATTTAACCCACTGTAGCCCTAGCAGCTTCTCTCCCTCCTGGACACCTGTTCTTCTTTTACATAGGTAGGCAGCCGTTGATTCAGAGGTGAAACCAGCGATACAGTACAAAGGTAGAGAATCTCATCACTGACTGACTGCAAGGGTCCAGGTGAGAAACGCCGTTATCTAATAAGATCAATCAGGGACTCAAGACAGGATAAGTCTTTTACTTACACTCACACATACCTCTATCCATCCATCTATCTAGATACTATTTCAGGTACAACAACAGAGATTTCTCCTCAGAGTGATGTAGAACATGTCTATTGTTTGTTGAGAAATGAGAGTTCTTGTGTCTCTGTAAAATTAAAATGGATTGGGGAAGAAAAATATTAAGTGTATATATGAAGTCCCTATCCCTTGCCAAAAAGACAGAATGAGAGAAAACTGAATCAGAGGAGTCAAGAGGGTGAGGTTCATAGAGAAATTGGGTTATAGATTGCCAAGAGGGATCGTATTGAAAAAATACAATAGGCGAGTAGGAGAATGAAAATACTCAATTAAATGTACCTTACATTGTTGTGAAATGTTTGTTTAAAGCACTTGAATAAGAAATGTTTAGTTTAAATCAGTCAAAAGGAAATGTTCAATTATAGTGGGATTAAAATTCACTGTCTACATTATTTACAGTACTTGATTTACAGCTGATTTGTGAAAAGATACACAACTTTAAGGTATTGTTACTCTCCATGATAAAATGCAATGATATTATGTGCAGCAAGCGTAAACATTAATTCCAGACAAAACAAAACACCACTAAATATTGCGTTAAAATGCGTTGCAACTTGAGTTACTTAGATTGAAAGTATAATATTACAGAAATTTAATTAGTAATGCGTTATATTACCGCCTTACAGTCAAAAGGAATGATTACTGTAATTGCGTTACTTTTGTAATGCATTATCCTAATCTCCTAGTCTCATTTAGCCGTAGGTTTGTCGTATGACCACTTAGTTTTGTGTGAAATCGCTCAGTGAACTACATCTCTCGTCTCCCACAATTTACGTCACTTGCTCACTAGCTAGCTTGCTTAGCTCTGTTCCACAACACATTTAACAACTTTATCTTACCTGATGATTTGTTTGATCGTGACAAAACAAAACAAACTGGCAGTACCAAACATAGATTTTTTTTAGCACCTATAGCACATTGCGCATCTTTTTATTTTTATTTTTTCTTGTTTTTGTTTTTTCCCCTCCAGTTCATCTCCGGGGCTCCGTAGTTTTTCCCAATGCTCCTACTCACAATTTCGTTACATGAAATGATTTTTGGCGGAAAATACTTTTACTGTGAGAACACACACACACACACACACACACACACACACACACACACACACACACACACACACACACACACACACCGGTATTTTTCACTGAAGGATCACAGTACTCTAGGTCAGCCAAAAACCACTGTCTGGAGCGCTGATCTGTAGCTGTTAAGGGCCTTGCACAAAGGCATGCTTTTGGCAGTGATGTTAGGCTCTATGGGTGAAATGCCAGCCTGTCTCTAAGTGCTGGCCTGAATCCAGCTAACACTCCCATGAGGTTGAGGTTGATTGGATCACTGACCTCCAGAGTGATGATCAGCCTTTAACTGCATGGATGATGGAGCATCATCTTTTTGTAAAATAATAATACTATACTGATAAAAAGTAGCTCAACTCTGTAGCCTTCTGGGTGGATTTATGTGTTTTATGAAGTGTCTAATGTTCAGTTACAGTGGAATGCACTTATTTTGTAGGCAGTCATGGGTGTAACTCCAGCTAACCCTAACCCTGTCTGTCATTCACTCCACTGAGTTGCATTCATTCTGAATCTTGGGTCAGGAGGGTGATGACCCACTACTCTGGACTGTCATTATACAATCTCACAGTGACATTGCTCAGGGAGATGCCCTGTAGACTCAGCATATCTGCACTCATCTCCAGTCAATCATATCAACAAGGAGGCAACCCGCGGTCAGAGGTGATGCTTGAATGTTTTCTCTTTGCCGCAGTCTGTCAGCGATGTTTCTGAATGGTTGTAAATATTGTTTTGACATAAGAAAAGGCTGCTGTTATGGCTTGGTAGTCAAATTGAATCAAGTAGTCTTGAAATTTTTCATGAAAAGACAGATTCACGTCTTATTATAGTTCTTGAAATGTGCAGCAGAAAAGCATAATCACCCCTGGAGGAAGTGTTCATGAGTAATAAGATTTTGTGAAAGATTTTGGAATGACAAGCATTCGATTTTTCTTTGCTGTGACTGATGTCAAAGTACTTTGGTGCACATTTTTCTTTTTAGAATATCTTTCAGCCAATAAGCACAATGTTAGAATTTAATGTCATGAATGTAAAAAATCAAAGAGCACAGAGAAAAAAAAATCTAAACTGGAATGAAGAGGGGGGAAAAAGGCTGATCAAGAAAATCTGCTTTTATGAATTCAGTTGTTCTCCATTTAATTATTATTTTTTGATCATTTGAAAGATCTGTGGATGATCCTGGTTTGAACTTTGTTCTTACTCTCCAGTGATGTGTCAGAATGATTTGAATCTGTGGATTATTTGCATGTAATTGTTGAATCGAGTTAGAGATTGGAGGGATGATTGAGAACTTCTTCTTTACACAGACCGCAATACAGACATTTCATAGACGAAGATTTGGTTATGGACAGGCTGCACTTGATTAGCACAGAATTAAACAGTTTAGACTTTTGCAGCGGGCCTGGAAGTACAGTTTAATAGACTGGAATCAAATCGTGGAATGGAAAATGGGAGTAAAAGCTCTGGGAGAAAGCAGTCAGGGGTCTTTTAGAATCTGAATAAAGGTTTGCTCACTGGGTTTTTACTCATATTTAGATATAAAGTGAATGCATATTAAATTTCTGGATATACACTGCACGGACACACAATCCATTAAAACATCATGTATTATAACTACAGCGCATTTCTCCTTTTCTCTCGTTGGCTGTTTTAATTTGCATCATGCAGCGTATTTGTCAGCTTCTCTAATTACTGGGAGTCACTGCCACAGCTTTGGCTTTTCTGTGTTACGCACGCAACTGTCATGGCTGCGTTTCAACATCTGTGAGCACTGCAATAGTTTAGGCTAATGTTTTAATTGGTTCCTGAGAACAGAGAAATAAATTGCTTTAGTGTCCCAGAGGCTTTCTCTATTAATGAGATATTCTCCCCTCTCAGGATCAGAGGGGTCCTGACCCACGTGTCGTCACTGGGATATTATTGTAGCACATTCCCCCTCTCTCTGATGGAGCACACTGAGAGGTTAATGAAATCGGAAGTCAAGGAGATGTACATACACGAGCAAAGGGAAGGGCTACTTATAGGCATAAACTACTGTGTAGAGAGAGAGAGAGAGAGAGAGAGAGAGAGAGAGAGAGAGAGAGAGAGACTTTTGATTTGTCTTGAGTTATTTTTGATCAACCTAAAGATGAAAACACACAATTACGCTTTAGATTAGCGATAAACCCCTGCGGGGTCTTCTAGAGCCCAGACCACTGCAAAGTCCATCCTCACCTTGTATCGGTTAATAGAAAAGAAAAAAATAAACAAGGCATTAGCTGACGTCCTTCACCTGTGGTCACCTGTAACAAAGGCTCTTTAAACAGGAACAGAAAAATGAGAAAAGATTAGAATCTGTGTGGGCTGTCAGTGTGGAGTGTGTGCATTTCCTCTTTGGACTCTTCACTGTGGCAACTGAGAGGACAGAAAGAAGAAGTGAATCAGATGAAAAGAAGAAGACAGTTAAATGGCCATTCTCGCCCTCTGGCTATTTTTCTATACCGATGATAAAACAGAGATATTAGAGATACAGGGTGCTGTCCAATGATAACAACGTATATGACACCTACCTCCTTCCCACCAGCGAAGCAGATATAGCAGTTACCTTGCATGGACATCTTTATTCTGTCTGCCTCAGGCCTAACAGCAGCACCATTTCCTCGCTAAGTCCTCCTCTATAAGCAACTAAATCCATCTAATACATTTTGTTTACCCCCTAAAGGATCTGTTAGATTAGGAATCAACTGGCAATCTTAACCTACAATCCATACTTGAAGTCTGATTATAACATAATTTCATGGGGGGAGAAAGCAGAACACACTGTTGCTATTTACAGTCAGGTTGACAAGATGTGGGTAAATACATTTTCTTCATCAGGAGATCTTAAAAAGCTCCCTTTATTCAAAAATGTTTTTTTTCTTACCATTACTTGAATGTTTTACTTTCACTGTGCAGAATATTGCATGTGCTGTTTTATAATAGAGGACTGTTTTCACATTAACCTGCTGGAGGCGGGGGTTTTCTGTGCTCACCTTAAATCATAGAATAAGACGTGAACATACAAGATGATTTTGTGACATCACAACTAATAGGAAGAGCAATTTTGGTCCTGTATGTGATGTGGAAACTTAAAACCTCCAGTTCACAAGTAGGAAACATCTTGTGTCCAATCTTTTGAAATAAAACATATAGATGTAATGGTAGATTACTACTATAGATAGTAATATAGAGTAGATGTCATTTTAAGGGGAAAAAAAGATAACAATAGATGCAAATTATTATTATTCAAAGTCAAATCCTTTTACTTGCCTTCAAACATTTTTTGAGGGGACTCTACATTTTTTTTTCTAAGCAGATCACAATGAATGCACAGGCATTGAAATGGAAAGATTTGCCTTTTTGTTTGTCGCTATTCCCCAAATATTGCTGTCTTTCAGAAGTTAACCGCAGCATACAATTGGCTCAATTATAACAATATATAAGCGGTAACTACTTGGGGATTAATCCTTTCTGCTTCAGCAACACGACTGATGTACCTTTTGTAGCTCTGTACCTGTAGCTCCATTGCTAACGGCACCCAGGGAAGGTAGCCACTTTGACTGACAGGCTGATTTGCGTCGTTCTCCATTGCTGTTCCTCTCCACCAAGCCGAGAAAATTAGATCTACAGTCGCCGTACTGTTGTCAATCAAATTCCTCTGTTGCCTCTGTTACACCACATTGGCTGCTTTTGTGTATGTGTCTCAATGTTTATATTTATGTGCCAGCTTATGTCAGTGAATTAAGTGTATAATGCGTTTTGGTCCTGCGCCGGCAAAAATGAGTGCAGTGACCTGCGAAGGCAAAGTCGTACGAAGATATGCTTTGTCATAACGCAATTTGGAGAAAGGGGTTTGGCTAGCTCACAGTGCTAATTTAATACAGCTCATTCGGACTGCCAAACAAGGCTGAGTGGGCATGCTTGGGAGGTGAAACTTGAGGGAGAGAAGAAATCAGTGTTGCTGCTGACTGAGAATCCCAGACAAGACTGCAAGGGACACTTGGCTTCCCCTAAAATGTCAAACAATTAATTGTCAAATATGTCCTATTGTGTTAACATTTTATTGACTAAAAATGCGTAAGAACACGTTCATTTTTTAAAGATGAGTTTGTTCAGAATCAGCTACATGTAGCAGGTCGACTGACTCAATTTGCTTCTCATACATTCCTTTAGCGTCACAGTGTATTTCCCTGTTGAAGCCTGACATCCATGAACTTCAATGGGTCTTTGAATCGTTTTTCATTCATTGGATATTGCTGCGATTATGTCCCGTCCACGTACGTTCAGCATCTGGGGGGATGAATGGCGGAGTGGACTGGCCTGGACACCGGGCTTCTGCGTGATGATTGGTGGGTCTGTCAAAAGACTGCATCTCCTTTTGATTGAAAGTGTTTTTGTACTATAAAAAGTCACTGTAGCTCAGCTGTTCAAGCTCAGATTTTACGAGTGTAGTCAAAAGACAAACTGCTGTAACCTATTTCTTGGTATTTGCTTGGCACAATTGCTAGCCAATTTTCATCATACATAGCATACAATTATACACCGCATTCCTTGTTTCAGTTTATCCTAATCCACATATTTCCTCCTTGGAGTTTATCGCTTTGTTAGCTCGTTCTATCGTTCATTCATTCATTCAGTAGGCTAGGCTAGTGTCATAGGGGTGAACTAGCCATCTACCAGGAGGAGAAACTTACAATTAAACTGCAGGGCAGCTCAACACCTAAGATTGATTTATTGCAAACATTGTGGAAAAGTAACAGGTCTTTTTAGATCTCCTGCTGTGACAAAGTAAGCTGGCTGACTGGAAGTACCTCTTGATGCAACCATCTCACGGATATTATAAATTGTTATTATTATTATTGTAGTAACATTTGTATAAATAAATGGACAATTTTTATGATGTAGGCCGAAACTGAGCTTCCCCTCTTTGAAAGACCAGCAGCCGCCTCTGGAGAATCCCTCATGTGGTATTTTAGGGTAAATAGATCAGGCGAGCAGAGAGGGAGAGTGGATTTTCACAACAGGAACAGTCTGCCTCAGCTGGCCTACTGTCTCATAACCTGATATGGCTTCTCGCTCCATTGGCTCCATTATCGCAGCATATCATGATCAGGGCCGAGCATGTGTGCATGTGAGTCTGTAAAAAAGTATTTTATTTCTGATTGCTGACTATATATAACTGTATGACTGTGAGTGTGTGGGTGTTTGATCTACTCAGTGATGCTTTGCCAGGAAGATGCATCTCATAGCTTTTCCAGAGCCAGATACAGTCGGTACAGTGTGCAGTACAGAGCAACGGAGAGACACTCGATGCTGCAACACAGAGCTCTGACCCAGATCCCAGACGAAGGTTTTCATCTTTTCTCTCTCTCTCTCTTTAGAACAAAGTCTTATCTAGCCCTCAGATATGTGCCTCCATTCCACTCGTTTCTGCATCCGTTTCTGTTTTAGTACGCTCCCCAATTAGGAAAAAGTACAAGGCAGATAAAAAAAAAAACAAATGGTATGCCTGTTGAGTATCCACATGAGCGTATCTTTAGAAGAGCCTTGGTTGACGAGAACTTCCTCATCACTTTTTGATCAAACTGCACTTTGTAACTTTTCACCCAGTTTGTTAGTGCAAGGTAGCACTGCGCTGCCATATTGTGAAGTATTTCTAATTGTGTCAAATCATATCGACCTTGTTCAATGGCCTGTACATCGCTCTGCGTCATTCTCTCAAGATTCTTCTAATTCCGTGGGAAATTAAATTAACATAAAATCAATTAATGCATTAATTAGTCTTCATTAATTACACTAACTTGAGTATAGTTTTTGCTTTCAATTATTTATTCCATAATTAATAGGCTGTAATTAGTAGGGCTGATATCAATATTAAACACCACGATAATCCCACTGAGTGAAGTGGACATCTGAAGCTCATTAACAAGATGCCAGGACCAATAGGAGGTCTGGTGACTCCTTGAGCAGCCAAAAGTGCAACAGAAGGATCCACTTTGAAATCTACTAGTAATAAGGGACATGGCCTCTCATTTTGCATACAGTCTGCTGTGTATTGATTTTTTACAGGTTAATTATGTGATGATTTTGCCTTCAGGCTAAATGACAAGCGCCATCAATTTTTTAAGCGACCCATGCTAATTGTCGACGCGGCAGAAATACCTATAATCCATTTTATTAACAGCCACGGTGCCGGATTGGGTTTTAGTATTCAGTGCAGCATTAAAGTTAAAACACAAACTGAAATATGGGTGGAACGTTTTTTGGAAGTTACACTAATTACATTTTTGTTAAGCACATTGCAATTAGCCTTTTTGTACTATTTTTAACAGGTGATGAAGGTGATTCATTATTTTGTCAGGGACAACTTTGAAGGAAACACTGCATACAATTTTCTCATTAAAGACATAATTAATTTTTGATGAGACTTTTGGTGTTGAATTTCTTATTAATCTTTCTTTAGCATAACATGTTCTGCTCCTAGTTTTTAAAGGCAACAGATAAAGTGAGTGATGGTTGCTTGCTTGTTCTGAGTTGCTGCCACAATCTGGTGTTTATTTCTGTTCTATCTAATTTCTCTGACTCTTTTACGGTCTTTTCTCAGCTAGATGCCGGGACCTCAGCTCAAGGTGATATGGCCGCAAATTGGCAGAATTATCAGTGACCCCGTTAACAAGCCTGTTATTTAAACCTGTACATCTCCTCTGAGAGTCTGACACTTGTGTGCCTGTAGCCCGAAAAGGGGGATAACAGATATACCTAATGACGGAAAGACAGAGAGAGTGAAAGAGACAGAATTACAGACAACAGGACAGACTGAAAAAGATGTGAAATCAGGGGAAGCATGAAAATGTGATGGATGGGGCTGAGACGGTGAGAAGAGAAGAGTGTGGCACAGGGAAGCAAAGGCAGCTGTGAATTGACATTTGAGAGGTTGAAAACCACACAAAGAGGACAGAGAGGTGGCCTTGCACTGCAGAGGAAATAGAGCAGTTCGGAGTTGATGGCTTAATGTGGGAGAGCATTTTCCAATGAAAAGAGCAGAGGAGTAATGAAAGAAGGCGATGAATAGGCCGAAGCAATGATTTGAGTGAATGAGGATGGGCAGTCGTGCTCCTCCTGTGCTGTCCTCACCTCTGAGTCTCATACATACAGATGGCACTGCTAATTATATACTGCAAAGGGAGAAGGGGCAGATCCTGCTTCACCACACAATCAAAATCTAGATGATCTGCGTATGCATTTGTGTGTGAAGTTTTCTCAACTGTCTTGCTGACATGTCATGTTGCTACAATTCTCTCCATGTCTCCATGATAAAAACATGTCTGACGCAGTCAGACATCTCATTAGCATCTGAACACAGAGCACGCACACAAATAAATGGAGACATTCCCATTCCTGAATAACACTGCACATGTGAATGCTACATGTGATCACATGCTACATAGTTCGACATTTTGGAAAGCACACTTGTTCGCTTTCTTGCTGAGATTTATATGGGGAGATTAAAACCATTCTCAAATCTGTACAATATGAAGCTGCTATTTTGTTTCCAGTCTTTATGAGAATACATACATACATACATACATGGATCCATACATATAGTATTTAAAGCTTTAGTCGTAGTTTCTGTCTCCCCCATGAGGAATTCTAAGTAAGGACAACAACACTGTTGGCGCGTCCACATGATCCAGTCTTCCGTGTTTGTGCACGCGCCCCTACCCCTCCTCTTCCTCCTCCTTCTTCTCCACCCAGTTGCAAGTATGCAAGGAGTAAACAAAGGATTAAAAAAACATGATGGGACTCTTCAGATGAAGTAATTATCTTCACTTGAATTTCTGCGCGGGAAACTAACCGGAGTACACAATCTTCTGAACATAGCCATACTGAGAAATACAGAGGGAGTTGTGTGGCGCTGATAGTCTTAATTAGCTTTGTAGCAACTCATTTTGGCAATGGCTTAAACGTTCATAGTTACGCACTAAAGCTTTGACGTAAAGACATGAGAGTGATCTCGATCTTGTAATGTAACTCTCAACCAAATTGTCAATCTATACTTTTTTGGTAATTAAAGATGCAGTAGGTAAGACTTAACTTTCTGTCATGTATGCTGAAACTGATCCTATGTTTGAGTAGAACTACATGAAGCAGGTAATTAAAAAAAAAAAAAAAAACAGCTCCTATGGCACCACCTACAGCCTGTAGTGCGATTTGCACCAATCATGGCCAGGGTGGTGTCTAACTGCATGTAGTCCACCGTTCATGCACACACATTCATTCTCCCTTGTGGGGGGAGGGGCTTAGAGACCACTTGGGCTTTAGCAAAAAGGGGGGGAGGGACTGAGAAGTTGTTGATGTTCAAACTCTTTGGCTAAGTCCTGGATCTTCACAATCCTACCTACAGCCCCTTTTATAACTATAGTAAAACGTCTCTCACAAAGTATTCAACTCAGAACCATTTCTTGATAAACTACCTTACTGTAGACCGATTATTGAACCCCCTACACACATATACCCACCTTGTTCTGGAAAAAGACCAACACACATGCACAGGTGATTTACACCCAGAATGCTGTATGTGAGTATGTTTTTTACAGGCCACAATCAGTCTGCAATTTCCAATATAAAAAAAAATAAATCTTTAGTAACGTGCTAAATGAGACTGAAACATTGACAAAATTGAAAACTCAGAGGGTGATGCCTGAATATCAAGTACAAATTATTCATGTACCAGTAACCCATTTAGTTACATAACACCAGTGATTATGTATGCATAATTGCGCTTGTCAGAGCTGAGAGAAGTTGGGAATATTTACTGTGCTGGCTGAAAGGACAGCGGCAATTTATTCTCAGTCTCCATTTGACTGCTTATTCCCAGAAAGTGCTGTCAGATTCGGAACAGTGTGTCTGTGTGCTTCAAAAACCTCACTTCATGTTTGCTTTTGATAAAATGAGACCATCTGTCTTATTTTGTGAGTAGGTGAGTGTGAGCAGAAGGAGATACATGAAATAAAAGGAGAACACATTTGGACTTGTCAAGCAGGAAAAGCTCAGGTGTAAACAATAACATAAACGATGGATCTGTTCTATTCAAGGGTCCCAGTTAGCTGTGACAGTGAGTTCAGCCATCATTAACGTTATTAATTCCACCTTTGACATGTCAAAGGCAGTGAAAAATGTGACATTAATACAGACTAAAATCATTAATGTGTCCCTGCTTGACTATTTGTATTGCATTTAAACTCGTTAGAAGTTTTCATCGAAGCCTCTAATGATTGATCAGCATTGATGGATGTCTCTATAATGTAATTTTAGTCAACACAGTAGTTGCAGTAGTGGTAGCTAAGAGCTACTTATCTTTAAGTTTGTCAAGTTGATTGAAGAAAGCTGCAAATTAAGCAGTTGGTAATTATATAATTTAATTTGCAACTTTTTTTAGTTGACATTCTTGTTATAGTAGAACTAAAAGCAGCCAAGTAGCTAAATGTTCTCATTGATTGTATCATATATTTGAATGTCCTTTGATTCCGTTACATGGTTGTTTACATCACTAATGTTTGTAATCACAGGTGTAGAATATGCCGTCATTACTAATTCAGTGTGCCGAGGTGCTGCAATAGCAATAGCAGCACTCGGCGCAATGTCTATTATTGCCCAAACTTATTATTCTTCATCTTCCACCAAATTTTGTCCCACTACTAGTCCCGAAGCGTTGCCAACATGCGCACACACAATACATCGTGTGTAATGATCAGGAATGGTGTGCAGTACGATTCTCTGAAAGTTTCTCATACAAACTGCTCTCTCTCCTCCAGTTTTCACTCTTCATACATCATTGTTGGTCAAAATGTAGGAAGTCTTGTGCCAGTCGCAGACATTTAACTATGTAGTCTATCGGACTAAAACTCTTTGCGCTCTTCACACCAACTGCTGATAGAAAACACTGAAAAACAATATCTGTATTCTTCACTGTGGAAATCACCATAGCAACAAGGAGAAGAGGTGTTATTTGTCAGCTAACATGATGTCATTAAGGACTAACTGACCAACGGATTAACTCCTAACTGACTTCAGGCCTGAACACCAACAGCTGTTTCATAGAAGACAGGCTGGAAGAGGAGGAGGAGAGGAAGGAAGGAGAAGAAGTGTTATCTGTCAGCTAACATGATGTCATGATGGACCACACCCACCAGACTCCATGTAAATAAACGGTAATTTTAGCATCGTAAAACAAACTTCATTCAAACTCGACAGAAACCAAATAAAACTATTAAAAGCTTTTTTTGGTCTTCTCCACACTTTTCCAACCATCACAGCTCTAGTGTTGGTTGAAATAAACATACTTTACTGATTTACATGTGAAGTAGTGCACCATGGGAATTTAGATTCACACTTGCTTACCTTTCTTCTGCTGCCCTGGTGGACTTCTCCTATTTTTACTTTCCTCCCCATATTTCCTGTTTCTCTCACTTTTCTTCAGTTTGAATGTGTTTAGAAACAGTTGAGTCTTTATGAGTTGTCGGAGTGTGTTGTTGTTGAAGACACTTTGAGGGATACAAACAGTATTACACTGTTTTTTAGCCCGTGGAAGCAGTCATCTGGTAGCATTTAAAATGAAAAGTGGCAGTTATCCTCAGAGAATAGCATTTAAAGTCAAGTTTGAAAGTGCTCCAAATATACGGAATAATTTCAACCCTGAAATATTACTTTTCCCTCCTTGGCTTGTGATTGTACATGCATATGTAAAAGCCCTGAAAGGGGCACTTTCTAATTTACATAGACATTAAAACAGCTATGACCAAATTATTTAAAACAAAAATGTATCAAATGACAATTTGAAAACAATGCAACCTTACTGTTAAGGTTTTCTCTCACCCCTCTCATAGTGTCGTTTTTGGCCGGAGAAGGCATCTGTTTTCAGAGAAAACTCTAAAAACCCACTGAACACCTGCTCTGCACCAAACAGCAGACAGACAGTTACCAACTCTCTACCGAACATAGTGGAACATTTAGCAGCTAAAGAGACAGATATTTCCCTCAAGAGTTGTTAGAGACCAAATCATAGCTAAAAGATAGTGAATATTGGACTTACGTTAATCAGGTGACCAGAAACACGACTCCAAAAGAATGATAATGTTGTTTTATAACTACTGGATGTGTTTATAAGAAACAACTTGTTTCTGCTGCCTCCAATGGCCCAAAAAATCTGTTATGGAGGTTTTAGAAATTGTACTGAAATGTAACTCTGGAAATACCTCTTAACGTTCACTGTATTGTGGACTGCAAACTTTGTTGCTGTGGTGTCATTGTTACCGCCACTCAAAAGTTTTTATAACTTTAAAGCATTAAATCTTCAAAATATACGGTAATGCGATACATCTATTGAAAGCGTAGCATCTCATGATTCAATTAAGCCCCCACACAAAGCATAAGATGATTTATAGTAGCTATACAACTGTTATACAGTTAAAGAAAATACAGAAATAAAGAAATATACTGCACAGCTTGTGTCTCGCGTTGAGTGTGCATTCAAAACTTTTTCCTTGTGCTTTAATCCACATCTGTGATATTTCCCCAAAAACGTTTTTTCCATACCTTGCCAACAGTCCAAGCAAATAGAATATCCAAGCCATTTTATCCAAAACGAGCTGTTCGCCTCACAAGTTTCTGGCCAAATTTCAACCGAAAAACAGTAAACAGATTTTCATTTACGGACTTTGATGTGTGCCTCCCTTCTCACCGAACCTTGTTACCTTTCCAGTGATATCAGGCACACCCCAGAGCGTCGAAGTATATGGGAGCTTTACCACTTTTAATTTGGGTATGACGTTTAGACCAAAAAGCATGGAATTTCAGCCGTTTCTTAAGGCCAAGATAACATAAGTAATGAAAAAAGCAACCGTTAAACAAGTAATAATCAACTTGCCTCTGAATAAGCTTGTATTCTAGTCTAACTAATAACTTAGCATTAATATTGGACAAACTAATCTTGACACATACCAAAGTTTAGTAATATTATTTGATACATGCATGTGTGTGTGTGTGTGTGTTTGTGTGTGTTTGTGTTTGTACTTGCATCCACAACTGTTTTTTTAATCTCATCCCACAACAAGCATTTCACATCACACTGCAAAGCAAAACCACAGCTTTCTGGCAAGTGCCAAGCAATATCAATGGGGTAATAATAGGAATTTGTCTATATGGACTTCACGGTAAAAAAAGTGGAAGCAGTGACTCAGAACAAAGCCTGTCCTTTCTATCTAAAGGCTACAGATAGAGACACTTCCAATTGATCTAGAGTGTTTTGGATCAATTGACATGAAGTGGCAAGAGTTTATTCTTCACTCACTCTCTCTTTCTCTATGTTCTCATATATAGTTGCACACACTCTTCCACACTGTACACTGCATACATAAATATCAGAGGCGACATCTGATGAAACAGTTTGTAAGGTTATATTGATGATGCAAAGTTTGAGCTGTAAACTAAATGTGTTTGATCATGCAGCATTTGAAAAGAAATTAAGTAAAACATTTATTGACAAAGTAAACTATGAGATCTTGGCTTGATAGCTGATTAAGAGCAGAATGAACATAAATATCTAGCCGACTTTTAGCCGACTTTTGGGTAATATAGAATTAGAATATCTATACAATTTGCTGCCATAGCCTTACATCTTCCATATTCACATTTACACTCATCTACTACTGTGAAAATACCAGATTGCACCTAAAGATATTCTTCATAGTACAGGGCGTTTTACTGATAAAACGAGGTAAACTGCTGAGAGGATGTTGTTATTAGGCGATGCAGCTGCTCAAAATGGTGAACGACCAACATTGACACCTGAAAAGTGTGTGTGTGTGTGTGTGTGTGGGTGCGTGTGTGTGTGTGTGTCATCTTGTCGGACTATCAGAGGTAGTTTACTGCACTGCTGCACTACCAGCAGATGGCCATTACCATACTGTAGCACACAACAAGGCAGGGACCTTTCTTATTTTCAGACGCAAAACCTCTGCCACATCATAACACTATGATATCTGTGCTCTCATAACATCCATAATGAGATACTGTAAATGTTCTCCCCTCTACAGTAAAAAGATAACTTTATAGTGTGTCGCTATTTATGAGCCGACACAGCATTAAAGTGATTTTGGGCCTGTTCTTCAGCAAAACACTTCCTCAGCCTCAGTGCTGTCAGAAAAAGTGTATTCATAAAATGGAATTGAAAGAACTGAGCCCTTTTTTAAAAGCCCATATTCATCCCTTTGAACAAATGGGTGAAACTCCTGTCTTGCTATGGGATTTGGTGGCATATAACAGAAAGCATGGAGAAGAAAGTAAGAAAAAGGGGAAAAGGAAAATAGAACAACGGAACATAAATGAAAAGCTTATGCCCTCAAAAGTTTGTGTCACAGAAGTGCTTCATAGACTCATCGTGCACTTTGATTTCGAAAGCATGCATGCTAATAATGTGATAATAAATGCTGCACTTAACATGCAAATAAAAATGTGCCTGCTTGTGTGTAAAGCTGGGAATCAACAGTGAGTCTCAAAATGCCCCTTAACAATCTTTCTCTAAGGGAGCCGTAAGCTGAAAAACTCTGGGCCGGTGACCAGGCCACAGATGGTAACATGCACGCACGCATGCACGCACGCACGCAAACTTCCTGAAGGATACACGCTGTGGGCACCATATGAATCCCTTTTAAAGCTCACCACACCAACCCTTAAATCACAACCTCTGTACTAAACTCCGTACCTACATTGCATAATCATTTCACCTGGCTAATCAGTCATGGCTCTAAGAGCTTCATTAACATTGTCCGAATATTTGCTGGGTTTAAAAGGGTAACTCTCGCCAAACTGCAAATTAGGGTCTAGGGTTTGTGAATGTTCCCAAGTCAAACTTTAGTTTAAAAGCATAATTAGGACAGAAGCGCCACTTTTAAGATTTACCGTATTATTATTTTTCAGTCAAATGGCTTTTTGAATGGGAGTGCTAGGGGCACTTCCATGATAGCATCAAAATCACTAAGAAAGCTTGACACAACATGGCGGGCCCAGGTTCAACTCCGACCTGCGGCCCTTTGCTTCATGTCATTTCCCCTCTCTCAGATGTCATATCAAAATAAAGGACTAAAATGCCCCCCAAAAAAGCAAAAATGAAATTATAAAAAAATGAAATTATATTAAGTGAAATTATCATAAAGTGAAATTTTCATGCCATGAGACCTTTTAATGCAGTTTTTAACCTTTTATTTACCTCAAAAGTTTGTAATTTTTTTATTTTTTCTAAGAGTTAGACAAGATGATCAATAATGTTCTCATATGTATATGTGCATTAGGAAAGCAGAGGGAAACAACTAGTCTGGCTGTCGGAAATTTAAGATTTGTCAGATTTAATTTGTTTATTAGTCCTCAGTGGGGAAATTACAATTTACACTCTGCGTACACAATTTGTTAGTAAATCACACACAGGCCTGAAATACACACGCATGCTCAGGACCTATACGTGCACTAATGGAGAGATGTCAGAGTGAGTGGGCTGCCAGCTGAACCAGCGCCCTGAGCGGGGGGGTACGGTGCCTTGCTCAAGAGCACCTGGCAGTGCCCAGGAGGTGAAGTGGCATCTCTCCAAATCCACACTATTTTTTGGTCCACTTGAACCAGTGATCCTCCGGTTCCCAACCCAGCTCCCTACGGACTGAGCTACCGCCACCCCCAATTTAAAACAATATAAGAACAGCAATTTGTTTTTAGAGTAAGGTACGTGGTGTAGCTATTTCTTGGCGATCAGCAATGTATCCATCACTTAGCTTTTCTTTTCATTTTTGTCAGTGATAAAATTTCACAACCTATTTATTCACTCAGCACTGAGTCATCTTGTTAAAATTCTTTGTTGTTTAGTTTTACTGAGTCCCTGCTGAGTCTCACAAATAGTATTGCATATATGACACTCGACTGTTGAATGGTAAAGGGCATATCTATGTGGATACATATCACATTCAACATTCAACTCTGTGTTCCCTGGTACCAGAAACATCATATCCTCTACTCCCACCCAGTGTTTTTTATGTGCTGGGCCATCAGGGTTCTGAGTGGCTCCACGCTGTAAAGTGCCATCTAGTCTGATTTGGCCACGCTGAGGTCAGGCTGAACATGAGCACTGTGTTGTGAGGCCACTCAGCATCATGAGGAGACAGAGACAGAGTCCAAGTGCCTGCTACTCTGAGCTTTCTAACAGATGGGATGGGACTACAAAGCATTATGGTTTTCCCATTTTGCAATTTTTAATCATTTTAAACAGAATAGCATGCCAAATGTATCAATGTTTGACACTCATGCATTTCTACTCCATGAACTGAAGCAGATATAATATCACTTGTCCCACTGTTAGTATTTTATTTCAGTTGGAAAAAACCCCCTGCAAAATCAATGATTGTCTAAGAGGAACATATCAGCAAATACACACACAGCTGTTTAATATAATATCTAGCTTTATTTCGCCATGCGTGGCAGTCTAATTTGTGTAGGTTGACTGTTTGTGATTGAAACATTCTGTGGAAATGTCTTAGATTGCAACTTCATGTCATGGTGTAAAATATGTGTTTGATAGTTGGCTACATGGCTATGCGTGTGTGTGCGCGTGCGTGTGTGTGTGTGTGTGACAACCTGATCTCAAAGAATTCCATAAAATGAACACAGCCCCTTAACTCAAAATCTGTGTCAGTTTCACGGAATCGCTAAAAATTCTGTGATATGCCCACGAAAGAATTCTGTGAAATAAACACAGCCCCTTAAGTTAAGGAAAAGGTTTGGGTGGGCTTTCGGTTCTGTGACACGTGGGAAGAAAGGTATGGAAAGGTTTAGGAAAAGAAGAAAACACTTTGGGAAACATTACACACGGGACCTCTCCGGGGAACCATCACCTTATCGTGGTGGAGAGGTTTGTGTGTCCCTATGAACCTGAGGGCTGTGTTGTCTGGAGCTGTGTGCTCCTGGTAGGGTCTCCCATGGCAAAGTGGTCTCAGGTGAGGGGCCAGACAAAGAATGGTTCAAAAACCCCATAAATAACCGTAGGTAGAGAGGGAGTGACCCTGCCTGGAGGAAGCCCGGGGCCCCGTCTGGTCCTGGCTCCAGACGGAGAGCTCGTCAGCAAGCGCCTGGTCGCCGGGTTTGCCACAGAGCCCGGTCGGGCACAGCCCGAAGAAGCTACGTGGCACCCTTATCTCCATCCCATGGGCCCACCACCTGTGGGAGGAACCGCTGGGGTCGGGTGCGCTGCCACATAGGTGGCGGCAAAGGTCAGGGCCATCGACAGACCAAACTGGGCGGCAGAGGCTGGCTCTGGGGACATGGAACGTCACCTCTCTGTGCTTACCTCTACGCACAGTCTTGGTTCTGGAACCATACTCTTGGATAGGGGTTGGACTCTGTCCTACTCTGGAGTTGCCCAGGGTGTGAGGCACCGTGTGGGGATACTCACAAGCCCCCAGCAGAGCGCCGCTGCGTTGGAGTTTACCCCGGTGGACGAGAGGGTCGCCTCCCTACGCCTGCGGGTGATGGGGGGGAAAACTGACTGTTGTTTGTACATGTGCACCAAACAAGAGTTCGGAGTATTCGGCCTTCTTGGAGACCTTGAATGGAGTCCTGTATGGGGCTCCAGTAGGGGACTCCATAGTTCTGCTGGGGGACTTCAACGCACATGTGGGTGATGATGGAGATACTTGGAGAGGCGTGATTGGGAGGAACGGCCTCCCTGATCTTAACCAGAATGGTTGTTTGTTCTTGGATTTCTGTGCTAGTCATGGATTGTCCATAACAAACACCATATTTGAACATAGGGGTGCTCATAGTGTACTTGGTACCAGAGCACCCTAGGGCAAAGATCAATGATCGATTTTATAATTGTTTCATCTGATCTGAGGCCGTATGTTTTGGACACTCGGGTGAAGAGAGGGGCGGAGCTGTCAACTGATCACCATCTGGTGGTGGGTTGGGTCAGGGGATAGGGGAGGACCCTGGACAGACCTGGTAAGCCCAAAGGCGTAGTGCGGGTAAATTGGGAACATCTGGAGGAGGCCCCTGTCCGATGGACTTTCAACTCACACCTCCGGTGGAGCTTTTCGTGCATCCCTGTGGAGGCTGGAGGCATTGAACCTGAGTGGACAATGTTCAAAGTTTCCATTGCTGACGCTGTGGCGGAGAGCTGTAGTCTAAGGGTCTTAGGTGCCTCAAGGGGCGGTAACCCACAAACACCTTGGTGGACACCGGTGGTCAGGGAAGCTGTACGACTGAAGAAGGAGTCTTTCCGGGGATATGTTATCCCGGAGGACTCTGGAGGCAGTTGCAATGCACCGACGGGCCCGAAGGGCTGCACCCTGCACCCTCACACCTGTGTGGGAGAAGTTTGGAGAAGACATGTAGAAGGACTTTTGGTTGGCACCAAGGTGCTTCTGGAAAACCGTTCGCCACCTCAGGAGGGGGAAGCGGGGAATCATCCAAGCTGTATACAGTAAGGATGGGATGTTGTGGACCTCAACTGGGGAGGTAATAGAGCAGTGGAAGGAGCACTTTAAGTAACTCCTAAATCCAGCTGATACGTTCTCTGTGGTGGAGGGACAGTGCCTAAGGAGTGGCAGACTGGGGTGGTGGTTCCCCTCTTCAAAAAGGAGGACCAGAGGGTGTGTGCCAATTACAGGGATATCACACTTCTCAGCCTCCCTGGTAAAGTCTACTCCAAGGTGCTGGAAAGGAGAGTTCGGCCGATAGTCGAACCTCGGATTGAAGAGGAACAATGCGGATTCCGTCCTGGTCGTGGAACAACGGATCAGAGCTTTACTCTCGCAAGGATTTTGGAGGGAGCCTGGGAGTATGCCAAACCAGTTTACATGTGTTTTGTGGATCTGGAGAAGGCGTATGACCAGGTCCCCGGGAGAAACTGTGGGAGGTGCTGCGGGAGTATGGGGTGAGGGGGTCCCTTCTCAGGGCCATCCAATCTCTGTATGACCAAAGCGAGAGCTGTGTCCGGGTTCTCGGCAGTAAGTTGGACTCGTTCCAGGGCTCCGCCAGGGCTGCGCTTTGTCATCAATCCTGTTTATAATATTTATGGACAGGATATTGAGGCGAAGTCAGGGAGGGGTTGCAGTTTGGTGGGCTCAGGATCTCATTGCTGCTTTTTTCAGATGATGTGGTCCTGATGGCATCATCGGCCTGTGACCTTCAGCACTCACTGGATCGGTTCGCAGCTGAGTGTGAAGGGGCTGGGATGAGGCCATGGTTCTCAACAGGAAACCAATAGAGTGCTTTCTTCAGGTAGGGAGTGAGTCCTTACCCCAAGTGAAGGAGTTTAAATACCTTGGGGTCTTGTTTGCGAGTGAGGGGACTATGGAGCGTGAGATTGGTCTGAGAATCGGAGCAGCCGCTGCGGTATTACATTCCATTTATCGCACCGTTGTAACGAAAGGGGAGCTGAGCCAGAAGGCAAAGCTTTCGATCTACCGGGCAATTTTCGTTCCTACCCTCACCTATGGTCATGAAGGCTGGGTCATGACCAAAAGAACGAGATCCAGGGTACAAGCGGCCAAAATGGGTTTCCTCAGGAGGGTGGCTGGTGTCCCCCTTAGAGATAGGGTGAGAAGCACAGTCATCCAATAGGAGCTCGGAGTAAAGCCGCTGCTCCTTCGCGTTCTAAAGGAGCCAGTTGAAGTGGTTCGAGCATCTGGTAAGGATGCCTCCTGGGCGCCACCCTAGGGAGGTGTTCCAGGCACGTCCAGCTGGGAGGAAGACCTCGGGGAAGACCCAGGACAAGGTAGAGAGATTATATCTCCAACCTGGCCTGGAAACGCCTCGGGATCCCCCAGTCGGAGCTGGTTGATGTGGCCCGGGAAAGGGAAGTTTGGGGTCCCCTACTGGAGCTGCTGCCCCCGCGACCTGATACCAGATAAGCGGTCGGAGATGGATACACGCGGGACACGGTGCCTGGTCTCCCGGGTGACAGTCCTGTGTTTGACCCATCCACCACCCCAACCAACCTACTTACGCAGATTTTCGGGCTTTCATACTACTCCCTACTATAGTTACTTCTAATGCTACGTCATCTTCTCATTGACTTTGCATTGGCATTGTTTTCCATGGTGGCCACACAGACTTTTCAAACATTCCGTGCTACCACCACGTAATGCGGTGTTAACAGTTCGTGATCATTTCACGGATTTCTGTGAGAGCAGGCTGGTGTGTGAACATGTGCATCTTTGTGATGTGTTTGTACTTGTGTGTTTGTGTGCGTGAGCATAAGTGACTGGAAGGGAGATGAATTGTGAAATGAAGTCACTGGAGTTAGGTTGAACTTGAGCCCGAAGTGAAACGAAGAGGTTACCACTGAGTTACTTTGGGGCCACTGCAATGCCTTTTGGCCTCCATCTGCAGCATGTGAGAATAAGCTTCCAATTAGACAAATGAAATTAAGCGATAGTAATTGTGCACCAAGATACAGAGTAATAGAACCAGTAGTTAATGAGTCAGAACTGAGAGATGTGAACAGTCATCATGTCTCAACAGCACAGAAACTCTAGCACTTTGCAATCCAACCACTTCATCAGTTCACCCTCTGCTCTACTGTAGCAGCATGCTGTAATCCATCCCTGAGCAACACCGACCTGAGCATCTCACTAAGTGGTACTGTGCTAGCCTCTCACTCACAGCTTCCCTTTATGTAATAGATGGGGTTCTGCTTTAAGATTTCAGTGTTCTGAGTGTCTTAAGTCTTGGTGACACATAAATATTTTCAGAAATGGTTTTTCTTTTTTGAATTTAAAAGGTATTGTATACTTCCGATCCCATGCTTTATAACATACTTTCAAATGATTGATCATGGTGCACATGTTGGCTTTGGCAGTGAATGCTGATTGAT
>JABXJD010000015.1:5640000-5680000 GCA_013375575.1 Percina caprodes
GCTTTCCATACTTGGAAAGTTAACTGGGGTCCACGGTCGGAAACGGCGTCCAGGGGAATACAATGTATCCTGAAGATGTGATTCACCATGAGGTCAGCCGTCTCTGCAGCTGATGGAAGTTTGGAGAGAGCTAAAAAGTGGGTGAAATTCAACAATGGTCAGAATTTTGTTGTCCTCTTGAGGGCGGCAAGCCCTTGACAAGGTCCTGGGCAATATGTGACCAGGTACAGGTAGAGGATGAAGAAGGCCAGTCAGGGGCCAATGAGACAACTTGCCCCTGTTGCAGAAAGTACAGGCCCCAACGAACTCCCATACGTCCACAGCCATGGAAGGCCACCAGAAATGCCTCCAAAAGAGCGAGAGAGTGCGAGTGGAAAGAATCAGGAACAAACACGCACCCTGGCGGGCCACCACCGAGGTCACAATAAATCCCAGGAAGGCCACAGAAGAAGAGTGGAACATTTCTCAGCCTTGACGTACAGTTTGTTCTCCAGTAATCTCATCAACACCTGTCGGTCAAGTTGGACATGGTCCTCCATGTTCTTGGAGAAGATGAGTATGTTGTCAAGGTAAACAAAAACTGACCAGTTGAGTAGATCACGGAGGACATCATTTACCAGAGCCTGGAACACAGCGGGAGCGTTGGTGAGTCTGAATGGCATGATCATATATAAGTGGCCGAGTGGAGTGTTGTAAGCCGTCTTCCATTCGTCCCTTTCCTTGATTCTGACCAGATGGTAGGCATTACGTAGGTCCAGCTTGGTGAAAACAATGCCTCCTACCGGAGGTAGGAACGCACAACTAAGCAGAGGTAGGGGATACTTGTTCGTTACAGATTATTTAAGCCATGATAATCAACACAAGGCAGAGAGTCTTATCTTTTTTAGACACAAAGAAAAATCCAGCACCTACAGGAGACAAGGAGGAACAAATAATGACTGACCCAAATGACTTGAGGGACTCACCAATGTACTGCTCCATTGCCTCACATGGAGGTGCCCAGAGGTTTTACAACCTACTGGTTGGATTTAGAGCTCAGGGCAGCAGGTCGATGGAGCAGTCATAGGGTCGATGAGGTGGTAAAGATGAGGCCTTCTCTTTACTAAAAACCTCTGCCAGGTCAATAAGGAACAGTAGACAAGTCAACAGGTTCTGGTTGTTTGGTGATTTGGGTGTGTTAATGCTTGTAGTGAGGGTTGACTTGAGAAAGGTGGAATGACAAAAAGGGCTCCAACTGGTAACTTTACCAGCAAACCAGACAATAGTGGGTTGTGGAGCTGTAACCAAAGAAGACCCACAACAATGGGGGCATTAGCTGAGGAAGCTAAGCTGCTCATGATGGTTGCTAGCCAACAACAAGGGCAGAGGGGAAGGCTCATGAGAGTCTCGAGCTAAAACCTTCCCATCAAGTGTTCTGACCACTAGGGGCATCTCAAGTGAGACTAGAGGAAATTGGTGATGGTTGACTAACTCCGAATCCAAAATGTTAGCGTCGGAACCATATTCAACTAGAATTTTGGAGAGAAATCTCTTTACCATTAACACATAATGCAGCTCGTATGTTAACGCGTTGGCGGGGAATAACATAAACTATAGATTGACTCACCAGGACCTCGTCCTTGGCTGGTGAGTCTATGTGTTTAAATGGTTTGGACAGGAAGCTAGTTGGTGATTCTTCTCCCCACAGTATAAGCATAGTCTCTCTTTGAACCGCTGGTTCCTCTCAACAGGGGTGGGATGATTACATCCCAGTTGCATGGGTTCCTCCTTGGGTAACAGGTGAAATTAAGATAACCGGAGACATTTGACTTTTGGTGTAGATTGGTTTGCTAAGTTGGGCAAACTCATTGCTCTCTCTAAGTCTCTCTTAACCGGTTGTCAATACGTACAGCTAGGGTGATTAAGTCTGGTAAATTACTTGATTCAGACCAACACACTAAACTGTCCTTCACATTGAGACCCTTAAAGAAGATGCTTCGTAAAGCCCTATCATCCCATCTTAGTTCTGCCACTAATATTCTAAATTCCACAGAATAGTTGACTGCACTGAGAAATCCCTGGCGTAGGGAGCTGATACAACTGATGGAGACTGAGCAGGGAGCTGATGGGGTTGGTTCTCCACACTGGCTGAGAGCTGTTGAAGGGATTCCATGATTTCTTGAGGTAACAGTGTTGGCCGAGCAGGATGCCTTGGGTGGCCACCGCATGGTAACACTTAAGTTAGGATCAAAATCTGCTGGGTTAATTTTGTCTATGGCCAGACCCTTCTGTTACGGAATGGCACTGGAGGTTGAAACTATATACAGTACACAATAAATGTGCAGGTGACAACAGGAGGGGGGTGCGTCGAGGAGATCCAGTGGTGAGTTGTGGGTGCAGTGCGCTCTCCAGAGCGTGCCCAGTGACTTAGTGATAATAACCAAGTGGTGAGGAATCTTCCAGAGTCCAACAAACAATTCAAGGCTAAATCCAATCCTAGTAATCAGTGTTGAGTGAGCGGGGGAGCAGCCAGGCAGGCAGGCAAACAGGAAGCATGAACATTAGTAAGCAAGGCAGGCTGCAACAAGAAAGAACACAGAACACATGGGCTACACAAGCCACAACACCAGAAACACATATTAACACAGGGAGCCAGGAGTGCCACTATACCACTCTAGTAGACTGTACGATCTGGCAACGAGTGGATCACAGAGCTGGCCTTAAGTACTGCAGCAGAATGATTAGGCAATGAGCTTCACCTGGCGCCTACTGCCAGCTAAGCCGCGTCTACAGGTCACAGTTAGCACAGGAGGGGGAAAAAAATGAGGGGAAACAGACTAAGGCACACAAAACAAGGAGAAAAAAACTGACTGCCATGATGACATCATGACAGTTTCTTAGCAACAGGAAGTGTGTGTACGTGTAAATGAGCATTTATCATTTCAAATCTTGTTTCAAATGCTGTGGGAGCTATATGTGGCCAGAAGATTTATAACACAGCCTCTCTTCAGCATTATTTATTGTAAAATTTAACGTTGGAAAAAAGAATTTACAATTAAACAGTGTTGTGCACTAATACACGTTAAATTTTTGCATATAGGACAAGTAGGCTATCATTTCAAGTTTACTTTTGTAGTATGTAAAAGAAACAATTTTAAGCATCAACATGCATCTGTGAATCATGTGAATTGTGTCTGAATGCAATTATCTGAATTACTTGCAATAGTGTGCATGTGGTCTGACAGTTTGGACCCACCGGAAGTAAACAATGTTCCCGCAGACTATCCACTGCTCTTTAGTTAAAGCTGTGTATAATGTGTATTTTTATATTGCTTGTGTAACATTTTTGTAAGAAAACACTGTTGGCCCAAGCTGGGTCTGAAATTTATCAAACATTGGAAAAGTTGGAAAAGTTGGAAAAGTTTCATGATTTCATGATTTATTTTGGGGCTGCCTCAAAATGGTCGAACATGAGCCTTAACTAACATTTGTTTAATAAGCATAAGCGGACCTGCTGACTCCATGGGAGTGAAAACCATAAAATGCATACAGTACAGCATAGAAGTCAGAGAGGAAATTAGGTAATACTGAAAAAACTGAAAAAACCTTATAAGACAAGACACTCTCAGGAAGTTTACAGATAACCCCCAATCAACTTAAGTGATGGTTCAAAAACTTCCACGGCAGGGTTTTCCCACCCTCCTGTGAGGCTGTCAAGTCATCACATCAAACTCTTTCCCTTAATATTCCCTATCTGTGATGTGAATGGTACAATTTGTTGCAATATGTTGCATATCCATGTACTATGACCATGGGTCAGCGTTTAAAATTATAATTATGACAGTTAGTACAATATTGCTACTGTTATTGTGTATTCTCAGGGTTATTACCTAGACAATGACCTAGAATTGAGACATTTGTCTCAATTTATGGCATGCCAATCTAAAAATCAGATAAATATGTTCAAATGTAATGATCAGATAATCTAAAGAGACATTTATTGGTATTATTAGTAGCATCATTAGTAGCGGACGCCAACAGACTCAACAAACTGATCTGCAAGGCCAGTGACGTTATGGGGGTGGATCTGGACTTTCTGTCGGTGGTGTCAGAGAGGAGGATGCTGTCCAAACTACATGCCATCTTGGACAATGTCTTGCACCCACTCCATGGCTTGCTGCTAAATCACAGGAGCACTTTCAGTGAAAGACGCATTCTACCTAAATGCACCACAGAGCACCACAGGAAGTCATTCCTGTCTGTGGCCATCAAACTTTATAACTCCTCCCTCTGAGTGTCTGACACACAGACACGTAGAGAGGTTGAAACTGGACAATAACACTGGCCTGAAAAGTGTGCAATACTAAACTGCTACAATTATTATTATTATTATTATTATTATTATTATTATTATTATTATTATTATTATTACTTTTCACCAATTCCTTAATTATGTTAATTATGTAAATACTGTATAATAACATTCCTTTAACTATGTAAATACCGTACATATCCACACTCGTTATATTTCTTTATTTATATTTCTACTCTGATATTTCTACTATTTGTGCAACTGCAACACAGAGTTTCCCATCGAGGATCAATAAAGTATTTCTAATTCTGATTCTGATATCACCTTATTATGTTGCTATGGCAAACATGTTAGCAAACAAAAACAGAACAACATTACCATTTATCCACCATTTGACCACTAGACAAATGTTATTCCACTGTTTTTTCTACTTTTATCTCTGTTTTAATCTCCACTGATTCCTAAGAAAAAAGGGTCTTTAGCTGCTTGAGGTTCACGTTAAATGCCGTCAGACGCCTGTCTGATACTGCTGGAAATGGGGTTAATGAGAGCGGTGAGACTGCATAAAACACCTAATGTGCTGTAAAAGAAAACAAAATAGATGTTTGGTTGAGCTACAAAGTTGGGTCATAATTCACTGGTAGCATAAAGTATGACATCCAACTCTGGCTAGTGGTCAGCAAGCTCAGTTGGCATGTAAATAATGATGGGAGAGTAATTTTCTTCACTTGTCCCTGTTTTGCAATGGTGGAACATGCCAGGAACTAATCTGAGAAATAGAAATTGTACTATATTGTTATCTGTTATGAATATGCAGTGTGTGTATATATATATATATATATATATATATATATATATATATATATATATATATATATATATATATACAAGAGGTGCTGCTCTCCCTTGTAAACCAAGCCCACCTGGAACCAAAATATTACTAACTAAACTCGCTATTGCCTGTTCCATTGGTTCCCACGTAGGAGATACACGAAAAGGAAAATTCATATAAGAATGCAGGGTCTGAAGGGGTGCAGTACTGTAAAAAGCTTGGAAAACACTGGCCCATTCTATCCAAACAGTATAAGAATAAAGGTTACAGACAATGTTTGGCATTCTCAGAGTTAATTTAGTTTTGCTAATTTAGAGTCATCCAGGTGATAAAATGATAAAAGGGATTCAATTGTCGATGGGTTTTGCAGTTCAAAACAATTATCTAACAATAAACCTGTCTACAAGACAGACACAGACCTCTTACTGCAAATTGATTTGTGGGCATGAACTGAAGAGGTTTTCTTCTTTGGTTCTCCTCCAGCTGTCCATATCCTTCGCTCATTTTCAGAGCTGACCAGCTCAGAAAAGCTCTGTTAAATGCTGGGGGATTATCAGTGACTGTGGTGAATTCCGTCATCTCTACCAAACAATCTCCGCTTCCCTGTCTGTTGTTATGGGGTCTCAAGTACACACTAACCCATATGGCTGAACAAAAAGCGAGTATGAGGGAGATAGAGAAAGCACAGGGCAGAGAATGTGTGATCAATGACCCATAAAATGGTGTGGACAGGGGAAAGAAAAATAAAAGGGTATTGTAGAGAGTTAATGGTGAGAGAAGTTGAGATGTGCAGAAGTCAACTCAAAGAATTGCATATGAGATGTGTGGAAAATCTTCAATATCCAAAGAGGGAAACATCCCTTCCACCATAAAGAACCACCAGTATATGTATCCAATGCAATGCAATTTTTCAAGAAATCTCAATTATTCCGAATCTTATATGTTAGGAGATAACATAGGCCAAGGCTAATTTTGCTACTAAAATGTTAGTAAACAGTAGTAATTAAAACTAATAGCTAATGTAAGTTGAAACTGTGCGTGCTTCTCCTGACAATATAGTGATTTGTCAACTATGTGACAACAAGTCGCTTGGTTATGACACAATTGTTAGCCTATTTTTACAAAAACGCCTGTTACGGAGCCATAACGTGAGGTATGAGGTAAATGTGTAATGTTATACAGGTGCAGCTGTGCAGCAATGATGTGAATCATGTTCTAGTAAAAACAAAAAATACAAGTATTAACCTAAAAATTCTATATAATAGCCCTTTAAACTACAGATTTACGAATACTTTTTTTTTAATACGGCTTACTAGTTCTTTCTTCTTCTTCTGCAGGCTCAGAATGTTGTGGCAGATCAGTAGTAAGCTTCCTATCAGCTGTAGCTTTTGTGGTGTGTTCATACAAAGTTTAACAAAAGATGTGGGGCAATGAGAGCAAGCGCATCAGTTGCTCTTGTTGTTGTCTTGGCTGGTTCTTCGAGATTGGCTTGGTGTGTCAGAGCCCTTAATCTTGTGGTCTGGGAATTGTGGGGATCACACAATTTCACACACCTGCAAGAAGAAACGTATTGGTGTAATCCGGATTAGTGTTTTCATACTACCACTTGCTGCCATTTCTCATTAGAATTCAGTGTGTTGTGTAGTATGACACCTTCCATCCAAATTTTAAAACTTTATTTGTTCTCAAGCAAGTTGTGTTGTTTAAAAATGCTGAAAATGTGCATGGACAAAACTTCATTAGACAGTACCAATGTATTTTCTGCGGCTTGGCGGAACTAATGTGCTTGATGTTTTGTAAATAGGAAGCATATTCTATACTGAGGCTAAACAATATTCTAAATTAAATCTTCTTTTTACCATATTCTTTTATTATTATTAATTGAGACACCCAGAGTGGCTTTTGTCCTATGGTCCACCCCATGGGATAATGGCATTCACTTAAAATGTATTTCTAGACTAAAGTTTTACGTAAATATCAAACCTTTTAACTATAAAAAATAAATACGAAATAAAATAATCATTATATTATGTATAGAGTAGGCCTACCTTGTTCCAAAAACAAAGTCAGGAAAAACTACCTAACCTGTTAATACCGTAAGAAGAACTTCTTGTTCACTTTGCTTACAGTTTTTTTCCTTCTCTTTCTCCTCCCTCTGTGGACTTAGGAGAGGCCAAAGGTCAGCATTGGGTCGGGACATGGCCACTGTATTTATGGTCTCCCTACGGTCCCTGCTTTAATATGTCAACACAAACTAGACAGGATTGAGTGTCTAATGACAAGGAACATTTTTCACTGCTCCCTCTACTTCCCCTCTGTCCCACTGTTCAAGGTTCAGACACTTTTTTTTCCTGTAACGGAAGGACACCTTTTTGAGCAGGGGACATTTTAAAAGGGCAAACAAAGAACAATAGCTGGATCACATGCTTGACAAAATGAGAGATGATCAATCTTTCATCAGCGCTGAGACTGACTTTTCATTAATGGAGTCCTGTGGAGTTTCAGCTCCTAATTACTAGACCAAGAGTCCCTGTGGAATATTAATAATACAAACCCAGAGTAAGCTGTAGATCCATTTCTTAACATCCCTGCAAAAAGATGTCTGCCACCTCTGTGTCTGAGGTTATTGTGTGCATAAGTGTGTAAGGATATTTTGATAACACAGCTTAATCTTCTCTCTATCTGTCCACATTGATGTATTTCTTTATCGGTTAATGCCTCTTGAAGCTCCAAGCTCAGCTCTGGGTTAATTCTGTAATGCAGTCATATTTGATAAGAATAAAGTCACCCCCTCTTTACCCTCAAGCATTAATTCTGAGAACCATGGGGCAATAAGTCAGAACGATATCTGTTCAGCTTTCAATAGACATTTTTCGGCCCCTGGCTATTTGTTTTGATTGAAGATTGAAGACAGGGGACGCTCCTCTATATGTCAGATATATGCATTCATCCACCTCCGAGTCTTTGTTTTTCTCTGCAGCTATCTACTATAGATTGTCTTTTCTCCGAACGTTTACAGTATCTGCAGCTTTCATGGCAAGGGTCATTCCATAAATTTATTTTCTCTATTACATCTTGCAAAAACACACAAAGTACCATATTTTCCAGACTATAAATTGCTCCAGAGTATAAGTCACATCAGTCAAAAAATGCGTCATGAAGAGGAAAAAAACATATATACGTCGCATTGGACTATAAGTAGCATTTATTTAGAAATTTATTTCACAAAATCCAAGACCAAGAACAGACATTTAGCACATAGAATTACAGGCTAATTACGGTAGGTGTCCGGTATGTTAATTTAAAACATTGACAGTTACAATTAGCACACAGAACAACTACTAGAGCATGGAGACATAACTGCATCGCTGACAAGCCTCTCCCGGCAGCACGTTGTTCAAACACCCATCTGTGGACCCGTTAATCCAGCTCTGGCCATCCTGCTTTCAGCCCGTGATTAGCTTGCTTTGTTTTCTTGCAGTAAGAGTAACCTTTTCACCAGTCCCTCACAAGTTTCTGACTCACTCCAAACTTTCTTTCTGCGGCTCAATTACAATTTTTGGCTGCATATTTTACTACCTGCAGTTTGTGATCTGCAGAAAAGGTTTTTTCTTTTTGGGGCTTTTTGTTTGTGTTCAGTCTTTCTCAGTTGTCTTTAGGAGCAGCATATAGTTGCACAAGCCTAGAGTGCCCTCTCGCGGCTGTAGACGGTAATGTTTTCAGTATGAATTAACATTTTAAAACAAGATAAACTACATTATATATATTTTCATTAGAGCTGTAACGATAAAACGATAAAAACCAAAATCACTCAGCTCCACGAACCTGTGTTGCAGTGGGAGAAGGCAGAATCGCGACACACCCCTTCCAACTCCAGAGTTTTCCTTCCCGTCCAGATCCAGTGCTACTACATCTTTAACTTACTAGTAGTCCTTTTGGTGCCTTATTCCTGTTTTGTCTAGTAAATTTATCTAACTGTACAGACGGCTAAAAGCGAAAGAGGGGGCACCGGTAACCGTAACAGAGGTGTAACGTTACAAGTGGCTGCTGTTTGACCCGGGTGTCTGGGTCTGTTTCCCGACGGTTCAGTAAACTGCTTTTAGCGTCCTTAGCAACGGAGTTAAGTGCTGACCGGGATGGTTGCTAGCTGGCTGGGGGCTGACTGTGGAATGGATGTGTCCGTGGACCAGGCTGTTGTCAGCTCTCATCCCGACTAAAGCCTTGCAGCGCCGGGAGACTGAGGCAGAAGCCAGGGGTGTGCTAGCTAGCTACAGTATATTACAATCAAATTAGTCGTCTATCTATACAGTTAATGTTACTGATGAATTTGTGGGTTAGCTAGCCCAGAGTTGTTAACCATGGTCAAAACAATCATATTAAAAATAAATGAGCGCGTTGGATGGTGTCGTAATCTTACGTTACCCACCAAGAATTATATTAGCATTAGCTACTTGTCAACCAGCACCTTTACAATAGGCACCAAAGCACTATTCCTCCTCGTTCCCCCTACAAGTTGGGAGGGGAATTGTTACCGATATTCTTATGTCTCATTCCAATGAGTTTATGAACCACTGAAACAATTTTAGAAACATATTTTAAGGTACAATAGAATCTTTGGTGTTGGATCGATCAACATTAAAATCAATCAATATCAATAAATACAGTATCTATTGTATTACTGTGTTGCAAACTGGAATATAATCAATGACAAAGTTTGGTGTATTGTTACAGCTGTAATTTTCATATATAAGTCGCACCTAACTATTAGTCGCAGGATCAGTCAAACTATGAAAAAAAGTCCTGAAAATATGGTTACTCTATCGAAGGCCTTTGATGCAGCCTATTCAAGCTTCAACCATCCACAACCTATCTAAGTGAAGTGCAGTTTTATGATTGGCGGCCTTACCTGTTGCTTGTCACCACAAATCATTTGATCGGATACATTGATGGGCACACACATTTTATGATGGTGTATGTTAGTATATTAGTTATGAAAAATGTACTTTACTTTTTCAAAAAAGAGTTTGTGGTATTCCTCTGCTTCATGATTTATCAACAAGGTGAGGAAGCTGTGGGTATCAAGCTCCTGAACAATTTGACAAAATTAATCTAAATTATATCCCACCATATTATCTGTTCACTCGCAAACATGTCACATTACAGGATTTAAAGATGTTCTACAGTAAATGCCATTTCACAAGGATTTATAATATAATAAAAATTGAATATAAACAAGTTGGAAATACTATTAATACTAGAAATAAGATTTTTGTCTTCATCCAGCCTCTTTTCGATAATGTAATGTACAGAATAATGTATTCCTTCAGTCAAAGATATCAGTGAACCATATTTTTTTTTTTTAGAGAGAACGAGAGAGAGATCTTATATAGATCTTAATATAAAATATAATAACTCAATTTGTTTTTTGCATCCTACTAGACAAGCAAGGAGATATGTGTCTTCTAATCTTTGTTTGTGGCAAAGTTGTGAAATTGTTTAAAAATGGACTGCTGTGCAGTGGCTGGAGAGGTTGTACTAATGATAGGGCAAAAGGTTGAGGTGTGGTGTTTTGGACATCTGGTACCTCGTTGTGTTTTTGCTCAGCAGCTACACTGAAATGACTGGGGTTTGGTGCCTCACACAACCGCGCTTACTTAATTAAGGCTGCTGTTAATTGATGGGACCCCGCTGTTTTAGTCTCAAGTGCAGTCATCTGGTTTAAAAGCACCTGTGTATGTGAATAAACTTTTAACCCCTCTGTAATACAGTATATCAGAAATGAACCCGTGTGTAACTAGGGATAAGAGACATGTTTTGGAGCTGGAAGGGCTTAAGGCTCGGGATGGGGAGGCCATTGATCTGGGGTGGCAGCCCAGTACTCGGCCTTCTCTCCAAGAGAGTGAGCCGAGGCATACGGAATCTCTCTACTTGTATAAGTCCCCACCCCCTCCCTTTATGTCTTTTCTGATTAGTGGCAGTAAAAATTGACTTTCTGCCTGGTCACAGGATGATTCGTGCACATTCAGTGCATTAGGTTTTACATCACTGTGATGCTGGGTAGATTTAGCATTTCAAACTTCTCTCTTGGCCTCTGTGAGTCATGATTGCTGCTCTATAAACAAAGGAAGGAGTGAATGCTGCTGCACAAAACTCATGCCTGATGGATAGGTTAACAACTGGCTCACCATTATATACACTGACTGAATTTTTATAATAGCCTAATACTAATAATAACATTTTATTTCTATAGCGCTTTAAAAGATAATCAAAGGCACTTTACATGGTAAAGCAGCTATATATCTTTATCTTTATATTGTGTATTATGAATAGAGTCTTTATTCTTACTTCTAAGCATTGCTTAGAAATTCCAGGTAGTTATAAGAACATCACAGCATCAGTCATAATGTATTAAGCGGCTGCTTGAAGGAAGTGACAAAATTATCCAAATACAAAAACTGTATTTTCTGGTGTAAAAAATACAATCTGATCAAATAGCAATATGCTCTATTTTTGGTTCTTTTCTAAAGCAAAAGGCCTACCTTTTTATGAATCATTTCATCTCACCTCCCTCTTTCCTCCTCTCCCTTTGCTCATTCTCTTTCTCTTGCTTTCCCCTGCATTTGTCACTGGCCTTAGAGTCCACACATTCATCATCGCCCTTTAATTATTTTAATCTTCTGATGCTTATGTCATGGTAATGTTATGATTTGCATAATACCAGTCACCTGAACAAACTCAACACCCTGTTTAGCTATTTGGTCCTTGAATTCACTTGACTTTATCGCATGTTGGAAACCTCTGAACTTACTGCAACTTTCACGCTCACACAATGACTCTGGTAAGTAGAATTCCCAAAGTTTTATTTGAAGCACAAACAAAACTCATGGGCAAACGTTTCCAAATTGACACGCAAGGGAAAGTCCAAAAACAGGCAATGGTAAAAAAACACAGGGAATCAGAAAAACAGGAACACAAAGGAATACAGGGAGACGCTCAAAAGCTGACACGATAGCTTGGTTGGCACCCATGTATAGAGGTTTGTTCCTCGACGCAGCGGGCCCGGGTACTGCTCCAACACGCGGCGCTTTGCTGCCCTCTATCTCCCATTTCACTTCGTCAGATGTGCTGTCGTCAAAGGCCTAAATTGCCCCCCAAAAAATCTTTTAAAAAAAGATGAGGAAATGGATCAGACAATCTCACAATGAGGTAAATAACAAATGGTCTTATTCTGCGTTCCAGGGAATCCTTAACCCATATTTTCACAACCTTCCCTTCAACCCGTGAAAAAGCCATGGAACGGCAGTCAAACCTGTAGCTTACTACCCGTGAACTCGTACCAGATCGTTGTACTGTTTTTGAAATCTCACACACACATAAACAATAATGCTTGGTGCTGTACAGACACTGGTTAATAATGGTGAGATATATAAATAAATAGACATAAATAGGCAATGTAAAGTTATTTCGCACATTGTAATCAAAACAATACACATACACCACAGCAATATAGCTAACCATCTGGGTCCGCTGTCTCTTAACCTGCTGATGCCAGAAATCTTGGTGTCATCTTTGATTCATTACTTCGTTTTGAGAAACAGATCAATTCAGTGATGAAAAGTTACTTTTTCCAACTCAGGAATATTGCCAAACGGAAGACCATCCGGTCTTCGGATGATACGAAGACGTCACTATTGCATTACTCTCCTCCCGGCTTGATTATTGCAACTCACTGTACCTGGGTGTTGGCCATTCCTCTTTGTCTTGCTTGCAGCTGATGCAAAATGCTGCAGCGAGATTTCTGACTGGCACAAGGACAAGAGAAAGCATCACACCAATTCTATCGTCACTGCATTGGTTTTTTATTATTTTATGCTGTGCACTTAAATTTTTACAGCACATTGGCCAACTTTTGTGGTTTTAAACATTCTATATAAGTAAACTTGACTTGACGATTGTATAGTATTACAGGTTATGTTTTTTAAATGAACCCCAAATCATGTCGCCGGCAAAGATGGCAAAAGTACTGACTTTCCGTACTCAAGTAGAAGCACAGATACTTGTGTTAAAAAATACTCTGGTAAAAGTAGAAGTACTGATTTAACTTATTTACTCAAGTAAAAGTAACAAAGTACAGTCTTGGAAATTTACTTAAAGTATGAAAATAAAAGTAGCCTTGCGAATGACAACCAGTGTAAGCTAAGAAACCAGTGGATATGGAAGAAGGCTCTTTATATGCCATTGGCTTCATTTTAAATGGATATCTGCCAATAGGCCTACAACATCACATTATTGAGACAGAGACTGGGACTCCAGGTTAATAAGATTCTGACTGAGCAGCAAGATATGAATTCAGTTGTGATTCTGTAAGAATTCACAGATCCAGTTACTCTTTTTTAATCTTCCCCTTAACATTTAAAGGAATCTATATTTATGTGTGTGGGGTCAGATATGGCTTCTGGAAAGAAAATAAAGGATAAAATATGAATGACTAAACTGACATTAATTAAGAAGTTCCCTATATTTATATATATTTAGAATTACGCAGCACATTAGCCAGGAGTCAACTCAAGTCTACTATCACAAACATCTCTCTCAGATAAGGACAAGGATGATTGGGAATCTGTCGAGTTGTCTTGTAGTGGTGCATCAAGTGCAACGTACAGTAGCCTACTGTATTGACAATTAGATTGAATTTGGAATTGATGACTCAAACAATGATAATGGTAACTCAAGTGAAATGATTTTAAACTTTTTAGTGAGGACTAGATTAGGACTGGATTTAAAGCTGATTCTGGTTTAAAACATGGCCCCAGGTGTTACTGTTAAAACCCAGACAGAGACAACTCTCTTTTGATGCTTTATTAAATCAAGCAACAGTACAAACACGGGCGTGGGTAGCTGTGTGTGTGTGTGTGTTTGTGTGTGTGTGTGTTTCTGCAAATAAATAAATAACATTGTAAAGGCTAACATACACAATGCATATAGGAATCATATATGCTAGCAAATAATAACAATAAACCCACTATTAATTCCATTATCTTAATGCAGTGCAACTGTAGCATGTAAATAATGCACCTAAAATACAAACGTGAGCAAGGGCATTCAACAATTGCCATTACATCGAATCAACAGCCAGGTGTAACCTAGGTAACAGGTGAAGCACACAAACAACAAAATCACTAGGTTTAACAAACTGATTCAGATTCATACTCTTAATAAACATGAGCAAAGTAGGAATGATATTCACAGATTCAAACTTCTGGGGTCAATTACTCTATAGTGAAATGACATTAATCACAAATGAAGCATCTTTCCTAACGTAATAAGGTTAACAATAAGCTACAAACAAATTTTTATCAAAACGAGCCATCCTCCAACCTGGAGAAATAAGATCTCTAGTAGCAGCCGGTGGCGCTTAGACGTATATAAACTACAACACCAACACAAAAATATCTGTTAATTTAATGATTAAATAAGGTAGTGTCTCCAGTAGTAAGTGTCTCTTACAACAGTAAGTACTGTAGTAGGCCTACCACTAGGAAGAGACAAGTTATAATTAAGGTAGAATATCTTTCCTATTTTGCTCACGTTTATAAATCCTTGAGCATGGATTGTTATGAATCGCCCGCTCGCGGTGTGAGGCGCGTGTCCGCGCTATTCTTCGACGTGACGACCTTTTGTACAAAACTACAGTAACGAGTCAGATTTGTAAAATGTAAGGAGTAGAAAGTACCAATATTTGCGTTAAAATGTAAGGAGTAAAAGTAAAAAGTTGCAGTAAAAATATCAGAAAAATCTACTTGAGCACAGTAACGAAGTATTTGTACTTTGTTACTTCCCATCCCTGGTCGCCGACTAGAAATTGCTAGTGTCAGCTAGCGCTTGCCAACGTCAGCATTAGTTAGCCGCTAACGCTAGCTAGAAGGGTTTATCATGACTTTGCCTGGAATGCTACCAAGTCGTAAGTCATAACTTGAAGTTGTAACTTGCGGGCTAAAAACTGTGTCTGGAACGCAGCATTATATACACAGAGACAGGGGAGATAACGAGACAGGTGCCACACATTAGGGCGGGTAAAGGTAATGACACAGGCGGGAAGGCAGAAAAAGACCCGGAAGCAAACAGAACTGAAAGTAGACAAGACGGTGAGTATAAAAATAAAACAGCAAGTGGAAAAACAGGCAGAAAACATAAATAGAACTCAAAACAAACTTGACACAGGAGCAGCATGTGACACCAGCTGTTATGGTTTCTGGTTTTGAGGTTGTGTTATTGTTTTCTGTTATTTTTGTGCACTTGTTCTGTTTCTTGTTTTTAGCTAAACCCCTAGTTTCCTCCCTTGTCGCATAGTGTTACTTCCTGTCTTGTGTTTTCCCGTCTTTGTGATTGTCGTCCCCGTCCCCTGTTCCTTGTTTGCTCGTTACCTCTTGTTACAGAAAATACAATACAACATAATACTATACATAAAATAAAAACTTCTAAAAATGTATGTTTAAAGTGCTTGTTGTTCTGTCTAATAGCCTGAGGTATAAAAGAGAGCATACCGTTTAGTTTTGTCACAGGAGGTCTTAAACTAAACGGTATGTTTTTTTTGTTTTTTTTGTTATTATAAATATTAATGGTAAACAGTTTGTTAGACTTACCAGTAGCCGAAACAGTTTTCACATTGAGACCAATGTCATATAGCTGTTTCTGACATTGACCCATTTAGATTTTGAGTAACGGGAAGCTTTGTTCACAGATGGGAAGGAAATTAGTTATGTGACCTTATACAGTCTTATCACAGATTCTACATATGTACGTGACACACAATTAAAGAATAAGCGTTAACATATGTTGTACAAATGTTACCATGTGATTAGTTTACAACTGATACATTACAGCTTCTATGCAAGTTCAAGCAGGTGTTGCTTTTTTAATGTTGTTAAAATGGCTCCTAAGTGCCAAGCATATTATGTTATAGTTTGTCCATAATATCCTTATTTTGCTTCACTCTCTGGGGCAGTTTTTCCCCCCAAATGTATGGCATAGGGATCCATCAGGCGAGTTTGGTGGAGCAGAGTGATTAAATCGTGATTAATAGTGAGGCTGTTGGATGCAGCTGTATGATGGCAGCACACTGACCAGCGCTGTCCCACTGAGGCGATGTGTGTCAGGAGCATCAGGGGTGAGCAACCCATTAAAGTGCTGCTCAGATTTACACAGCAGTAAAAGCCAAACCGCAGGTCACAGCCGAGTGGGTTTTTGGAGTGCATGTACAAGCATTGACACACACAGCAGCATCCCTGCTTTCCACAGCCATGCTTTACAAGCAAGAAAAGGTCAAACATTGAGACTGAGGAGGCAGCGTAGGGATCGTTGATGGTGGAGAGCAAACTTTAGACAGCAGGAAACCTCTACATCTCCCTTGTCCTCACCTTATCTTCTTGCATCACTGTGTACATCGGTAAAGAGAGTGGGGTGCTGATTCATGTTGGCACAAAAATGGATCAGGCAAAAGGGAGGGAGCGACAGAAAGAAAGAGAGGAGGTCCTAAAATGGCTCTGAATGTGTGAAAAAGTACCCTGCCAATACTGGCCGTAAAACTTAAGCGACAGCAGGCACAAACCCATGAATCAGAGTGTGACAGGATTGTAGAGTTCAGAATGGCAGGGACAGGTTCCAATCAAACCAATACCTAACCTTCAGCATGGCTGAAGATGACTGGCGTAACAAGATCTATGGAGCAGTAAATGTTACGAGGGAATGAATGATTGTTTGCTGGTATAGTAGTTTTATCTTTCTTAAACAGCTGCAGGTTAATTGTAAACCTTTAGGTGGATTAGGTAGAGAGACAGAATATAAAACAAATGTGGCTTTGCCTCAATGGTTGGTTGTCAATCCATCATCAATCCATCCATTATCTGTCACAGCTTAATCTTTACAGGTTTGCATTGGGGAAGGAGCCTATCCCAGCTGACGTTGGGCGCAAGGCAGGGTACACCCTGGACAGGTCACCAAACAACCATTCATGCTCACATTCAACAATTAACCAAATCTGATTGTCTTTGGACTGTGGGAGGAAGCCAGAGAACCAGGAGAAAACCCGCACTAATACAAGGAGAACAGCATGCAAAGTCCACACAGAAGGGCCCAAGCCCTCTTGCCGTAAGGTGACAGTACTACCCACTGCACCACTGCGCCACCCTGGTTGGTTGTCAAACCCCCAAAATAAATGTCTGTTGATAAAGATAGATAAATATGAAATATGTTGCAGACTGTTCACTGGCTCAGTTTCAGAACCAATATCACAGCATTTCCAGTCTTCCTATGTCATACTGTATAGCATCTCACCTATTGAAAAAAAACACCTCAGGTAATTTGTTGATGGAGTGCATAAAGATTAATGTTGCTGTTGATGGAGCACCCAGTGGGAGTGTGATTGTGAGGTGTTTCCAAAAGCTTGCCTTCTCATCTAAATCTTTTGAAACCTCCTACAAGCCCACAGGGAGACAGTAATATACAGGCTGCCAGAAGAAGACAATAGAGAATGTCCAGAAGAGTTTCATCTCATCACTCTTTGGCTCACTTTGTGGTTGCTGTCTAACTGAAGCAGTAACAGTAACATATCTTTTCGGTCTCTAAAGCATGATCTTATCTGGCTCCACAAGATATCATTTTTATAGGCTCACAATATGTTGTGGGAGCTCTTGCAAACTTGTTTCAACATTTTCTGATACCCCTTTAACACTGACAGTAATGCAAGTTAATCCCTCACATATGAATGAGCCATTGCTCGTCTGTCTGACTTGGCTTTGTGAACCTCCTCTCAGCACTGCCCAGGACTGCCTGGATGAACAAGAGTTTCTGTTAAGATGGAATTTAATTAATAAAATAATATTTAAAAAAACTTCTAACTGTATCTATGTGGTTTGAAGTATAGTTTCTCTCCTGCGTCCCTGTTTTTACGTTCAGATGTCTACTTCAAATAATTTTTCATGATTGCGAGTCATGTTAAATAATTGCTTATGACCCAACATTTCCTGACTTTGCTGATTTTATAAAAAGCTTTGAAATAACAAAATAACAGAGGACTTGAAATTCATAGGAAATTAAACGTGATAGCCACCGTTTTATAGAAGCTCCTTTGACCACTCAGGCTCGCCAAATAGCAACAGCAACCATAGCCCCAGAAACAAAAATTGTGGCAGAATAAATTACAGTCTTTCCTTCATCATCATCTCTGCTTTGTGTGTCTGTCTGATCTTCATTTGTGGGCCATTTGTTTTGACTCCCTGCTATTAATTCATGTGTCAGCATAAATGACCTTAATGTCTCAGCTTCTCAGTGTTTTACTTTCAAAACATGAATTGTCTCCTGATTTCTTGTATTCCTGCTGTGGCTTGCTGAGCATAGCATTGATGCAGTTAATGAGAAAATGCACAGCAGGAGTGAGACAGAGAGAATTACAGCTTGCTGCCCTAGATTAGAAATCTATAAACAATCTCTCAAGAAGCAGAGAGTTCTGGTTTTCCTGACACTAAATCTGCATCCTTACCCTTGAAAAGTGAACAGGAGGAATGAAGCAATTTATTCATAAAGTTGTTCTTTCTTTTTCCTCTCATATCCCTTACCCTGCCTCTGATGACTTAGAAATTACCTTGAATTTCTAACATTGTGTGTTAATATAGCGTATAATGTGACATTAAATATGCAGATCTGTACAGCACAACACCTGATTTCACATCTGAGTGTCAAAGTGCCATCTGTGGGGTCACCTGTTGGCCCTGGTCTGATGTCATGGCGAGTGCAGGACAGAAACATGGGAGAGGAGAGGTAACAAGAGCGAAGGAAACTGAAAGAGAAAGAGGAGAAGGAGAGGTCAGAACACTCACCCCGATATGTTTGGTTACAATGAGGTGGCTCAACTTTTCAAAGCACATTCACTGTCAAATTGGACAGAAAGCACGTACAAATACAACAGATGTTTGTTGGAAAAAAATAGGTGGATGGATAGGTTGCATGAATCTATAAAGCTGAGGGGCAATCACTGCTCCTTAAAGATTCAGAAATTAGAGACAACTACTGAATCAATGAGTCACAATTGCCAAGTTTCTGCAGTAATTGTTACAAATCTTGTCATTATATTGTCAGTATTGCACTAGTTGAAGTAAATATTTGCAGTAGTTCATTGAATATACATTGCTTTGATGTCATATATACTGTATATAAATATATTTACTTTTTCCACCTTTACTTCCACTGTTTTTGTATACCTTCAATGTTGCTTGGACTTTTTGACCACCAAAAAAAAGTCTACTTGGATATTCAATGTGCTTCACTGCATTGCTGTCAAAAATTATGTCAGAAATAAACAGACTGATAAAATGATTGAACAGAAGAGGTAAGAGTGAGGAGGAGAGCGTCTGAGAAAACATTTATGAGAGGGCACATTTGTGTGTGTGTGTGTGTGTGTGTGTGTGTGTGTGTGTGTGTGTGTGTGTGTGTGTGTGTGTGTGTGTGTGTGTGTGTGTGTGTGTGTGTGTGCGTGTGGGAAATTGGATGACAGCATGTTTGTCACTCCAGTCGCACTCCACTGCTCTGGAGTGGCACTGCAGATGGATGCCTCTCAAATGCTTCAGTGAGTATGCCAATTCACCAGCTTAAACAGATGCTAAATACAGATATTAGCTGTAACTGCTATTTGCCCAACTTTGGTGATCGAGGGAACACTTCCTCTAGCTTTCTCATAGGAAACACTCTCATGTTTGTATTGTTCTTTTAGCTACAGCAGCAGCATGGCTCTAGAGATGGCAATGTCGGACTGTTTGTACAAAATGTTTGTCAGTATATGAATGTTATATGACAAACGTTTTATCATGCTAAATGTTTTAAGCTTTTAAAGTTAGTTATGTTAGCACAGCTTAACGTGAGGACAACTGAGCCTGAGGAAAGGCCGCTTAGACTAGTTATGACTTTAGAGCTTTACTTGAATAGAAAATAAACTGTTTGTGCACATATGCACATAATTTCAGTTTTTTTTGGTTGGCTGAGGTGAAAAAAGTTGCCCTATTGAAAGGAAACCAAGTGGATTTATCAAATACTTTGGCAGCCCCAGTTTCAACTCCAGATAGGGCCCCTTGTTCACCCCCCTCGATATCACCATAGCAGCTGATTAAAACACCATAGCACAGGGGAATCCGAGGAGAATAGTTCATTCATTAAAAAAATTCCATGATAGATGGGAAGCAGCAGTGAAATACAGAGTTACAGATTCTCTATGAATTGTCATTTTTGTTCATCATTTTAACATATTTGCATAACGGCACTGATTTTATTTTGCAGAAATATTCTCGTGAAATATAATTTCTTTTTCAGCCACAAAATATTGCATCACCATTTAGCCTGAATTGAAGAATCATTCACAGGTAGAGAAGGATCTATTGCATTTGATCAGTAATTTGGTGATACTAAAGCATTAAAAAAGGCTTTACGGTGAATTTATTCCCTGTCAAGTGTCTACAAGCAGGCAAGGCTCCAGTATTGGCTGTGGCCACCACTGGAACAGCTGTCACACATGGTTTGTGTGATCTCTGTTGTTGGGGTGACCTCTTGGTCTCTAAGCAACACACTTGTCTCATGGCTGATGGCCCATGCAGATGCAGAAGTGTGTGTGTGTGTTTGTGTGCGTGTGCGTGTGCGTGTGCGTGTGCGTGCGTGCGTGCAAAGGGGGTTCAGTTCCCTGTGAGTATACTTGTGTATGTGTGTACATGTGTTTGTGTCTGCTTTCCTATGCGTACAGTACAGCCAAGCCTGATGATGACAAAACACAATTATGTATATATGAGAAACAATACACAGTATGATAGAGCCAATACAAAATAGGTGCAGCCACATTAGATACAAATAAAGGTTCTCCTGGCTTCTCCACACCTCCCTAAAACCCCTCTAGTCAATGATGGTATTTGTGGTTGTCGACTTACTGTTACTAAGAAAGCCTTGGAAATCCTTTCTCCCAGCCCTCCACCCCCAAAAGGCACACGCACATACACACTGATACAACATTAATCTCCCTCTCACAGTCTCTAATGGAAGGGATTCAGCTGAGTAGCTTCGAAGGGAAAAAAGTGCAGTGCAAAGTGAGAGGGTACAGAGAGGGATGGTGGTATGTTCACAGAGAAAAGACACAATGGGATGAATTGAGAAATGAGTTTGTATGTCAAAAAAATCATACAGGCATGAGAGGAAGAAGCCAAGGTACAAGGCTGGGAAGGGGGAGTTAAGAAAGAGCATGGAAACCAACAGGCAAAAGAAGGAAAAGGAAGGTCCTCAGAAATGCAGTTTCATTTCACCCCATACTTGAAACTGAAGAGAAAAACACGTTTCAGAACTTATCCGAACCTACACAATCAAGGATTACTCCTTCTATCCGCACACAATGCCAGCCTATGGCAAGGCTCTGCCAGGCTAACCTAGCTGTGATATCACACAACATAACATACAACCTATTTGGCTGTGCATAGGAATGATGCTCAAACAGATGCATGTACCTCCCTCTTAAGAATGCTATAAGAGGATTTGCTGTAAGCCCTATGAGAGTGATTAGTGCTGCTTTGACAAATTAGCAAAAAATGTCTATCTTGATGTCTAGCACCAGCTAATGTGTGCACAACGTTTCACGTTTTTTCCTGTACCAAAAGTCTGTGCCTATTTGTGTGCATGCATTTGAGAGAACTTCTGCTCCTCCCCTTCTGTCCTCTGCTATTGTTCTACGTACTATGTGTGGACACAGCACTCTGTATTTAGGAATGAGTGGGATTAAAGAGTGCAGGGAAGGTCACTGGGAAAATGTAAATGAGTTGAATGAATCAGCCGATTCAAATGTAGGCTGTGCATTAAGTTATATAAAGGCCATGTTCCAACAAAATAGGATACACCACAGTGTGGTGTTTGTTTTACAGGTGACATAGTGAGCCCATTGTGTTTTGCCAGGGGTTAACAAAGTGGAAAGTAATGTTTTTTTTTAAACATTGAGATAAAAATATAAGTTCCTCTTGTTTTAAATTACCTATGCTTGATCTTCTGGCAATATTGAATTCTTTATGACAGGCAGTAAAAACTAAATGTAATGTAATGTGTGTTATTCACAGTGCTTTGATGTTCAAGCAGTATGCAGTATGTTACTGTAGATCTGCAAGGCATTTTGGAAAATAATCAGATATATTAAGAGAGCTAGACACTCAGCAAGCCACTCAGCGCAGCAAGATGCCAATGTGTTCCAGCAGCGACAGCAGTAGAAAAAAACATTTCCCCCAGGGACCACTACTGTAAAAGACAGATCTGTAGACACATCTGTGTTTTTATATATTTATTATCCATGAAGGTTTTATATTTGTAAAACAAATAAGTCTATGTGCTGAGTGGGAATGTGCTGGCAGTGCAAACGAGAGAAATGTGCAGTGGTCCGTACAGTGTTGAAAACTCACAAACTTATGTGCTCAGCAATCAAGTTTGGTTCAAGTACAGTGGATAGGCGCCATTTTTGTGTATCCAGTTCTTATAGTACATTCATGGTTAAATATTACAGTATGGTGGTATTTAACTGTAAATACCCTACAATATCTTATGTGGAACAAGAATGAATGAAATAAACCAAACTCAGCCGCCATATTTAGATAGAAAGAAGAATTTATATTTTAGGTCAAATGTTAAACTATGGCTTAATGTAAAAAACAGAAGATGGCCATTTGACAGAATTTCTAAACCTCTGTTTACTATGCACAGCTAATAGCCAACTGTTTAAAGCCCTTAGATACATTAAATTACCACAGATTGTAAAATGCTAAATAATAATAAAAAACATTGATATATAGTACCGCTATATATTGTATAGTATGCTGTATACATTGAGGTTTATTTCTTACATGATGCTGTAAGTGCCTTTTTGCCTGCGTCTGCACATGTCTCTGTGTGTTAATCTACAGGTATCTACAGTAACCTGTATATATATATATATATATATATATATATATATATATATATATATATATATAACAGTATTTATGCATGATTTTGCTTTGGTCTGTGTGTGGTGGTGGTCTGTATGTTTCTGTGTTATGAGTGGGGGAGCACATTAATGAGATCTGGCCTGAGGAATGGTCTTGCTATGTGCCCTGACACCCATTTATTTTAATATAGGACATATTGACCAACACAAGGAGGTTATGATGAACACAGGTTATTAATCACATGTCCTTGGTAATCACACAGGGCACACAACATGGTGATGGACGTGTGTGTGTGTGTGTGTGTGTGTGTGTGTGTGTGTGTGTGTGTGTGTGTGTGTGCGTGTGTGCGTGTGTGCGTGCGTGCGTGCGTGCATGTGTGTGTGTGTGTGTGTGTGTGTGTGTGTGTGTGTGCGTGTGTGTGCGTGCTGCATGCGTGCATGCTTCTATTACCAGTGGCTCATTATCCCTTTGCCAGTCTGAGAAAGGGTCTCCTCTCTGCAGAATTTTATGACTGAAAGGGATGAAAACAATAACTGGGAAATGTAACAGGCATGAGCTCACACTGATGTATATACACACCTGAACACCCATTTTGCACATTACTCTTTTTTTAGTGTCTTTGGTGCATCAGTATAATGAGAAAACAAAGGTTTCTGCAGAAAATAAAGAGTGGAAGGACTTACATGGTTAATTCATTTATATTTTATTGGGCTCTAAACACAACCCACATACAATGACAACACATCCTCACACCTAAAAGCTAAAACGACCAGAGCACCACCTCTGCTCAGGAGAAGACTGCAACTAGTGTCGCGACCACTACGCAGGAGAATAAACAGTTACAGCTCTCTCATGATGTCACATTTGCGCACGCCAGCTCGGCTGTGGCTACTGTAAAACACCCTTTATTCATGTGACCGTAATTATGTGACCGTTCTATTTAACATAACAGGAAGAGTCTTAAACACTTGGTAATTGCTGTGAAGCGGAACTACACTCACCTAAAGGATTATTAGGAACATCTGTTAAATTTTTCATTATTGCAATTATCTAATCAACCAGTCACATGGCAGTTGCTTGAATGCATTTAGGGGTGTGGTCCTGGTCAAGACAATCTCCTGAACTCCAAACTGAATGTCGGAATGGGAAAGAAAGGTGATTTAAGCAATTTTGAGCGTGGCATGGTTGTTGGTGCCAGACGGGCCGGTCTGAGTATTTCACAATCTGCTCAGTTACTGGGATTTTCACACGCAACCATTTCTAGGGTTTACAAAGAATGGTGTGAAAAGGGAAAAACATCCAGGGCATGGAAACGGGCATGGAGACCGGCACTGTGACGGAGACGGGCACTGTGACCAGGACCAGGGAGAACCAGGGAACTAGAGCCAGGGGGACCTCTGGAACTGTGGCCAGGGGAATCCCAAGGGAAACCCAGAGAACCCGGGCCAGAGGAACCCTGGGAATCAGGACCAGGGAGAACTAGGGAAATAGGGCAAGGGGGACCTCCGGAACTGGGGCCAGGAGGACCCCGAGGGGAACACTGGGAACCAGGGCCAGAGGAACCCCGAGAACCAGTACCAGGGGAAACTAGGGAAGCGGGTTCAGGGGAAGCCCTGGAACCAGGGCAAGGGGAACCCCAAAGGGTACCCAGGAACCAGGACCGGAGGGACCTTGGGAACCAGTGCCATGGAAGCAAGACGCCAGCTGGGGATCAGGGACGCTGGGTGCCAGCTGGGGGTTGAAGACGCTGGGCAGCAGCTGGGGGTCAGGGACGCTGGGCGCCAGCTGGGGGTCAGGGACGCTGGGTGCCAACTGGGGGTTGAAGACGCTGGACGCCAGCTGGGGGTCAGGGACGCTGGGCACCAGGTGTGGCTCAGGGACACCGCAGAATCGAGTGCTGGCCCGGAATCAGGGGAGCCGCACACCGGCTTTGAGTCAGAAGAACTGAATGCTGGTCCGGGGTCAGGGTACAGGCACACCGGCTCAGAGTCAGAAGAACTGCGTGCCTGTGGTCTGGCTCAGGACAAGACAAAAACCAGACTTAAAAATAATACAGGAAACAGAACACACAGACACTTAGGGGAACACAAGACAGCAACTACCACGTCAAACCAGGGAGGAAACACTGGGAAAACTGGGTAAAGGAACAGAATAAAAACCATAACTAGATTATAACATAGTACATCAATTAATAAATACTATTAAATGGATTGTGTTAATCAATATCACAATACAGCTTTACATTAATTAGCTGAACTGACAAGTAATTAACAAGTGCAGTTTTAATTTTAATTTTCAGTTTTCATTTCCATTTATCAGATGGTCTGCATTTGCAGACAACTTTGCAATAACTTACTTGACTGCTCTCACATTTTACCTCTTTTCAAATATTATTTTCAAACATGATGTTTGTGTGTATAGGAATTTGGGTGGTAAAATACCTCTTCTTCTCTGTGTTGGTCTTCATGTTTGTCCTTGAATTCTTCTTCTTGAAGCTGTACTAATCAATACATATTTGAGTGCTCAATTAATTAATTAATTAATTAATTAATTACGTTTTAAATTAATCTTTGCAGTAAGAAAGACAAAATGGGAAGGGATCAGAAATTATAGAAACCATGTGACACATCAGCAGTCCTATGTTTGCAGATATCCTCAGCATACTTCTTCGAGTTGTGGGTTTTGGTTCCTCTCTTTTGTTTTTACAGCACAATATTTCATATCACCAATATTTTTAAGTGTAACTCCCAGTGGTGTCACATAATCTGACAATTTATCCAATGTGCTGATCCATTAAATATTTTGTTCTTTCTTTTCTTTATAGTAGAATATGATTATTATAAGTGTTAAATGTATGTCTATTGTAAGGTTTTAGGTAGGTCATTACATATAAACATATGTTACTATACCTGAGGTTGTAATTATGGTCACCAGCGGTTCATTCTTTCTCCTTAGGAAGGAATAACAAACCGCAAATCATCATACAGCTTGCACCCGTGGATGTAATGTATTAATGTTTACACTGTTTGCGTAGATGCTCTTCTTTGCCCTCCATTGTCTACCACGCACGGGCAGACGATGTGTAGCAGCACCCTCTGCGGTCAGTTTCTGATGGGTCACAGCTTTCGGTGCAACACTGGCATCTAAGTCATACCTTTGCTGGTAAAGCATCCGGGCTCTCGATATTCTGTTTAAATGGCTCTCGATAATAACCATTCCTTGCAATACCAGCCTTTTTAGAATGTCTTTTTAACTCATTCCTAGCCTAAAATAAAATTCAATCAAGTCATCTCTGTCCATGACTGCACCTTTAGCTTGCTCGGGGTAGCCTATGTGCCCCACACAGGTAGGCTTTCAGCAGAACCGCCCGCATTATAGTTAGGCTATGTCGTTATATAGGTATACCCTAAAATACTATTTTGTGGTTACAAATTAGTATATATTGTGCAGCAGCAGAGGTTTATTTTGTCCCTGGGTATTCTTGGGGTTATCTGTTTCTGGTACCCTTTCTCACTCTTCAAAAACTCTACTCTTGTCTCACACTCATTCACACACACACATGTTCGTAAATGTGCACAGTTTTTAAAATTACAGTTGTTTAGGCGTGTTGTTTGTTCATTGGTTTTGTGTCATTTGGATTATTGTTCTGTTGTATGGTCTGCGGCATCAAGCAGTCATTTAAAAAAATTACAAGTTGCACAAAATAAGGCTGCAAGACTGGTTCTTGGTTGTTCTTCGAGAACTAGGGTTGCAGAGATGCATGAACGTCTTCCTTGGTTGGAGGTCAAGCATAGACTATCTGTTAATTTGTTAGTATATTTTCATGGAATTATTAATACTGGGATTCCTACATTTCTTTATGATAATATAACTTATTGCTCAGATATGCATTCACATTATACAAGAGGGGTGAATAGTCGACAGATTTCTTTACCACTACCTAAATCTGACTGTATGAAGAGGACTGTGTTTTATAGGTCAATTGTATATTGGAACAATCTTCCAGTTGGGATTCGGGACAAGGGAAAAAAAGGTTTTAAAAAAAGACTTAGACTACATTATTTGTCATAATATTATCTGGATTGGTTGAGTGAGGTTGTATCATGTGCTATATTATTCTTTATTATATTTAGTTTGTTAGTATTTTTTGCATTGTCAGTTTTGTTTGTGAATTTATATATGATATATTTGTGAGTAATTTTGATTGTATTTATTGTCTTTTGGATGTATTGTTTGGACCCCAGGAAGACTAGCTGTCGTCTTGGCGTCAGCTAATGGGGATCCTTTGAAATAAACAAATAAACAAACATGCACACAGACCACACACACACACACACACACACACACACACACACACACACACACACACACACACACACACACACACACACACACACACACACACACATACACACACACACAGGTACCCTACAATAAGACTAGCCCAGGGGGTCAGAACAAAGTGGGTGGTGTTACAGTGATGGAACCTGTGGTGAGGGAGGGGGGGTTGCCTGGAGTGAGAATGGAGGAGTTTGGGATGGGTATCATGCAACTCTCTGAGATATGCTGCAGCTTCTGGGTCAACATGATAACATGTAACAAAGGGGAGATACTGCACATATATAGTGGAGAAATGAGCTTTTATATTACTAAGGCAAAAGGGACTGGAGAACTGATTGATTTGCAGACCAACAAAAGATGATTTTACATATTTTGCCAAAAAGGTGATATTGCAACATATTACATGGTCTTCTAAAGCCCAGACAGTAAAAAAACAGATAACTGTCACTGACAGCACATGTGTTACAATTATTTCTTCATTTAATTTATTTATTTTTATGTTTCCTTTGCAGTACCCAAAATGCATCATTATTTTTCCAAATATGCCATTTTTAACTATAAAAATGTGTTAAATGTACATGATAGATATTAATTCATTGTTGTGTTGCAAACACAATTTTAAGACCTTTACACTGGCTGGTGTCTAGCTCCATTTGTTTTAGTTTGTGTTCTATTACGTTTCCTTGTGGTTACTTTAAGGTGCACAATGAAAGTAATAAATACTGCAATCACTCATTCTCTTTGGATGTTGACTTTGGATTCTTAACAGGTTTTAAATTAATCTTTTTGTCAAGGTAGGGCAGACTCTACTTGAATGCTCAGCACTACTGAGTATAATTTTCACATGCGCCTCATTTACATAATACTTGATAAATGTTTAATTGAACCTCATGCACACAAGTTGATCCTATAGCATGTTGACAGAGTTTCGTTCATGTTCAGAGTGTGTTCATGTTAAAAAACAGAGGCACAATTCTAGACAGTTTTAACTTTTTCATTGTCACAAGATAGGCTTGATCTTTAGTTTTCGGAGCTACCTTCTAATACAGTAAGATCATGGCAGCAGTCTTGGATGGATGGTTTTTTAGCAAATATCATCTTGTAACTATGGATGGAAGTACACTCAACACCTATAACAAAGCAAACAATCAATAGCACTATCAGCAAACATGGCTGTGATTTATGTATTAGTCTTATTTGAGTGAAGGAAAGTAGGACTAAATGACAAGAAAACATTGTGGCTCAGAAAACAAAGAGTAATAGGTAAAGAGAGTAAGCGGTAAATCATTATAAAGAGAAATGGTGTATTGATGACAACATTGCCTGTGTTATGGTCCTTTAATAGTCCATAAAAAAGCTTTGTATCATGATACAGGCAGCTAGCAGCATGATTCATCATTGCTAGCTAGCCATGTTTGATATTATCCCATTAGCCCAAATGAAACATGTATTGCATAACCTTGCACACACAGATGGTGCATTTCAATAACCTTCCGTTCCTCAGATACCTGCTGTTTTTTTAAGTCTAAATAATGACGCTCATCTTTAGCTGTGTTTTAAAGTTAAAAGCACAATAGTGCTTTTTTCTGTCATGTGCTGCCTTAAAGTTTTCATATCTATTAGGTTTTAGTAATGAATTCAGCTTACTGCTTATGCTGTACTAGCTGCATGTGGATTCTGTTTGTGCACTGTATGTTTGTGTGAGAGTGAGGGAAAGAAACAGGCAATCTGTACAAAACAGAGTATATTTTATGTAACAGTACGGAGTAGATCAGAGAGCAGAGCATGACCTATTTTTAGGGCTCCGTGGAGACAATGTTTCTTTTCCATGCACTGGAAATCATGTCTCCTGCTCTTCATAACCACTTTAGGAAAGATTACGGTGCATTAGAAGGTTGAGCCGCGGAGAACTGACACCTCACCACTCTTGTGATAGTGGAGCTGCAATTAGATTGAATCCTGTATGTGCTATATGCAACCAGCCAGCATCCTGTCTATGGTACTACTATTCTATAGGATGGTTTGGACTTTGTTTGGTATACATGCTATGTCTGATGTTGTTTACCTCTTGTGGTCACTCTCCCACTGTTACACAATCTATTTTTCACTATCTATTCATCACTATATATGATGTTGACATTTAGGTTATTACAGTAATTTATCTTATGTGTTATATTTAATATGAATGAATGTATGATTTGTGCATTATCCATGCTCATGGTTTTGGTATTTTGTGAGTCCTCTTGGCATGCAACATGTGATGTATCTGGGTGTCTGGTGATTAAGATAAGATGAAGTCCTTGTAGATGTCTCAAGTCCCATGTTAAATGCCATGTACATGTAATCATATGAAAGAAATACGTGAAATATAAATAGTTAAGTTATAATTCATGCACATGATGGCACATGAAAATGTTTTGCAATTTAGTGTGTGTGGGTGTGGCTATGTGTGTGCACATGTATGTGTGTGATTGGTCTGAGAAATTCCTCAATGTTTCTTGTCTCATGTAACTTTATAAATCCTCAGCTCATCTCAGGAGATAATTAGTGATGAAAGTGAATGCCTTTTAGGTAACTTTTCAGGAAAGGATTTTCACTGTTTTTCATCTGATTTGTGTACCAGCATGCAACACTATTCTCTATTCTTGAGATTTTGAACAAATGCACATTCCAACGACTAGAAACTACCCTCTCCTTTATGTTGGGTACTATAACTGACAAGAAAATTACATTTACAGATACATTTTGTTTTTTTACTGTTCAAATAAAATAGGATTTTTGAATTTTGAAGGCGTCAATTTGGGCTTTGGTAGCTGAACATGTTTTATAGAGCAAACAATGATCACATGTTTATTAGATAATAAAAACTGGTCAAACCAATGTCACACAATGACAAACAGAGAAATGCAGAAACTAAACTATGCTGTCATAAAGTAAGACAACATTGCAATTTTTAGGCAACAGAGGGTGTTGGGACATAAATGTTTTGAGCAATGGAGGTGGGTTCATAAATAGTACACACTGAGCTGGCTGAGGAGGTTTTGCAAGGCTGCTGAACTTGAAAGCTCCTTAGTGAATGAAAGTTCAGAAAGTATTGAGGACCTCCTCCACTCTGCAGCCCACACAACCAGGTCTTCACACCATTTTATGTAACCATGGATGGAGAAGAAGAGAGGCAACAAGAAAGGCAGAGAGATGGAGAGGTGGTAAAAGATACAAGTAGGAAGAGAAAAAGATGGAGTCACAGGGAAGAGAGACAAAAGTATATATAGAAACAATGAAAAAGATTCACCCAATGACCTTTCTTAGCTCTAAATAGTATAATAAAATGTTACTAAATCACTAAAAGGGATAAGGCTGGCTATTGTTTTTTCTCTTATAATTTATCTTATTGTCAACAATTCCCACTATAAGACCAAAATCAATTATCCATTAGTCTCTCTCTCTCTCCCTCTCTCTCTGTCTCTCTCTCTCTCTCTCTCTCTCTCTGTCTCTCCATTTGTGTTTATCAGCCCATTCATTCCCTAATAAAGCTATAAATCTTTAAAAATGGCTCACTAATGCATAGTTTAATTTTTTAAAGGCTTTGTAATTTCCAAAAACTGCTGGGTACTGTAGTTTTTAGCACATATTACTCAAACAGGAGTAAATCTGATGGGGACTATTTCAGACTAATACACATTTGAGTTTAAGACAGCAGGATGGTGTATTTACAATTGACTCAAACTACAGTGCCCATGTTCATCATAATGTAGGAACTTGTTGCCCAGTGCACCGTAATGGCTGATCATTGTTTATAATAGTTGGTACAGAAAAAAAATGCTTTGGCTACACATGCAGATAACTTGATAGTCTAGATTGGAATCTCTAGCTGCTGGTTTTTCCAACAATAAGTTAACACAAAATATCTTAAGCATTAAGCATTATCCATTAATCAAACTTTCTAGGTGAGATACACGTTTGAAATTCCATTTGGATGTTTTGGTTCTTTTTGTGTTACAGAAATCACACAAGCTCTTTAGCTAAGCCTTCATGTAAAGGTCAATACTGGTTCATCAATTTAGAAGTGCACTGTCCAGTTATACTGTCAGGTTACTAAAAGTGAATTTCCATCCTGAAAACCTTGTTATGTGAATTTATCTGAACGCTTGAAAGAAACAAAACACTGGGTTGTCATAACACAGAGACATAAATAACTGATGGCTGAATGAGGGGCAGCAGGTTCTGGTTTTAATTTTTGTCAGTGTTGATCTTAGAGATGCTGAACAGGCCATATGAAGACAGAGTATCACTTCATAACGCAGATAGATGGGATTAGTATCAGCACTTAACAAATGAAGAACATCCTTCATACTAATCTTCGGGCTGTCAGACATGAATGAGTCAGGGGAGACTCCGGCTCCCTTACTCCAGATCAGCTTACTGGTAATGACAGCTTTCCATCCCACCATAATGAACACAACAATAAACATTTTTTTATTACTATTGAATATGTATCTAATATATATACTGTATACAGTATATACGTATATGTATATATCAGTATATGTATCCAGTATATATACTGTATACAGTATATACATATATGTATATATATATATATATATATATATATATATATATATATATATATATATATATGTAAATACAGTGTATATATACAGTATGTATATATAAATGTATATATATGTATGTATATATACAGTATGTGTATATATGTGTGTATATATGTATATATATGTATGTATATAAGTATATATATGTATACTGTATATATATATATATATATATATAATATTAAGGACACACCATTAAGACAGAATGACACAAACAACTATTTTAACTTTTATAAGAAATTCTTTCACATGGTGGATGTTTTTTACTTCCAGTAACTAATTGCAAGCATTTAGCTGCAGAGCAAATCAATCAGTGTATCATGAGTCATCACACAAATTCATGCAAAATCATTCACAGCAAAATGATGAAGTGGCAAACATCTAACACTCCTCCTTTTGTCACTCTAGGCTAACAGTGCTCTCCTTCTTTCTTTTGACCTTCCATAACTTTCTGCCTTCCACTACTTCACCAGGTTTTGGTCTTGCATTTGTCCTTTGTGTGTGCTGTCATGGTTGGCTGATTGGAGCTTTCTTCTTGCTTCTCCACTGTGCTGATGTTCTCATTTCCTTTCCATGATGCAGCATCAGCCTCGGTCTGTGTCTCTGTTTTTTTTTTGCATGTTTAAACTGAATTGAGAAAAGAAGCATATTTCCACACTAACCAATTAGATTCAAAGCTGGTTTTGTGTTGATGAGAACAAAAAATGTATGTTAGATAAATGCTGTAAATCAGTTTGCATGAAAACAAATGATGTACAATATAATAGTGGTATGGTGGAGAGTTTTCTCACTGCGAATGTCATTCAGTGCCACTCAGGGGAACCTGATTGTGTGTCTGGCTTAACTGGCTCTTAATTGGAATGGTAACATACACATCGGGCAACATTAGCCTAGACTAGAGGTTTGTTGTCTCAATCATATCCGCAAACTTTCCCATTCCAGACAAACTGGGCAATGACTGCAACACATGAAATGTTACAATGATATAGCTGCTGAACATTGACAAACAGGACAGTGTCATTGACAATTTTCCACTGTAATTATTGAGATTGTAGCTGGAGTGCACTGGCAATGCATCTTGGCCTGTCCCTCTCACCCATTAGCCCAAAATGAACCGGAAACCTTTGATGCATGAGTGATACAGTGCCAGCAGATGTTCCAACAGCTGTCTTCAGATGCTCTCCCATTAACACGGGGGCAAACTGCATGTGGCTGTCTCCACATAACTGTTTGTTTCATGCACATGAACACAGTCAAGATGTTTCTTGAAGTCTCAATATTGGATTTCTAGAGTAGTTGAAAGCTAAAGCTTCAATTAATTTGGCCAAATTCCGACCAACTTCAGCTCTGTGTGAACATTTGCAGCCCCTTTTGTTTGAGTGGGACCACTAAATTGATGTGTGATGTCATCAAGCAAGGCTCTGCATCGACCAATCAAATACATGCAAGCGCACAATTTGTAATGGTAATTACTTAAATGGCATATCTGTATCATTTACTAAGCCATCATTGTTACAAAAGATAAAATAATTGCAACCATGATAACTTTTCCAGAGCAGTAAAATCCTTCCTTAAAAGCAAAGCCCCTTGGAATTATTTAAACAAAATGTTGTTTTCGGTCTACACGCTTACAAATAAATTATATTAAATCCATTGAGATGAGGAACTCAAATGAGAATAACATTAAAGATTTTTGGGGTGCAGAGACAGACAGGAACCAGGGATAATGCAGTTATGTGGTGTGCACCTTAACTACAGTATTAAGCTACCACGGTGCCCCCTCTGGATAAAATTGAAAATCGATTTTGTGGAGAAAAAAAAAAGATTGATCTTCGAGTGAGTGAAGGTTGATCATTCACATTTACTGGATGTTAAACACTAACAGTCTAAACATTAACATAATTTTGTGGATGAATTGTAGGCTGGGTGTGGTGGAGTAGGACTCTATATCTTGGGGTGGGGGAGTTGCTAGAACAAAATAGTATAGAGTCTCACTATAATGCCACTAAATCTTACAAAAATATTGGCAATACCAATGATTGTACTTAATGTAAGAGACTGTAATCAGACCCTAAGTCTACTGGACAAAATGTTAAAGGGGTTAAGCACCCTCCACATGAATTTATACAACAATAAACTTGCATCTTGTCATGAACTGAGTGTTTTGCTATTAGAGTCTAGAGTGGGTGGAATTTGACAGTCTGGTCCATACCCGTGTGGGTCCTGCTGCTTTGCCAGTGAATTAAATTGAAGTATTTCTGCTGTTGCAGCATCCTTTCCCTCCCAATGGCAGTTCATGGGACAAGTTTGTCCAAAACAAACAACAAAGCTTGCCTTATTTTATTATTCAGCTTTTTCATGTCCATCTACAAGACATAATACTTTAGTAACAACTAGTAATGTAGGAATGATAAAGGTCTGCAATTTTAAGTGAGAAAAAGTGTAATCGCTCTCTGTGTGAGTATATTCCAGCTAAATAATTCACAGTCTTCATGTTTTTCCTTCTTGCATTACGCAAAGGGTCACAGTGGATTAAATTGTAATCGACAGGAGAACCGGCAAATCACTTGCCACTGGGCCTAAAAGCTGAATAAATTAAGACTTATGTTATTTAAAAAAACAGTTATGTACAGTACATGCTCATGACCATCATATTCAACTGCTCAAACTGCATCACTGAACACTGCCAGAGACAGAGGAAGAGGTAAAGATACACACAGAGTAAAAGAGTGACTGCAGCACTCCTGCCTACGCCTCTGTCAGACCATTTAAGAGCAGATCCATCCGGCCTCTACCACCTGCGATAGGGCCTCTGATACAATGGAGCTCAAAACAATGAATAAATCATCTCTGCTGTACTTAAAAGCACCCCTTTTGTCCTTCAACCATTCAAACACTTGCTGTTATGGCTGTTTAATGTGAGAGAGCTGAGGGAAGAGAGACCCAGTAGAAGGGAAATGATAGTAGAGGATGTAGTTTTAGTCCCTTTCCCCCCCATTTGGGCCAAATTGGCCTTAAAATGACAAGTAATTGGGCATATCTGAGTAGCATATCAGAAGCCAGACCTTGTTCTGACTGGGGGTAAAGGGTCGCGGATTTCCTGTTGCTTTGAATCTGCAGCAGGTGATCTCCTTCACATCTTCTCTTAGGACATTTATACACCATTAGATACAACTTTTCTCTCTTAGGAATGATGGAGCTGTCATTGTATGAAAACTTTAGACAGATTCAGACACATATGTACGCACATAATATGAGACAGCCTTTCTATCTCTTAAAAGACAGTTAAAGGCAAGGAGAAAAAGTATACTTTCAACCCTCTATGCCCTACGTAATAGTCTGTAATTGTTTTACACGCTGGGTGCTAACGTCCTGCGGGCTTCTCCGGGAATGAGATGGATTTTATTTCCATTTTCAGTTCTATGTGGATGAATCCTAGCCTGCACTACTAATAAGCAGATCTGCCACACTTAAAGGACTGGCTTAATTACTGATTCTTGGCTGACCTTGCTGTCTGAACTTTGCTTTAGAGCATCAATTGTAGCTCGTCAATTTCTATGTTAATGAACACTAGAGGCGATGGGGAGGGACAGGGAGGGGAAAATTGTTTTCAGACAAAGTTGATGTTCCGAGGAGGAGTTACGTGATTAAAAGACTGTTTAGTAACCTTGTGTTAAAAGAGAGAGATATAAAAGACACCAGATGGGAATTGACCGCAAATACTTCACTTTTATTAGGCTACTGTGTTTTGCTTGATTTCACATCTGCATGCTCTGCTGTGACGGCACAGTCTGTACTCTTCAGTCATACTTGCACTTCTCAAGGACAATAACTCCACCATGGCCTATCAGCACTCCATCTCCTACTTCACTCAGTGGTGCACAGAGAACTACCTACTCCTGAATGGCACCAAGACTAGGGAACTTTTGTTGAAACCCGCAATAAACCCGGTGCCCCCCATTGCCACAACTCCACCAACAGTGAACCATGTGAGATGGTGGAGAGCCTCAAGTACCTTGTAATCACCCTTGGAATGAACTCAGCTTTGATCATTACACTACCGACTTCCATCATGCCAACAGAGGCTCTCCGCCATCCGGAAGCTCAGGGCACTCTCAGTCACACCACTCCTTCTGCTTCTCTAACTGTCCCACATGCTTCTTCACTATGCTCACTGTCACCAACAGGAACAAACTCCTCAAAATCACACACATGCCTCAAAAATCATTGGTATTCCAGTATTTTATTTGAGACCGCCTAAACCAAGCCATTACCGAGAGTGTATTGGGGGGACCAAGGCCGGGGGGACCAAGACCAAGACTTTGCGGGGTTGAGACCGAAACAAGACCAAGTCAAGACCAAGGCAGGGAGAGACCAAGCCAAGACCAAGACCAAACAACTGAAACATACAGTATAGACACGACTACCAAATATATATTCTGTATAGCTAATACTTGTTAATTCCTTTAGGTGAGGGGTGAAGAGAGTTCTGTAAAGTTTTGGTACATAGGCAGATTGATAACTTTAGCTAGCTAGCCTTGCTAGTGTCACTTACTCTTACCTTTTTTTATGCTTCCGTATTCAGTGCAGATAAAAAAATGTGGCGGTACCAGCTGTGTAGGTTAGGGTTACATTGCAGAATTTGCGTACTCGCCAGGGGACAACAGTCCAATACAAAAACTGACTTAGTGCATTGAACAAATTAACGGCGGGATGTGCCAGAACTTTCTGAAATTAAATGAAGGAAAAACTGAGGTGGTTGTTTTTGGAGCAAAAGAAGAATGATTTAAAGCCTGCTCTCAGCTTCAAACAACAATGTTAAAAACAACAGACAAAGCCAGAAATCTGACCTGAATTTTAACAGCCACATTAAGACAATTACAAAGTCAGCCTATTATCACCTTAAGAATATATCAAGGGTTAAAGGACTTATGTGTCACCAGGCTGTCCATGCTTTCATCTTCAGTAGACTTGACTACTGTAATTGTGTCTTTACAGGTCTCCCTAAAAAATCAATCAGACAGCTGCAGCTGATTCAGAACGCTGCTGCTCGAGTCCTCACTAAGACCAAGAGACTGGATCACATCACTCCAGTTCTGAAGTCTTTACACTGGCTTCCTGTTCCTCAAAGAATTGATTTCAAAGTACTTTTGCTAGTTTATAAATCACTAAACGGTTTAGGGACAAAATACATTTCTGATCTGCTAGTACACTATGACCCCCCCAGACCTCTAAGGTCATCTGGGGCAGGTCTACTGTCTGTTCCTAGAGTCAGAACTAAACAGGGGGAAGCAGCGTTCAGTTTCTATGTTCCTCATATCTGAAACAAACTCCCAGAAACCTGCAGATCTGCTGCTACTGTCAGTTCTTTTAAATCAATGCTGAAGACCTTTCTCTTTGATGTTGCCTTTCTTTAAATGATGTTTATTTCTTTAATGTTTAATTTGTTATACTGCACTGTAACTTTTATTCTTGTGTTTTATCATTTTTATTATTTTTTATTTTTTTAACTGATTTTGTGTAAAGCACTTTGAATTGCCCTGTTGCTGAAATGTGCTATACAAATAAAGCTGCCTTGTCTTGCCTTGCCTACTTTTGCGTGTTTTCTTTTAGATGTTGTTTTGCAAATAAACTCTTTTAAAATAAATACAATAAATGAAACTTAATAAATACAATTTTATTACCGACCATTTGACTGACTTCTCTGAGACAACCAGAGCTTCTTCTCCTGTCACCTACATTCAAAATGAGTCAAGTTATTGGTTGCATTTGAAGCAGGACGTTTTACATCCAATCGCAGTAATGTTGTTAACACATAAAACAGACAATACACAGGCAATTTAGTGATATCCCTGAAGTTGTGGTCTTGAAATAAAATCCAGAGTCCTCTGTATCTGAGACAGAGCCAAGACCGAGTAAAAATGTGGTCAATTCCGAGACCTTCAAAAAGGGGTCTTGAGACCACAACCGGTTTTGAGTATTACAACACTGCTCTCTACTCCCAACACAAGCCCTCATTGACACTGCCATCACATGCAAATCACATGTACAAAACATAGCACATGACGCCAGCCACCCCGGAACTCATGCTTCAATCTTCTCCCATACAGCCACAGATACAAATCTCTGATCTGCAAGAAAGCACATCACAGTAAGAGCTTTGTCACTGTCCTCAGAAAAAGGGAAGGAAACCGTGCTCCTTATGACCTCATTAGGAGCAAGGTTACCTCATATCACTGTTGTTGTCTCTCATATTGTTGTTGTCACAGCTGTTTTCAATGAAACTTTAAAAACCCACTGTACACTACCGGCTCCATGCCAAAACAGCTGAGCAGGTACAGTAGCTTATGACTAGTTGGGGAACATAGTGGAGCACTTAGCAGTTCAAGAGCCAGATAATTCCCTCAGGAGTAGGGACAGACCAAAAACAGATAAAAGAGAGTGAGTATTGGACACAAACACACCTCCAAATGAAGGATAACGTTGCACCTGTGTACATAAGTAATTTAACTGTGATGGTATGCCAGTGTTGTGTTCACAATTTGTTTCCGCTGCCCTCAAGCAGCCAACAAAAAAATTATTACATTATTGTTTTGATGTTTGTTACTTCAAACTATGCCAGATAGGTGAAGAGATATTCTAATGTAGTATTTGCATGTTTTTTTTCTTTTTTATTAACTGGAAAGTTATATAGCTGTATGCCAGCTTATTGGTGACCTTTTTTAAACAATTTATTTTGTGTGTATTAGAGTAATTGAAGTCATTGTGCAGACTTTTTTGTCAATGCCATTTGCTATTAGCCGTGCACCTAAATCTGATGTACGCATATGTTCCTTCTGTGTCTAAGCTTTTCCACCAAATGAGTTCACAAGTGTAATCTTCATAGCAGAGTTTTCAGAGTGCTACTCACTGGGTTCTTTCCTCCTCTCTTCCTCACAGTTGTGAGGAGAGTCTACTTTCACTGTTTTTTAGTTATGATAATTCCAGTGGGTTGGAGATGGTTTGTTGGTGAGTTGCAGAGGGATAAAATCTTGTTCCCTGTTGAAATATTTAGTAGTACTCAGCATGTGGAAAGAAGATAAGCTGTACAATGCAATGAATGTTACTCTCTTAGCTTCCCACAAACTCTCAGCACAAAGTGAAATAACTGTATCTCAAACGTGTAGGCTGACTTTCTTTTCTAAGACTATATGTGTCATGACTTAATCTCACCACAGGGCCACAAAAGCTGTTACACATATATATATATATATATATATATATATATATATATATATATATATATATATATATATATATATATATATATATATATATATATATATATATACAGTACAGGCAATGTATACAGTACAGGTAAAAAGTTATCACTGAAGGCATCAGAACTAGTATTATGTTAATTTTGTACTTAACAAAAAAGTGTGAAATAACTTAAAACATGTCTTATATTCTAGTTTCTTCAAAGTTGCCACCCTTTGGTTTTTTTGATAGTGCTGCAAACCCTTGGTGTTCTCTCAATGAGCTTCATGAGTTGTCACCTGAAATGGTTTTCACTTCACAGGTGTGCCTTGTCAGGGTTAATTAGTGGAATTTCTTGCCTTATTAATGGGGTTTGGACCATCAGTTGTGTTGTGCAGAAGTCAGGTTGATACACAGCCAACAGCCTATTGGACAACTGTTAGAATTTATATTATGGCAAGAACCAATCAGCTAAGTAAAGAGAAACAAGTGGCCATCATTACTTTAAGACATGACAGTCAGTCAGTCCGGAAAATTGCGAAAACTTTGAATGTGTCCCCAAGTGCAGTCGCAAAAAACATCAAGCGCTACAACGAAACTGGCTCACATGAGGACCACCCCAAGAAAGGAAGACCAAGAGTCACCTCTGCTGCTGAAAATAAGTTCATCTGAGTCACCAGCATCAGAAATCGCA